>JAQPZY010001673.1:2427500-2870000 GCA_029931535.1 Margaritifera margaritifera | reverse complement strand
AAATTAAATAACTTGAAACAAAGTTATAGAATATGAGTATTTTTTAATCAATATATCACTGTGACCTACTTTGCAGACCACTGATGAACTGTATGTCCCTAGAACTGGAGTAGCTAAGGGGAATCGATACTTGATGAACAATTTGTATATGTTTTAGTTTAAATCATTTGAGATGATTACCCAAATGACCTGTATTTATTATGTCCAACTGACATGTAGTCTTGTAGATCCAACTGACATGTAGTCTTGTATGAGTTGTCCATAACTGGAACTCTATTTATAGAAAAGGTGATAATGTCTACTGCATGAAAGGTAAACAAAAAAGATCCTGTTTGTTGAGGCAAACAGCCATTGAATATAGAGAGGCTAGAGAGTGTCATGAAAGAAAACAAGTATATATACTTGCATATAATCTAGGCCCAAATGCAAACAACATAGACGCTGATCTGCCATTGCATAATGTGCCGGCAGATCAGGGTCTATGTTGTTTGTTCTACTGATTAGTCCTTACAAGCTACATAGACCCAGATCTGCCGGCACATAATGCGCTGGCAGATCTGGGTCTATGCAGTTTGTAGTTGGTATCGGCTTACACACGAGTATATACGGTATGATTACTCAAAATAATGCCTGAAAACCATATACAATTTTTTAAACTTATCACTCACTGAGAAAGCTTTAATTGAAACAAGCCTCAGCACAAACTTACTTTCCTTAAGTGCTTCAAATCTAATTTTTTACATTCTCTAAAATGTAAGTAATTTTGTACAAACTGAACATAAAAAAAATAAAAGAAGGAGCTTTTGTCCCAATTTGTTTCTTATTCAGACAGGTACACCCAATTATTACGTTTGTCTTGTGAATGTTAATCATATCTTTAAAGTTTTCCTAGTATTGGCATAATTAATATGGGAAAAACATACAAACATTTTTGCTTTTAGATAATTTTCCCCAGAAAGGACCGTTTTAAATTCTTTCATTTCTGTTTATTACCATATGGCCTATTTGAAAGTTAAGACAATAGGCTGATATTCTTGTAATTTTTATAACTGATCCCCTTAAGCCTAATATGAATGACATTCCAAGCAAGCCAGAGCTATCTACAGAGATGTAAACAAATATCAAGTACAGTGAAACCTGCCTTAAAGGATACCTTTATATTGATGACACCTGTCCATAATGGACACTTTCAGGAATCCCCAGGAAAAAATCATTATGCAAAGGGCCTGTATATAATAGACATGTATCTAATGTGGATAGAGGACACTTATATTTGTTACAAATATAAATATTATCACTGCATATAAAGGACACCGTCACAAAATAAATTCTGTTAAATATACAATATTGAGGATTTCTTTATGCACCTGTTCATAATATTGCATACATTTTTGTTTCAGGACCTAAATGATGTTAAGTATAAAGAGTTTTGTCCGAAACAACAAAACACTGATTAAAGTATATGCATAAAGTCAAAATGCATCTAAAACTTCCTTCATATACAGGACATCTGTCTATAAAGTACAAATATTCCCCGTCAGTTGACTATCCTTTATAAACATGTTTCAATACAGCTAAAATGCAGAAATACATGTATGCAGTTACAAAAAGAGAAAAGCTTTTAATGCCTTGATTGCTATATTTAATAAATTTCTTATACTAACATATCAATTATTGTCCCCATGCTTTAGTGTCCAGCAACTGCATGTGGACAATGATTCTATCCAGCATGCTTTCTGTCAAAGTTGGTCAAATTCAGTTAAGCAGTTTTTGAAGATTGAGTTGTGTAAATGTTTTTTTATTTCGAGTAACAGCACATTTAATTGATGATGGCATGGCATCATTTCTATATATATGATGGCCTTCAAGCAAGGACACTTTCTGTCAAACTTGGTCAAATCTGTCAGTGACTTTTTAGAAGAATCATAAAAAGTGTTTCTATTTTTAGTAGCAGAAGTCATATTTGATGGCAGGTTGGCATCTTTTGTACAAATTTAAAAGTCGTTCATGAAAAGATGCTTTATGTCATATTTCCTTAAACTCTGTTGAGTGGTTTTTGGAAAGTTATAAAGGATTTTCTATTAGTAGTAATGGTACCCATATTAAATGGCGAATCAAAAAATGTAATGTAAAAATTCAAAAGCCCTTAATGCCAGAATGTTCTGAGTCAAATTTTTTCAAATTCTGCTGAGCATTTTTTGAGAATTGATTTGGAAGTTTTTCTATTTTTAGTAATACTGGCCATATCTGATGGCAGATCAGCATCATTGTAAAAACTTGAAAGGCCTTTAAGCCAGGATGCTTCATGTCAAATTTGGTCAAATTCTGTTGAGGTTGGTTTTGTAATGAAGTCCTTTAAAGATTCTTATATATTTAGTAGCAGTGACCATATTTGATTGCAGATCAGCATCATTTGTATAAAATTGAAAGCCCCCTGTGCCAGGATGTTTTTTTGTCAAATCTAGTCAAATTGTGTTGAATGATTTTTGAGAAGTTGTTGTTTCTAAGAAGTTGTTGTTTTAAGTTTGTCTATTTTTTATAATGGTAGCCATATTTCATTGTACATCCGCAAACTTGAAAGACCTTTATGCCAGGATGCTTCCAATCAAATTTGGTCAAATTCTGTTAACTGGTTTTTGAAAAGAAGTCATTGACAGATTTTTTTAATATTAGCAACAGTTGCCATATAATTTGAATGCAGATTAGCTTCATTTGTATAAAAATTGAAAGTCCTGTATGCCAGGATGCTTTTTGTCAAATTTGGTCAAACTCTGTTCAGTAGTTTTTTTTTGAAAAAGTCATTTAAATGTTTTTCTTTATCAGTAATATTTGGGTCATATTCTGATGGCAGATCAATATCATCTGTAAAATTTGTTATGTTGGAGTTTCTCAAGAATATCATAGATGGTTTCAATACTCAGCGTTTAAAAAGAATAAAGAACAAAAGAAATGGACTTGTCTTGGTTTCCTGGAATATCTTTTCGGCCAGTGGAGTGTCAGTTCCCTTTGGGAAACTCGTTCAATCAGCATCAACTTAATATAGGAACAACAATATATTGGAAGAAAGAAGTTTTTTTTTTTAAATGTCAGTATGGCTATCTGTTTAGTAGAATTAGCTGTCATGAGATTTTTCAAATTTTGGGAGGTCAAATTTGCATCTTTTTCATTTAGGAGCAACTACATATCATAAGAAGTCTTTTAGTGAAAACCCCATCTCACTGTGACTATCACTTTAGGAGAAGTAGTATGTGATAGCAAGAGTTTCAAGATGGCCACCATGGCCATGAAATTGGAGGTCTAATTAGCAAAGTTTTCATTTAGGACCTAACAACAGAGAATAATTTTGTTTTTCTTCTTTTACGCTATTGTTGTTAAAATCTGCTTTAGAAGCTATTATCATTGTCCACTGTTCGATGCCAGATTTTACTGGGTGAAAGTCACAGGATTTGAGTAACCTGCTATTATCATTGTCCACTGTTCGATGCCAGATTTTCCTGGTTGAAAGTCACAGGATTTGAGTAACCTGCTATTATCATTGTCCACCGTTTGATGCCAGATTTTATTGGGTGAAAGTCACAGGATTTTGAGTAACCTAGGAGAGACAGCCAGTATAACCACTATTAGATACATAGTTCATGCATCAGTAATTACCTTGATTAGTCACTACAGCTAAGGCTTCACATAAATGCATTAAAATCCTCTAATTCCTATACTTATTCACATATACAACAGATGGTTAATCTGTTGTGGGTAACCTATCAAAATATACAATGTATACATGTAGTCATTAATATAGCCAGTTTAACCCTGAAAAGACATTTATTCCTATTTCCAACTGCACTGGTCAGAAATGGTCCTCTGTGAAGGCTGGGATGTACATAGCATATACAAATCTATGTGGTCATGAGCTAAATGCATATACTCAACCTATGATAGTAAAGTATAAAATACAGTTCACACTGACATTCTTTGCTTGTAAGGATGTAGTACTAACAGAGATGCATCCAGTCAAGTTTCATGATTCAAACATAAGCACCCTACAAATGAATTTTAAACACAAAATTTCAACAAAGTCACTGAAGCACGAAATATAGGTCATAGAGACCTCGTTTGCAATAAGGCTGGAGTATTTATTCAGATGCATCCTTCCACCAAGTTTCATGGTAGGATAGTATATATACAGCATGCCAAAAACTCATGTAGTCATGAGCTATGTGCAAAAACTTAACCAAAGCCAGTAAAAGATGAAATGCAGGTTACAATGAGCTTCATTTGCTGTATGCACATGGCACTAACAGAAATACATATCATTATCAATTTCATGATTATTGCATGAAAACTGCGTAAGAAATGAACATCAAAACAAAATTTAACCCAAGTCTGTGAAGCATAAAATATGTGCCATAATGACCTACTTCTGCAATGGGGGAGTTGTGCTCAACTTTTAGATGCATACCCTCACCAATTTTCACAATTCTCGATAGGACAGTATGTACACAGCATGCATAAAACCTATGTGGTCATTAGCTAAATGGAAAAACTTAACCAAAGCCAGTAAAATGTGAAATCTATGTCAAAGTGACCTTTTATTCTATAGATGTGGTACTAATAGAGATGCAAACAATCATAAAGTTTAATGATTCAAACATGAGCAGTTAAAACACAAAATTTATCCAAAGTCAGTAAAGCAAAAATTATGGGTCAAAGTGACCTACTTTTGTGATGAGATTGTAGTACTCAAAAAGATCCATCTCCTCACCAAGTTGTATGATTTCAGGTAAAACAGTACATATACAGAATGCAAAAAAAATATTTGATCATGAGCTAAATGCCAAAACGTAACCTAAGCCAGCAAAATGTGAAATATGGATCACAGTGACCTTCCTTTGTTGTAATCATGTGGTACTAATAGAGATGCATACAATCATCTACTCTGATGATAATAGCATGAACAGAACTTGAGAAATAAAACTTAAAATCACAAAATGTAACCATAACCAGTCAGTGAATCATAAAATATGGGTCACAGTGACCTACTTTAGTGATGAGGGTGTAGTATTCAACAGGATGCATCCCCTCACCAAGTTTCATGATTCCAGATATAACAGTATGTAACCTGGCTAAATGCAAAAATTTAACCAAGTATGTAAAAACAAGAGTCCCTCGAACAGACTGATGCTCTACTGGGCCGAAAGAATTTCCAGGAATTCAAAATAAGACCATTTCTTCCTTTAAACTGTTTAGTGTTGAAACCATCTCTGATATTCTTCAGCAATAACAAAATTTACAAGTTAGAATATGTGGTACACATAATGGATGCCAGCTTGGCACCATTTTCATTTAGGACAATGCAGACATCATTAGAAGTCTTTTGGTAAAAACATTCAGCCGGAGTAATGACAACAAGATTTTTAAGACAGTCATCATGGCAGCCATATTAGATGTACGACTTTCATTTAGGACTTGGTGAAAAACCCGTCATGATGATCATCCATTCAGAAGGAGTAGTTACAACAAGAATTTTAAGACAGTTGTTGTGGCAGTCATATTGGATGTATGACTAGCATCATTTTCATGTAGGACCAACCAGGTATCATAAGAAGTCTATTGGTGAAAACCCCATGTTGATATAGCCATCCATTTGGAGAGGAGTAGCAATAACAAGATTTTCAAGATGGCTGTTGTGGTGCCATATTGGATGTCAGATTGGCACTAATTTCATTTAAGATCAAATGGACATCATAAGAAGTCTTCTGGTGAAAACCCCATGCCAATATGACTTTTTGTTCAAGTAGAATTGTGACAACAAGATTTTTAAGATGGCTGCCATGATGGCCATATTGGATGTCAAATTGGCACCATTTTTATTTAGGACCAGTTACACATCATAAGAAGTCTTTTAGTGATAATCTCGTGATGATATGACCATCCATTCAGGAGGAGTAGTGATAACAAGATTTTCAAGATGGCTGCTATGGCAGCCATATTGGATGTTAGATGAGCACCATTTTTATTTAGGACCAACTAGACATCATAAGAAGACTTTTAGTGGAAACCCCATGTTGATATGACCATCCATTCAGAAGGAGTAGCAATAACAAGATTTTCATTATGGCAGCTGTGGCAGCCATATTGGACATCAGATCTACACCATTTTTATTTTGGGCCAACTAAACATCATATTAAGAAGTCTTTTAGTGAAAACTCCATGTTGATATGACCATCCATTCAGGAGGAGTAGCGATAACAAGATTTTCAAGATGGCAGCTATGGCAGCCATATTGGACATCAGATCTGCATCATTTTTATTTTGGGCCAACTTAACATCATAAGAAGTCTTTTCGTGAAAACTCCATGTTGATATGACCACCCATTCAGGAGGAGTAGCGATAACAAGTTTTTAAGATGGCAGCTGTGGCGATCATATTGGACATCATATCAGCACCATTTTCATTTAGGACCAACTAGACATCATAAGAAGTCTTTTAGTGAAAATCCCATGCTGATATGACCATCCATTCTGGAGGAGTTGCAATAACAAGATTTTAAAGATGGCCACTGTGGTGGCCATATTGGACATCAGATCAGCACCATTTTCATTTAGGAACAACTAGACATTATAAGAAGTCTTTTAGAGAAAACCTCATGTTGATATGACTATCCATTCAGGAAGAGTAGCGATAACAAGATTTTCAAGATGGCTGTTGTAGTGGCCATATTGGATGTCTGTGCAGCACCATTTTCATATAGGACCAAGTAGACCATGGAATGAATGTGTGTGTAAAGTTTCAAGGCAATCCTGCAAGTAGTTTAGGAAGAGTAGTGATAACAAACTTGTGCTCACAGACGGACGGATGACAGACAACAGACCATTCCATAAGCTCTTCTGGTCTATGACCAGTAGAGCTAATAATGTACATGTACAAAGTTAGCTCCTTTATCCCCCTCTCCAGAGGGTAAATGCTATGAAATCCATTCCAAACTGTTGCCTAGTAAGGCTGTAATTATGTATAAGATTTTACATGTGCAGATGCTGATGCAGACACTGACTTCAACACCAGAAGTAGTACAATAGCTCCCCTCTACTTCACAGAAGTAAGCTAAAAATCCAATGGGGGATGAGTTCAAAACCAGAAAAGATCAGGTAAAAGAGATGATATTTTTCCTTTAATCACACACTGACCCAAAATCTACTCTAGAGAAGTATGTAGGTTATTTACATTTAATGTGCAATGCATATTTGTTTGGAAGTAAAAGATAAATTAAAGGGGATGTTTAAATGTACAATGCATATTTGTGTGGAAGTAAAAGATAAATTAAAGGGGATGTTATTCAATTCAGAAACAATAGGCAAAACTATTTCCAGAATTGTGTGGGTTATGAGGCATATCTTTGGGTAAATTCCAGGACTAAACAGATTCAAGCTGTATGCATTTGCATGATGGTACTCTTTCTATATGTGTGGTCACATATCTTTTCAGTCTGAATACTTAGACAACCAATTTATCTCCATGAACCTGACTTCGAAACATGCACATCTATGAAGTTTTCCTTTTTTTTGATATGACACGAACTGTTTCCTCTAAAAAATGTCAGTTAACCTGACTGACTAATAAACAGGTCTAAATTTGAAGATCTCTTAAGAATTATTTCAGCTCATGACTTCATATGATAATAGTTGTGATATAAATATATACTGTCTATACTCACTTATAAGTTGAGCCAAACTGCAAACTTCACAGACCCAGATCTGGTATTGCATAATGTGCCAGCAGATCTGGCTCTATGCAGTTTGTCTGGAGTAAACAGTAAAACAAACAACATAGATCCTGATCTGCCAATGCATATGACAGTAGATCAGGTCTATGTTGATTGCTGTTGGAATCAACTTATGAGTGAGTATATACGGTATTTCCTCATGTATTATGAGCACCTAACAATGAAAATCATAAACCCATCATTGCTGCCCACATACTGTAAACCCATCATTGCTGTCTACATACTGTAAACCCATCATTGCTGTACACATACTGTAAACCCATCATTGCTGTCTACATACTGTAAACCCATCATTGCTGTCTACATACTGTAAACCCATCATTGCTGTCTACATACTGTAAACCCCATCATTGCTGTCTACATACTATAAACCCATCATTGCTGTCTCCACACTGCAAACCTATCACTGCTGTCTACATACTGTAAACCCATCATTGCTGTCTACATACTGTAAACCCATCATTGCTGTCCACATACTGTAAACCCCATCATTGCTGTCCACATACTGTAAACCCATCATTGCTGTCCACATACAGTACTGTGTAAACCATTCATTGCTGTCTACATACTGTAAACCCATCATTGCTGTCCACATACTGTAAACCCATCATTGCTGTCTACATACTGTAAACCCATCATTGCTGTCCTCATAATATAAACCCATCATTGCTGTCCACATACTGTGTCAACAGACAAAGGTCTATTCTCTTCATTCTCCTAATGATTTCAGCAACAGACCAATCCGTTAGGGCACTGCATGACAACGAACTGGGTATACACTGGTCACATTTTGGAGTGTACTGTATGCAGGTAAATATGGTACAGATTGGAACAACCAGAGGAGATGCACTGCAATTGCACCTTTGACAATGTTTGGACCATTAAGTTTTTCAAATATTAGGTGTCTGAAAATATTACATCTTCATTTTTGTGACTGTGCAGTTCAAAATGATTAATTGATTTATGACAACTTTTGTGTCATTTAAAAATATTTAAATGATTTCTAACAACTTTTGTGAAATTTAAAATTCAATGAAGTCACATGTTTGTCATTCAGAGTCTGATGGTGAAAGTGGTGAAAGAAAACAAATATGCCATAGTTCTGAATTTACCCAAAAATAAGGAGTCAGACATTATAAGAAATGAAACATTAGTTTCTAATATTGTCTTATTAACATTAAACATTTACCTCTTGAAGCCAATCCAAGATGTCAATTTTTGTCATGCTCTTGTCCCATTTGAGTCGTGGTCCTTTTTCTGGTGGCAATGGGTCTACATAATGAAATACAGTTTTTGGTGGCGCATTTATTTCAGCCTCTCCTTTATATCTACAAAAAGATGGTATGAATTAGATAATACCCAAATATGCTTGACTGCTTTTGATCACTCCTACATGTACATACAAGAAGTTGGCCATGGCCTGCATGTCAAACCGGTCCCCAAACTCTTGGTCAATTGGTGTGTACACATCAAGATTTATCGACATACCAAGTAACATGAGTCTTTGACCAACTGTACTTGAGAAACTAACAACAGAAACTAAGTAACATGAATCTGTGGCCATCTGTACTTGAGAAACTAACAACATAAAAAAACTTTAACACTGAGGTTAATCTAGGGTATGGACAGATGGATGTATGGATTGACTTACATAACCAAAGTGATTGCTATCTTAAATTTGTAAGGACTACTCAGTAGAACAAACAAAACAGACCCTGATCTGCTGGTGCATTATGCGATGGCAGATCAGGGTCTATGTTGGTTTGCATTTGGACCTGGCTTATACACAAGTATAACAGTAATCATTTACGTGTTAACAAATCAACTTCTAGACAAATCATTATTAAGAAATTACAGGTTTAGTTTAACATAGGAAACAGATTTCTATATCAGAAGCACTCAAGACAGTTAGAGAAATATGATATCAGGATGTCTTCTGTGAAGTCCCTTAGATTGATTCATAAGAGGTCAGCATTGGTTATCAGTAGGATTGGTTCAGTGAAAGGTAGCAATTAAACTTGTAGCCAGAAGCTTGTTTGCTCTACTTCTAATTTCCCATGTAGCCTACACCACCTGTAGCTACAATATCTTGGTAGATAAAAACTATTACAAAACCTAGATGAAAAAATAGCAGTCATTGGAGTGTGAAGTGTAGGCCACAGTGACCTAATTGAAGTACAAGTGCAAGGACATAGTACTCCTTCAGAAGTTTGAATAAAAAGTAAGTCTTCTGATGTCTGAGTAAAAGTAAGTCAACTGTGTCAGAGATTGAGAATTTATCAGTTTCTTAATTTTGATGACAGATAAAAGACAAGAATGACAATAAAATAACCAGTCTGACATAAACGCTGGCAGTTTTATATTCATGCCTGACCTGCTAAAATGGTTTTTAAGCTTTTTATCATTCAATATGTTCTAAGCCCAGTCTAGAAACAAACAACTGTAATCTACCATATGTACTCACTTATAAATCAAGTCCAACTGCACACAACATAGACCCTGAGCTGCCATCACATAATATGTCGACAGATCAGGGTCTAAGTTGTTTGTTCTACTGATTGCTCCTAACAAACTGCAGAGACCCAAATCTGCTGTCACATAATGCACCGTCATATCTGGGTCTATGCTGTTTGCAGTTGAACTCACATTATAGGCAAGTATATACAGTAATCTAAGCAATTGCTTTTTAAGCAGTATCTTCACTCAGGTTCTTGTTATACCATTACAGCATAAGGAAATGAGCTTATCAAGTAATAACTGCAGGCATAGATGCATCCTTTGTAAGATGGCTGCCAATTAGGGCGTAATGATATGTCTTTGAGGATTTAAAGGGATATAATGGTTTAATGGGTTGCTTTGTACTGTTGCAAATTGAGTGTTACTGCATACCCATCATGCATTTGCAGGCCATTGAAATAACCATAATTTAATATCTTTCAGCGTCTGAGAAAAATAGTTTCTTTACCATAATCAAGGCAATTTTGGAAATAAATTATATGTGGAAAGTAGGAAATGTTTTAGAACTGGAGGAGTTTATTATCTGACATGGATTCTCATGTCATGTCCTTGATATTAATGCCTATACATGTATTTACAGCTACATGGTTATCTGAGTAATTCTAAATTTTAGTAATTTAGGATTAGAATCAGTTTGGAGTTTGGTGTTTTACAGCACAACACCACAGATAGGTTATTTAGTACTGAGGCAATTGGAGTACACTGTGTTGTCCATGGAAACACCAACATAACTGACCCAGGCAATTGGAGTACACAGTGTTGTCCATGGACACACCAACATAACTGACCCAGGCAATTGGAGTACACTGTGTTGTCCATGGACACACCAATCTAACTGACCCAGGCAATTGGAGTACACTGTGTTGTCCATGGACACACCAACCTAACTGACCCAGGCAATTGGAGTACACTGTTTTGTCCATGAACACACCAACATAACTGACAACTGAAAACAACATAGACCCTGATCTGCCATCGCATAATGTGCCAGCAGATCAGGGTGTATGTTGTTTGTTCCAATGATTACTCCTAACAAACTGCATAAACCCAGGTCGGACGACACATTATGCACCAGCAGATCTGGGTCTGTGCCGTTTTCACTTGGACTCAACTTATAACCAAGTATATATGATATATAACCTGATGACCTCTACTGAAAGAAAGGTCTTGAGAGAATTTCTTTTTGACCAAAGAAAGGTTTTGGGAGACCATTTGTTATTGACAGAAAGAGATAGCCTCAAAGACAGATATTATGTACTGTATTTCAACAAAATCTCTGCATCAACCACAACCCCATCACAGCCAAAGCATGCAGTCATATCTGGGATGTCTATATATCTGGGGTGTCTATTTTTTAGGGTCCCTTAGCCTAATATATTAAAAGTTATGTTATAACGGGCTGCTTTGTAAGTACCGCCTATACTCACATATAATCCCATACCAACTGCATAGACCCAGATCTGTCGTCGCATAATACGCCAACAGATCTTGGTCTATGCAGTTTGTAAGGACTAATCAGTAGAACAAACAACATAGACCCTGATCTGCCAGCACATTATGTGATGGCAGATCAGGGTCTATGTTGTTTGCATTTTACTCAGCTTATATGCAAGTATATACAGTACTTAATTTTTTACTGTGGCCTTCTGTCTTGAGTAATTTACAGTCATATGTATCAAACAAATGCTCAACTGTAATTACACACCTTACAGTATTTCACCAGCCTATAATCACATAAAGTTTGGCAACTATTTGAACACAGCTCAAATCTCTGTGTAATTTACATATTGTTTGGATCAAGCTGACAGACAGGACACAGGAGGTCAAACTGGGTCAATAAACTGAAGGAGAACTATTTCATTACTGCCTTTAATTCTGGGGGAGTGGTGACCTCACAGACTGGTTGAGGAATGTTTTACTGGCTGGGTCACTGGGCTAAATCACTCCTAGGGCAGATGAACACCCATAAATTATTGTATGGTTTCTCATTTTATTGTAATCTGATTGGTCAAATTGCTTGAAGATGTCATTGTGAAAAAAAGTTGTACTATCCTCACTGCACATGCACATGCAAGGGTGATAAAATATTATAATGGATCACCTGATGCCGAACATCTATTTCCCAGTTTTTGTATTCCATTTTGCCAGTTTTGTGTATTAAGTTTTGCCAGTTTTGTGTATTCAAACCCCTATATTTTAAGGATTGTACTCTTTTTATTTGACCTTTAACATTTTTACCTTTTATTGTTTATCTTGCAGGAGCACATGTTTACTATTTTGGGGAAGGATTTGTCTTTTTAAGGTTTTTAGCATTTATACCTTTATATTTTCAGAACCTAACTTTTATTCAGCACTTCATATCCGCGATTGTGCTGACATACAATTAAATCAAACTCATGACAAAATGAAAGTCACCTTCACATGGCTTGGCCATGTCGTCAGCCAATCATCATTTGATCAGTTGACTGCCAGCTGAAAATAAATCGGTTCTTTGGAAAACAAAAAAAAATCTATTCCCAATGTCTTTCCGTAAATAAGTGGTATGAGATATTTTTTGTATGCATCTATAAACTATTTCGTAAGTTTGTGTGAGTTTATTAGCAAGGAAGTATTTCGATTTGAATTAAATATAGCAGAGAAAATTCCAGAGCTTTGAAATTTATACAGACACCACTTAGTGACCTCGACACATACCATATATACTCGCATATAAGATGGGTCCAAATGCAAACAACATAGACCCTGATCTGTCGTCGCATAGTGCACAGGCAGGTCAGGGTCTATGTTGTTTGTTTTACTGATTAGTCCTTACAAACTGCATAGACCCAGATCTGCCGGCGCATTGTGCGACGGCAGATCTGGGTCTATGCAGTTTGCAGTTGGTATCGGCTTATACACAAGTATATATGGTATATACATGATATACATATGCATACTGAAACATAACTGTGCTACATATTTCCTTATGTTATTCTTAGATTAAAGGGAGCCATGGTAGCTTAGTTGGCTGAGCATTGGAATTGTAATCCAAGGGTCATGGGTTTGATACCCACCCAGGCCAGCCCAGGGCCGCTGATTTGGCGTGTCCCTGGCAAAGGCTCTTAACTCCCATTTCCTTAGCATGATATAGGCAATATGTGTTTAAAGTGTTGTTAAAAAACAACCAGCCATCTTAGATTAATTTTTGCGTTGAATTCAGCCAAATCATGATCTATATGCTCTGATGATTAAAAATTGTGCTTCTTTCATGCGCATTCTACAATTTCCTTGTCCGCAAAAATAATCATATATTCTGTTCAGGACATGGTTATTTGAGTTGACAAGGAAGCTATAGCAAACCATGCTTAAGTCTGGCTCAACAACAAATGATTCAAAATATATAATGCTGGAAACATGAATACTTATCGCAGAAATTAATAAATCCATTACCCGAGCACCCGTTATCATTATCAGCCTCCCTGTCAAGAGCCTTTCATACTGAGATTTGAATTGACCTCTCCTCAAACTTGGATTGACAGCTTCTATCAGCCAATGAAATTGGGAATTCTAATTCAGTGCATGCATGCTTACACTGTCAGCCATTACCTTAGACAAGCTATTCTCAATCGGTTGTCTAAGTAAACAAACTTATTGTTTTCTTTTGTATTGTGTGTTACTCAGCCATGTAAACTTTTGTAAGTGACAAGTGGGATTTAAAAATGGTAAAGAGGTTTGTGCAACAGCGACGACTGATATCCTGAATGATTTGAAAATGGTGTTAAGTTTGTGTTTTTTCCGAAGCCGAAAACTTGCAGAAATGTCTGAGATGGATTAAACTATGCGGAAGAGCTCACGAACAGTTAAACCCATCAAAAATCAAGTCAAATAAATATGTTTGTGCAAAGGCATGATCTAACAATATCTACACACAGTTTATAAATATAATTATTGTTAATTAATTCATACCTTTGTCTGATGCCCCTAGAAACCTTCATAGGATCCCCATAAATCACTGATGTTTGAGTGTCCAGCTATGGTTAATCTTTTTATTACCCTTAGACAGGATATGACACCTACCTGCATTTCCAAGTACCCAAGCAAAATTTGTATTTACTTAACATAATGTTACATAATCCCATGTAGTCTCAATGCTATTAAAAGAGCATCTGCCAAAGTATGGCATACTTAAAAGATTGAAGATATGGGACCGATTGTAGGTGGTCTAAATAGTGAATGAGGGAGAGAAAAAGAGAGAAAATAAAAAAAAGATAAATTTTCTATTTCATTAAAAAAATTTAATTATAAAATTTGTGGCATTTCAGCAAACATTCTATTCTAACAGGCCAATTAGAAGGCAACAATTGGATTTACCATGGTTGACAGTTCATAAAATTCAACAATTTGTATCACGGTTTCATATTTACAGAAACACTTAAATTTTCTTCTGTTTCACCCATTAACAAAACATCGTAGAGCTTACCCTGCCTGAATAGTACAGGGTGCATGAAATATCTCAGTCGGCTTTATGTCAACGTGAATCATATGAGACTTTTCATTCTTTTTCATATTTCTGTGGCATTTTGTCGACATTAATATGATGTTGTCCTCGCTCCAAAACATGCTTATGTCATGAATATACCCTTCAGTGAAATACTTGAAGCCCTGTTGCCTGCTTTTCAATGATAAATCTATCTGTCTCAAACAAATCAGGAGAAAATTCAAAGGAAGATCGGCCAATTTTGCTCTGCGTTCTAGCGATGAACACACAATACTTAAACATGTTTGTCTAAGGTAGCAACAAAAGAGTTATCTCCCATAAGGGGGTGGAGCCACATATGCTGTATGGAGAGGTCAATTCCTCAAGCTCGAGTAACCATTTCCCTCTATAATTTATTTTGGACATTTGAGTTTACTGTTTTTTTCTCCCTGTACACTAGACCTACTTTGAAAATAAATGCAGCACTGTTTTCACTGAAGATTTCATCTTCGATTCATTACATATTCTATTAATGATCCACCATGCGCTCTTGACTTGTGCCCAAGCTAATCAAAATCAGTAAGACATTTCTGTCAGCAAATGAAATTGATTGTGTATGATTCTTTGGCAATGAGCGCACTCTGTTTAGTAAGCTTGGGATGCGCTAAAGTTAACTATAACAATCTTTTCTCGTTATCTTCTTGGGGTTTTTTAAGCACCCTACAGGCACCATGGAGTAAACTTTCGTGCACCAAAGAGAAAAATAAGGGTCACTAGCACAAGGGTGCAACATAGAATGAACCCTGAGCAACAGTATCATAAGACAACCAAATTGTTCATGGATGGACAAACTGATGAATGGACAGATGGACTGGCTGAAATAGCCATAATAGTATGGGCCCCATATCATATGCAAGAAATAAACACACATTTTTTGGATTAATGATGCGTGAAATATTAGAGGGTACCAAATTTTAAAAAAAAAAAGTACAGCATTCTTCAATAGCTACAGGACCCACAGTGGCTTAGTGGTTAAGGCACTGAACTTGTGACCAGAAAAGGGTGTAGGTTCAATTCACACCGTCGGGTCAGCCTGGATCGGTGTGTCCTTGGGTAAAGCACTTTACTCCACTCTATTTCAGCATGATATAACCCTAACAAATATTTATGTGCTATAAAACAGCAAACCAATCATTAGCTAGAAACATTTTGAAGTGTACATCTTCCCTGTGAGTGCTTAGCTACTGTACACATAATGTTAACCTGCTTAACAGTCTGGGAATGTTGATGCATGAATTGAATGAAGTTAGATAAAATAAATCAATGTATTATAATGGTAATCAAAATAAATATATACATTATAAAAATAATCAAAATAACAAACATTAAACAGAATCAAGAAGAAAAATAGTACATTATCCCAGTAGCATGCCTCCTGACAGAATTGTCTGGATCCAATTTCCTGAGTATTTTTTTTTGTTCTTGAATTTTTTAATTTTCATGGTGTCTCAAACTAAGTATACTTTTCTTGTAAATTTCCATCCTATAAAAAATATCAAGTATTTGTACTTGTTAACTAGCAGAGTTACATAATAAGTGTACTGCAAATAAATTCTCAACACCTGATCTTGTATTAAAACCATATTTTACAAGCTTATAAATATATATATATATATATATATATATATATATATATATATATATATATACATATTTTGTACAAGCCACCTTTAGAAAACTGCCAAAATATTTGGTTCCAACAGTATAGCAGAAGTTGACAATAATGTCTTGTAAATGTGGTATGCGTATCATGTGATACACAAAAGTAAAAGAGTAGTGCAAAGAATGTCTGCATCGGAGAAGATATATTCTAAATGGAATTACAGTATATTAAATGGAGTTATGTCTGTGAAAGTGAGTATATGTTTGCAAAATGAAATAAAAAAATACAAATAATGCTTTCATTATTATTTGAAACTACCATATATACTCGCATATAATCCACATCCAAATGCAAACAACATAGACCCTGATTTGCTGTCGCATAATGTGACTTTAAAAAAAGTTGACTTTGAGTTAAATTTTTATTGTCTACATTGTTATTTATTTCCTTTTTTATTTATTTATTTTGTCTGGAGGACCTCCTCTTTCTCATTCTTGGAACAGCCCTAATGTCAGGGAGCTGAAACAATTTAAGTTACTAGCACAGCTTGTAATTAACCCCCACCCCAATGTTAATCAAAAATTTATTGTGTTTTTTATAAATATACATGAGTATCGAACCTGATTTGACCTGAGTGTTGCTGAGATAGGGTCGGTATTATTTATTTAATTATTTTGTCTGGACCCCTCCTTCTCACTTTAGGATCCGCCCCTGTGTCAATGAACTTCTGTTATAAACAGACATAAATATTGAACCTAATTTTGTGTGCATGTTGGTGGGTCAGGATGATCCATCGTCAGTCCGTTTCCTACCTATAAAATGTTTACTGCAGATATATGTCCATCTTGTGATTTTGTCAGCAGTAACATTTTCCCTTCCGCAGGCATGCACCTAATGTTGGCACTTCTCAAGAATTTTGTTTGGGTTTTGGAAATGGAATCCAAAAAACACCATATAGTCAGGATCTGAAAATCTAATATCACTGTTACCAAGTCCAAATCAACAATGTCTTGTAGCACCACAATTTTTCATTTTTCAGGTGCCAATGCAATCTCTTCGATGTGTTCCACGTTAAGTATTTTAGTACAAAAGCCAATGTGTTTGTCTTACATCATGCAGCTGAGTCTGCGAGCTACCAATTTTTTTTATTTTTAGCACTTATCACTATCACTGGTCACCAAACACAGACTTCAACAGTAGATCCTTCCCAAGATACAAGTACAAAGCCATCTGTTCTTTCTCAAAGACAAGCTCTAAGTTTGATTGATAAAATGAACTCTCTATAGAAAGCTTGCACCCAGAGGGAAATGGGGAGATTTGTATGAAGACATTCAGATGATGAATACAAATGAACTTTGAACTTTGATACAGTGTTATCATTCATTAGTACCACAGGTCAGATCCAACTGCAAACAACACAGACCCTGATCTGCCAGTGCATAATGATGACAGATCTGGGTCTACATAGTTTGCTAGGACTAATCAGTGGAACAGACACAGACCCTGATTGGCTGGTGCATAATAATGACGGATCTAGGTCTATGCAGTTTTCTGGGACTAATCAGTAGAACATACAACATAGATCCTGATCTATGCCAGTGCATAGTGCTGACATATCAGGGTCTATGCAGTCTGCGAGGACTAATCAGTAAAACAAACAAAGAACATCGACCCTGATCTGCATGTTCATTATGCAATGACAGATAAGGGTCTATGTTGTTTTCACTTGGGTTGGATCTGACTTGTACACAAGTATCAGCTGCCATAATATATTCTACTTTATTGTCTAATGTTTCATACATTGGTGTACAAATAATTACAGGTAAACAAAAATAATTAAAATTTTCTTCTGTACATTTGCAAAATTTTAATAATATTACTACTACTAAGAAGAAGAAGAAGAAGAAGAAGAAGAAGAAGAAGAAGAAGAAAAAGAAGAAGAAGAAGAAGAAGAATTTATTTCAGACTCGTATTAAAAAAAATACATATCTAATATAAGGAAACACCTTTAAATAATACATATCTGATACAAGGAAACACCTTTAAATTATACATATCTACTAAAAAAAACACCTTTAAATAATACATATCTGATATAAGGAAACACCTTTAAATTCAAACTAAAAGACTTTCTTACAAATATTTTCTCAGCAATAAAATAAGTTTTATCTACAAAAGTTATATAGTACATGTATGTTTTTCCAGCTTGCAATAACAGCTAAATTCATATGTATATCATTATTCCAGCTAGAAACTAATATATTGTTCTCACTGTTTAATATTATTTTATGAACAGAAAACACATTTTCTTAATATTTCTTTAAAGTGTAAAATATAGTTACAGTATTTACAAACACTGTACTAGCACTGTTCCATCTACATAAGCCTACTAACTTACCGTATATACTCACGTATAATCCAGTTCCAAATGCAAACAACATAGACCCGGATCTGCTATCGCATAATACACAGACAGATCAGGGTCTATGTTGTTTGTTTTACTGATTAGTGCTTACAAACTGCATAGATCCAGATCTGCTGGTGCATTATGCGATGGCAGATCTGGGTCTATGCAGTTTGCAGTTGGTATCGACTTATACGAAAGTATAGACGGTCCATAAACTATTAATTATAAAAGTTACTAGTTTTCATTTTATACATTTACTAATTTTTTTACGATAATTGTACACAAAACATGTTACAACAAAATAATTTAAATAATTGACACAGGACATGCAATGAACAATGTTTAAATTTATGTAGAAGCATTTTCAGTCAAGTACAGAAAATTTGAAGCGTCTTATTATATCATCATCTTCATCAGATTTTATGACCTGACCCAAACAAGTATGATACCAACAGACTAAAGAAGTTAACCATAGCAAAATATGATCGGAACATATGGTAATTGTTAAAAAGTCGACTAAAAAAAACATACATAAAGAACATGTTGTCTTTTATCCGAAAATGTTAGGTTCTCTGCATATACCAAATCTGACACTGAAAATGTATCTCTCTTTTAATTAGCAATGGCACATTCCATGTTGGATATGGAGACAAGTTATTTACAACTCTAATAAGAATCACATGTTCATAAAAAATAGTTCTTACATAAGTCATTTCAAACATTATCAAGACTTGCTATCTACTAACAGGTGCAAAATTTAGTGTTGGAAGTGAGGCAGAAGTCAAATAAACGTTGCATGAAAACTGTTTTGACTTAAATATAATCAGATTACCCAAAAATGGTATTCAAAGTATTTGGTTGCAGTTACCGCAGATGAAATCCCCCACAATCTCATGAGATTTACACAAATAAATGAAATTTAATTATTTCCCCCTGTCAGAAACCTATAAGTATCTTGAAATAAACAACAGCATTATTATTCAACTTACTACTTCAGAGAGTACACATTCAAATTATTATGTACAAGATAATGCATCAAAATATAGGAGAGTGTGACTCTATAAATGTTATTTAGTCAGAAAAATGCTTTTTATGCCTGTTGGAGATTTTCAAACAGACACATTACCACATTTTAATGAAATTTTTTTTCTCTACTGCAAGGTGAATGCAAATGTATTCAAGAAGATTTGGAAATCTCGTCTCCTAACAGTAATATATAAAGGAAATAACCACATCTTACCATATATACTCGTGTATAATCTGAGTCCAAATGCAAACAACATAGTCCCTGATCTGCCGTCGCATAATGTGCCGGCAGATCAGGGTCTATGTTGTTTGTTTTACTGATTAGTCCTTACAAACTGGGTCTATGCTGTTTGCAGTTGGTATCAGCTTATATGCGTGTATATACGGTTTGTTAAGTATCGCCATTTACCTGAAGGTATTTTTCTATCTATGTTTTTTTTACCAATGTTATATTCTTGCAGTGGATTTTGTTTCAATTTTCTTTACGTTACTCTCATAACATTTAAATTCTCAGCATTGAAAATATGGAGTTTACTATTGTTATGGACCTTGGACCTTATTCCCATATCATAGTGGTGGCAATATTTCTGATGATGTCCTTCTCTTCATGGGTACTCTGACCAAAGTGCAATATAATGAACATTCAATACATGCCTTTGCGCAAACTTTAAGAGATAGAAAAACAACATAATGCAGTTTTATTACAGAGTAAATAACCAATGACACACTAAGGTTTAATTGTTTTATTGAAATAAAAGACCAGAGTTTAATTGTTAAAAATTGCAAAAAATATCACTTTTCTCTTAACTACAGCACAATTTTTTGTTTTTGAAGCAAAATATGCCCAATATTGACATGAAAAATAATATTTCCAGTCAGAATAACATTTCTCAAGAAATCATGAGCAATTTTCCTTGTTAGGAAGCATAAGATATTTTGTTTGCAGGAAAGATTTAAGGCTGAATAATTTGCTGCTAGTCATCCAAAAAACAACTCTAGAGAACAGTCATAACAGATTTATGTTATTCATAGGTTTATCTGCAGAGAATGGGTAACATTAAAGTGCAAGAGTGACTTTCATTGTTTCAAGTAGCCACCAAGTGACTCCTGTTAGCGGAGAATTACCCTTAAGTAAAGATTCAAAATTATTTTTCTACATCTAACTGATATCCTTTTGGCCAATGTTTCCATCGACAGAGTTTGGTAATCTATTACTGCATTTCTCTTTTTTAGTTCCTTTTCAAAATTGATGCTAATCCACATTTTCCAATTTGTGATCAATTTGCTCCATTTTATTTCTTAATTTGTGCCTTTTACATTTTCTCAGGGCATATTTCAATTGAGCTCTGGTTGTATGTGTTAGGTCACTAAGAAACCCCTGTCAAGGTTTAACATTACCCTGCCACGTAAGATATGAATTTTATGCGTAGTCATGTAATTCTTTCAGACAATCATTCCAGCCTGGTATAAACACAATGATCAGGACCCACCTTCTTCACTAAGCCTCTACTCAATGTAATAATTACATCTGTATAAAATATACTGATTTCATTTTAATGATTGGGATTATAATGGACATAATCACTACATATTGCCGTACAATAAGAGATCTAAATCCTGTTTGTAAGGAATGCAGTTTTTTTCTTTTTTAGTATACCGTTTGTTCAGTTGTTCCTCAGAAAGTGAGACCAGACCAGTTAATGTTAATTATAAGATGTAAAATTCTTCCATTATGATTGGATGATGGTCAGATGATGGTCAGATCACACTAAAGTATGAATTATTGACATATTACTTATAGCTGAAGGAGAAGACCAAGTAGATATATAATGATCCAACCAAGAGACAGTATGATGTGAGTCACTTACATATGTAAATTGCACTGAGTGACTTCATGTATATGTTTTAAATCCAATATGATAAATCCATGCTCTTCACAAAATTAACAAAGTTCATCCCCAAAGGGTGTATTATCATTCCAATCCCCATCAACATAAACATTTGGGATACCAGGCATTTTTAAACAATGGTATTAATTTCATGCAGGTAATGAACAAATTTGTCAAAATTGTCATCTAAATCACAGGTTAAATAGACATTTGTAAAAAGCACTGTCTTAATAAAACACCTATTAATCTAGGATTATTAAGGTTTTATGATACTTGCAAGACATCTACGATAAAGATCACCAACAATCTTATAGGATCTACTATTTGCACACATCATTTGAAGATTCAATAGGTGAGGCACCTGATCCACAAATATCCTAATGCATAGATGACATGCAGTTTGATCCACAAATATCCTAATGCATAGATGACATGCAGTTTGATCCACAAATTTCCTAATGCATAGATGACATGCAGTCTGATCCACAAATATCCTAATGCATTGATGACATGCAGTCTGATCAACAAATATCCTAATGCATTGATGACATGCAGTCTGATCCACAAATATCCAAATCATAGATGACATGCAGTCTAACAGTCCAACTCACTATCAAATAAGTACTGTATATACCTGATTATAAGTCGGAGCCAACCTCAAACTGCATAGACCCAGACCTGCCATCACATAATACAACACTCATAATAGATATGGGTCTATATAGTTTGTTAGGAGTAATCGGTAGAACAAACAACATAGACCCTGATCTGCTGGCGCATTATATAATGGCAGATCAGGGTATATGTTGGTTGCAGTTGGACGACTTAGAAGCAAGATTATATACTCGTAGTACTGAAGGTGTATGAAAAATTGGAGTATACAAATGTACAGATGATACAGTAAACTTCTTGTAAGATTTCTAGGTCTTTGAAACAATTATATTATTATGGCGATCAATTTTACCATATTTATCCACAGAAAAGCCCATGCTTGATTATATGGGAGAAATGACTATTTTCGTGGGCTTAAATTGTTATGGTTTAGCAAATAATTACATTTTTTTCCACACATAAAGGACAAGGCTGCTTTTATGTGTTTTTGTCTCTAACAAGGCCAGTTTTCAAATCCCAAAATTTAATTCCAACAGGACAAAATATTTGCATATAATTTGCACAAATCAGCTCTGAATTTCTTGAAAATCATCAATAAGTACAATTGCTGACATTATTTCTACAGGTTTTTTTTTAGAGACACTTTTGAACAATTTTGAAGTTTTATGTTGGGTTCCTCCAACTTTATAGCAATATTTACCAAAGAGCACAAGGTAGCCACTCTGTACATTTTTGCTCCAAAGAATCAACAAACAAAATGCCATCATTTTAAAGATAAATCACAGACATACCCAATGGTGCTTTACATGAACAATATACCTTCTGAACATATTTCAAAATGAGATTTTCTTACTTTTAATGCTATGGTCATCTAATAATTTCACCAGGATGAACTGCGTGTTCAGATTAGCTCAGTTTGTAGAGTGATCAAAAGTTTTACAGAGGTCTCTGGATGAAAAAAACAAGGAAAATATTTTTCTTTTTCATTGCCTTATTTGCCTGACAGAATCAAGCTGATTCATTTTACCTCTTTCTAGGCAAAAAAATAACATTCAGTTTTCAGTATACTGCTTTTTAATGTCAACAAGAAAATCTACAGAAAAAGATTGCGATATATAGCAGCCTTTATTTTTCAGGCTGAAAATATATATGTTGAACCTCATAACAGGTTCACAGGTGATCCCGTGCTCAGGTAAAAGAACTATAAATAGATGAAGCACGTCAGTTTATGTGAGCATAAGCTTTATCACAAATGTTTTCTTATCAAAGTGACATACCATGTCCTTGTGGATATGCCGATGATAGATATGCCAATGGCAATGATACATATGCCAATGGCAATGATAGATATGCCAATGGCAATGATAGATATGTCAATGGCAATGATATCAAAGATATCTGACACTGGGCATTTAAACATTGTTTGAAACAATCATAAAATCCATGAAAACAGGTCCCCCACAAGCAAAAGTGAATCAACACTATTTTATACTGAAATTGCTGACTGGATAAAATGCTCAAAAACTATTTCCAAAAAAAAGTTAACCTAACAACTGTCTCATTAATATTGTAAATGATATCTTTATCAAAGAAAAAAGGTTCACACATTTTAAATGACCTCTTACTTTAGTTTATTTTTTCCTTGTACCCTAAAAGTTAACAGAAGACAGATTGATATTGCAAAGAGTAAGAAACAGTTTGCAATCATCTTCATTTCTGAATTTTGAGATAAAAGAAATATAAATGAAAAAGGTAGTCTTAACAATAACTTGTAGAGTTTTCCTAATATAATAATAGATAGGAAGGGCAACCTGGTTATCTTTGCGAATGACCTAAATTAATCTACTCAGAAAGATTCTTGGATTATAGCCAGCATTTAATGATAAGTTTCAACATTCCAGTAAATCATTCTAAACTACCTGCTGCACATTTGACGTCACAACATTTCAGCAGTCTAAGCGATAATGTTCCAAAATCTACCATAAAAGCCCCCCAAATATCTTTATCTCCAGGTTTTTTTTAAGGAAAATGGGAAGAAACATGGGCCATTCCTGCTTGTTCATGTGTACCATATATACTCACCTATAAGTCCAACTGTGAACTGCACAGACTCAGATCTGCCATCACATAATGCACTGGCAGATCTGAATCTATGTAGTTTGTCAGGAGTAATTAGTAGAACAAACAACACAGACCCTGACTTGCTAGCACATTATGTGATGGCAGATCAGGGTCTATGCAGTTTGTCAGGAGTAATCAGTAGAACAAACAACACAGACCCTGACTTGCTAGCACATTATGTGATGGCAGATCAGGGTCTATGCTGTTTGCCCTTGGACTCGACTTATAAGCGAATATAGATGATATGCATTGTTGAATGGTTATATGTAATATTATTCATTCCAAGTCTTCCTGTCCTTCACATTTAAAGGTAGAAACTTAAACCTTGGGATATACATAAGAATGTTTTCTGCACCACAGTCTGAGTATTTTGATCCACCCCCCTGGAAGCGGGGTTTAATGGGTTGAGTGATGGACAAGCTGTTTGCTTCTTATTACCCTATTTTCTATTCCAATAATAAGCATAAGGAATTCCTTACAGACCTCATATCTCAGGGCTCCAAATTAGCAGTAGTCCGCTAGCCCGTGGCTAGAAAATTTCCCATCAGACTAGTAGTTTTTACAATTTCAATAATCCAATGGCTAGTAAAGTTTCAGTTGTCACCAGTCAGTTAGTGAAGAAGGACTAGTGAAGATTCAGCAGGGCTAGTAAATTTTTAAATCTACTAGTCCTTGTGGCTACAAAGAAATTGATGTTAAATTTTAGGCCTGTGTCTGACTCTGATCAACCAGCATATAGAACAAGGCTGACAGTTTCTGTTTGGAGGGTTGCTACAGTTCTTGCTATTGGATGAAATTTTGAAGTTTGATTGTACAACATTTTATTTACTATAAAACCTTTCACTTGGTGAGCAGCTGGAAGCTATTAAAAATTCAAAGATGTTGAGAATTTTAGCTCCAATTTTACATAAAATACAGTCTGACATCTTGTGATTCATGTAATATGATAAATCTAATGACAATTACCATGGAATTGTTTAACATATTTTCTATTAGATATCAAAGGTTTTCTCCACATTCATACTTACCGTATATACTCGCATATATTCCAAGTCCAAATGCAAACAACATAGATCCTGATCTGCTGTCGCACAATGCACTGGCAGATCAGGGTCTGTATTGTTTGTTCTACCGATTAGTCCCTACAAACTGCATACACCCAGATCTCCCAGCACATTATGTGATGTCAGATCTGGGTCTATGCAGTTTGCAGTTGGTATCAGCTTATACGCGAGTATATATGGTACTTAGACCTTAAACAATCAAATAATTCTACAAACTTTTGGAAGTATTCTTGTGAACCTGAATATGTATGTATATATGTATGTATGTATGTATGTATGTATGTATGTATGTATGTATGTATGTATGTATGTATGTATGTATGTATGTATGTATGTATGTATGTATGTATGTATGTATGTATGTATGTATGTATGTATGTATGTATGTATGTATGTATGTATGTATGTATGTATGTATGTATGTATGTATGTATGTATGTATGTATGTATGTATGTATGTATGTATGTATGTATGTATGTATGTATGTATGTATGTATGTATGTATGTATGTATGTATGTATGTATGTATGTATGTATGTATGTATGTATGTATGTATGTATGTATGTATGTATGTATGTATGTATGTATGTATGTATGTATGTATGTATGTATGTATGTATGTATGTATGTATGTATGTATGTATGTATGTATGTATGTATGTATGTATGTATGTATGTATGTATGTATGTATGTATGTATGTATGTATGTATGTATGTATGTATGTATGTATGTATGTATGTATGTATGTATGTATGTATGTATGTATGTATGTATGTATGTATGTATGTATGTATGTATGTATGTATGTATGTATGTATGTATGTATGTATGTATGTATGTATGTATGTATGTATGTATGTATGTATGTATGTATGTATGTATGTATGTATGTATGTATGTATGTATGTATGTATGTATGTATGTATGTATGTATGTATGTATGTATGTATGTATGTATGTATGTATGTATGTATGTATGTATGTATGTATACATGTATGTACAATAGTAAGATAGTAAGTTTGTGGAGTTTTCATTCCACATATTTTGTCAAGAATGACAAACATGCTGATTTAATTACAATATCTGAAGTCAGTATATGGAATCTTCCATTTGGAAACAGGTGACTGCAGGGCAGCTTTGGCTGCTTTTTTATGTTCTTTCATTATCCTTCATGCCAATGTGTCTAAGCAGAATACTTTTCCCAGACTGTATGAGAACATCATGTTTCTGAAATATCTGGGATACTAACATTTTGTCAATTTAAGATTCTGCAAGGCTTTCAATTTGGAAAAGGAATCCAAAAGCATGATAAAATTGTTTTGAGTGGTTTCATAGTACTGTAGTTCCAAGCTTGGAGTATGGCTGTGATTTCTGCAGTAAAAATGTAGGTTTTATCTGGTAACCAGCTGGAGATGGTGCCATGAAGTAAACAAATGAAAAAGTGCTCAATTTTCCATGAGAAAGTTCACAGTCATTAATTATAACAAAATGAAAATCGAAATTTGAAACAGAAATGGTCTGTGCCTCATGAAAAGGTCAATTAGACAATCGTTTTCCTTGGGAATTAATGACAGCATCCTTTGTAAAGAAAATGTCTACTAAATGAAGGTGTCCCTTATGGGCGGTATGGGAGGTTTCATTGCCTATTTTAACAGGCTTGGATTTGCATAACCTCAGACTGGTTTTGTGTTCTGAGACTCGTTGTATGAATACCACCATACAAAAATAAAGGGTTTGAGTTGATAGTACTTACAAATAACCATCAAATTCCTTTGATGCACGATAATATATTGTCACACCATCCTTCTGAAAGAGAAAACAAAGAATGTGTATACATGTATCATATATACAGACAAAACAAATGACAGACAGAACAATGAAACAGTACGGATATATCAAATACACAATAGAGTAACATATATAATCACTTAAAAGTTGAGTATAGCTGCTAACAACATAGACTCTGATCTGCCATCACATAATGTGCCAGTAGATGAGAGTATATGTTGTTTGTTATACTGATTACTCCTAACAAACTGCATAGACCCAGATCTTTCAGTGCATTATGCAATGGCAGATCTGGGTCTGTGCAGTCTGCAGTTGGACTCAACTTATAAATGAGTACATATGGTAGAGCGGACAATAATTCCTGTGCCCAACTATCACTGACAACTAAAACTCATTCTTAGATGAGTAAATTTTGTTATATAGCATATATATGCATGTATAGGGTTTACATTAGCACACTCCTGGCTATACAGTGGCAAAACCATGCCAAAACCAACCAAAGATAAATATGCGTCCTGAGACAAAATGTAAATATGGTAAGCTACTGGTAAGCTTTCTCACATACCCATGTTGGCCGAGCCGAGACTCGAACCCAAGCGGACAGAGGTGAGATGTGAGTGATCTGTAAAGGTGAGTGCCTTAGACCACTCGGCCATCCAAGGCCCCTTTAATATGCAAAGTCAAAACTTTTCTATATAAACCCCACTCCAAAATGTCAAGTTCATCACATCACAGAACAGATCTCATGGCAAACAGATTGTCTCCATTAGTTGGCTCAAACAACATGTAGGATGGCACATTGGGCTTATTCATCATCCTCAAACCCGCAGGAAATAAATATTTATGTAACTTGCCCAATTTAATATCTACACTAGCCCAGTTTAAAATGTAACTAGATCAATTTAACATCTAACAAGGCATACTTAACATGGAAAAAAGATAAAAATTTAAGTTTACAAAACACTTTTTCCTTAATCATCATTCATGCTGAACTAGTGGCTCAATATTGGAATTGTTACCCCTCAAAGTAGCACAAACGGTACATAATACAACTACCACCTGCCTTATTGTGGGTCATGGTGACATTGACCTTGACCTTTCAATCCTGACAGCAGCAGACTTCTTTGAAGTACTGTATATACTTACTTATAAGTTGGGTCCAACTGCAAACTGAACAGATCCAGATGTACCATATTATAATGCACAGGCAGATCTTAGTCAATGCAGTTTGTTAAGAGTAATCAGTCAAACAAACAACATAAACCCTGATCTGCTGTGCACTATGCGAGAGCAGATCAAGGTCTATGTTGTTTGCAGTTGGACTTGACTTATAAGTGGGTATATACTGTACAATGAAAGTATGTTTTGTAGAAGTTTAGAAGTAACTGTGCAAAATTCATTTCCTTGGTCAGATTGCAATGAACTTGACCTTTGACCTTACAATGTGAACAATTTATAAACTTCTTTTTAACATCAGGGGCAACATATCCACAAGGTTTGGTAAAGTTATGTTTGGTAGAACTCATATGATTGCATAAAATATTCACTTGATCTTCTCGTATCACCATGACCTTCACCTCTAAATTTACCAATCCATAGGTTTCATTGTTCTCAATACTGTAACAAATCTGCAAAGCTTGGGAACAGCTTCAGTCTCATGTTTTCTGTGTTTCATGTCTAAACCATGATTGATCATGGACCATGGACGTTCATGACATGACCAGTCAACTATTCATGGTTCAAATTGTAAGATACCATGGTAAGATATACCAATCATAGTTGTCCTTATTTTGCATGTTTGCCCATGCTCATATAAGCATGGACCAACATCAGACAGGCTTAAATACCTTGTTTATCCATAATATACTATGGTACTGAAACACTGAAGGTCACAGAGAACCACAAAACATGGTATGTAAAGAAGAACTCAAGTAATATCACACAGACTCCGAACTGTTAATCGATGTACAGATAGACATCAGATAGGTATGAAAATAACATAATACACTCTCCCTTATGATAGGCATACACTTTTCTAGCTAGCTAGAAAGAAAAAAAAACTAACACACATTTAATAAAAAAAACTTTAACACTGACCTTAATCTAGGGTGTCGACAGATGTATGGACATAAAAATTGATGAATATATGGACATGGACAGCTGACACCAAAGTGATCAATATGTCTTGCTTCCACCAAGACAGATTTAACACAAAAAACATGCAACAGTACCTGGCACATATTTACCTGTTTAAACAACATCTATGCGTTCACAAGATGAACAATACTAAAATACTAAGACTTTTGCAGGTTGACTCCTAATTTTTCTAATGTCGATGATCAAAAATATGGTTAGGGTTATACATAATGTGCCTGCAGATCAGGGTCTATGTTGTTTGTTCTACTGATTAGTCCTTAAAAACTGCACAGACCCAGATCTGCTGGCACATTATGCAACGGCAGATCTGGGTCTATGTAGTTTGCAGTTGGTATCAGATTTTATGTGAGTATATACGGTATGTGTACACATGTATAGAAATGCATTTATTGGTGCATAAATGTCATGCAATTCCTTCTACACTACATGTACTGGCAGGAGTAGCTCTCAGAGCAGCAGTTTTCTGCAAATGCATTGTGCATTTGAAATGTGATGCACCATTTCAATGATATCATTGCATTTTCAACTGAAAGACCAACATAAATTAACACATTAGGTTTCAATGAGAAAACTGGCTGTTTGAAACAAAGATCGGAAATTTATCTGAAGCTCATTGTTCTTTTATCAAGTTAGCTGTCAAGCAAAATAATGTGATGGCAAAAAAAACAATGTGCCAAATATGTGTTTACCAGAGTTGACAGACGATTGACTTCGCTGTCACGTCATGTAAAAAAAAAGTTTCAAGTTGATAAAGCCAATTATTTGCACAATTTCCAGCAAAATTTCCCACTAACTTACTTTTCTTTTTTTATGGAAAAGCTGTCTTCATTATTATTACAAAATATATCATACAATAATATTTGATGCATTAATAATCTGATTTATCTATGTACTTACTAGGGTTAAAAGGCACATCAGTACAACACTTGCTACCTAGTGCCGATTAAAAGTTCTAACAATGTAAATATAAAGAATTGAAAAACAATATAGAGAGGAAAACACAAATAAATGTAAACATGAAATACACCAAATACAAATAATAGGTAACAATGTTAAAGTTCTGTAAAAGTGTATAAAAAAAGGTAACAATGTTAAAGTTCTGTAAAAGTGTATATAAAAAAGGTAACAGATGTTAAAGTTCTGTAAAAGTGTATATAAAAAAGGTAACAATGTTAAAGTTCTGTAAAAGTGTATATAAAAAGGTAACAATGTTAAAGTTCTGTAAAAGTGTATATAAAATAGGTAACAATGTTAAAGTTCTGTAAAAGTGTATATAAAATAGGTAACAATGTTAAAGTTCTGTAAAAGTGTATATAAAATAGGTAACAATGTTAAAGTTCTGTAAAAGTGTATATAAAAAAGGTAACAGATGTTAAAGTTCTGTAAAAGTGTATAAAAAAGGTAACAATGTTAAAGTTCTGTAAAAGTGTATAAAAAAAGGTAACAGATGTTAAAGTTCTGTAAAAGTGTATAAAAAAAGGTAACAGATGTTAAAGTTCTGTAAAAGTGTATAAAAAAGGTAACAATGTTAGAGTTCTGTAAAAGTTTATAAAAAAAGGTAACAATGTTAAAGTTCTGTAAAAGTGTATAAAAAAGGTAACAATGTTAGAGTTCTGTAAAAGTTTATAAAAAAAGGTAACAATGTTAAAGTTCTGTAAAAGTATATATAAAAGGTAACAATGTCAAAGTTCTGTAAAAGTGTATATAAAAGGTAACAATGTCAAAGTTCTGTAAAAGTGTATAAAATAGGTAACAATGTTAAAGTTCTGTAAAAGTTTATAAAAAAAGTTAACAATGTTAAAGTTCTGTAAAAGTGTATATAAAAGGTAACAGATGTTAAAGTTCTGTAAAAGTATATAAAATAGGTAACAATGTTAAAGTTCTGTAAAAGTTTATAAAAAAAGTTAACAATGTTAAAGTTCTGTAAAAGTGTATATAAAAGGTAACAGATGTTAAAGTTCTGTAAAAGTGTATATAATAGGTAACAGATGTTAAAGTTCTGTAAAAGTGTATATAATAGGTAACAGATGTTAAAGTTCTGTAAAAGTGTATATAAAAGGTAACAGATGTTAAAGTTCTGTAAAAGTGTATAAAATAGGTAACAATGTTAAAGTTCTGTAAAAGTTTATAAAAAAAGTTAACAATGTTAAAGTTCTGTAAAAGTGTATATAAAAGGTAACAGATGTTAAAGTTCTATAAAAGTGTATAAAAAAAGGTAACAATGTCAAAGTTCTGTAAAAGTGTATATAAAAGGTAACAGATGTTAAAGTTCTGTAAAAGTGTATAAAAAAAGGTAACAATGTCAAAGTTCTGTAAAAGTGTATATAAAAGGTAACAGATGTTAAAGTTCTATAAAAGTGTATAAAAAAAGGTAACAATGTCAAAGTTCTGTAAAAGTGTATATAAAAGGTAACAATGTTAAAGTTCTGTAAAAGTGTATAAAAAAAGGTAACAATGTCAAAGTTCTGTAAAAGTGTATAAAAAAAGGTAACAATGTCAAAGTTCTGTAAAAGTGTATAAAAAAAGGTAACAATGTCAAAGTTCTGTAAAAGTGTATAAAAAAGGTAACAATGTCAAAGTTCTGTAAAAGTGTATATAAAAGGTAACAGATGTTAAAGTTCTATAAAAGTGTATAAAAAAGGTAACAATGTCAAAGTTCTGTAAAAGTGTATAAAAAAGGTAACAGATGTTAAAGTTCTATAAAAGTGTATAAAAAAGGTAACAGATGTTAAAGTTCTGTAAAAGTGTATAAAAAAAGGTAACAATGTCAAAGTTCTGTAAAAGTGTATAAAAAAAGGTAACAATGTCAAAGTTCTGTAAAAGTGTATAAAAAAAGGTAACAATGTCAAAGTTCTGTAAAAGTGTATAAAAAAGGTAACAGATGTTAAAGTTCTATAAAAGTGTATAAAAAAAGGTAACAATGTCAAAGTTCTGTAAAAGTGTATAAAAAAGGTAACAGATGTTAAAGTTCTATAAAAGTGTATAAAAAAAGGTAACAATGTCAAAGTTCTATAAAAGTGTATAAAAAAGGTAACAATGTTAAAGTTCTGTACAAGTGTATAAAAAAGGTAACAGATGTTAAAGTTCTATAAAAGTGTATAAAAAAAGGTAACAATGTTAAAGTTCTGTAAAAGTGTATAAAAAAGGTAACAATGTTAAAGTTCTGTAAAAGTGTATAAAAAAAGGTAACAATGTTAAAGTTCTGTAAAAGTGTATAAAAAAAGGTAACAGATGTTAAAGTTCTATAAAAGTGTATAAAAAAAGGTAACAGATGTTAAAGTTCTATAAAAGTGTATAAAAAAAGGTAACAATGTTAAAGTTCTGTAAAAGTGTATAAAAAAAGGTAACAGATGTTAAAGTTCTATAAAAGTGTATAAAAAAAGGTAACAATGTTAAAGTTCTGTAAAAGTGTATAAAAAAAGGTAACAATGTTAAAGTTCTTTACAAGTGTATAAAAAAAAAGGTAAAGGCAGAAAGTAAAAATCCTTAAAATATGGGGTCAAAATTGCATAAGCTCAAAAGTCCAAGATTTTCTCTGGCGGAACATAATCATAAAGTTTCTTAAGTGAATTCACAGCAAAAAGTTTCTGTCTCACCCGATGGAAATTGATACACTCAACAAGATGTGTTCCACTGTCAGTGTATACTGTCATGGTAATAATTTAGGACTTCAAACAATGAAATATAATTCCAAATTGGGAAGTAGAATGATGTGAACAAAAGTTGCAAAAGTTTGACCCACCAATGCACAAGACATTGACTTTCACAAGATGCTTCTTTTTTAGGATAAAATATAGGAGTTTAACTTGTACAATCTCATTTAGTGAAAGTCGCTAAGGTGTCAGAGCAACAAACATGAATGCTTCAACAAGCAAGATTACATAATGCCTTACACCTTGCGAGCAATAGTATTGATCAGCAATCCATTTGCATCTGTTGTAGCCATGGGAACTCAGTTGGTAGAACATCAGATCCATAATCCAAGGATCACAGGTTTGATACCTGCCCAGACCAGCCCGGGTTGGCTGTCATTGTGTGTCCTTGGGAAGGGTACTCAGTTCCCATTTCCTGAGCTTGATATAGCAAGTAATGTACTAAAAGTGTCGTTAAAAACCAATCAACCCACCACTAGTATGTTATGGTCTGACTAACAGATAGTAATAGGTTCACTCCATAACAAAATTCAATAAACATGACTGAGAAGGAAAAATGACGAACCCAAATTGTGACCCAATGTAAAATCAAACCACTATATTTTTCTCACATGTGAAGCTGCTCTTTTACCACTGTATGAACCAAGCTCTCTATTTAAAAAGCTACATATTTTAATAAACATGCACTCACTGAAAGTGTCTATTGGGATAAAACATTATATACTAAGCTTTCATGTGATAATTATCTTAATTATCAATATTAAAAAATTATCATCTATCTAAATTCCACTAAATGTTTTGTATTCATATTTTTCTTTTAAGGGAAAATGAATTTTAGTGTGCACTTTCAATGATGGGCATCATGAATACTGGGCTTGGCTTAGTATTGAGTCTATACGATAAATAAACACCATTGTGCCATGTACAAAGCCCTAGTAATTTTTGAATCAGCAAACATGATCTTATCAACCACAGATCAATTACAGGTGCGAGTTGTTTCTCTTGATGTTCATGTTAGCTTTCAATCTCTAGTTTACCAGTCCTGAAATGAAGGCAGTCACTTGAGAAATAGTCAATACACTGATAACATTGCAAATGCTCTTAGTCGATTTTCGCACCTGATGAAACAAAGAATGCCTTGTAAATGACTATGACTAGCTGTATTAAACTGAACTATTCCAAGTCAGAATTGTTTAGCTTCATCAAAATCTTTTTGTTTAAATAGCTGTCAAATATTTTCATTCTGTCCTATATCAGTGTATATTATGAAAAATATATTTTCAAATAGTTTTACAAGATTTCTCCCTGATAAGACCTGGATGCAAGCCTAATAAATGAACCACAAAGTAGGGGGTGGATTTATTATCAAACCAAGACATACTTAGTACCTTAAGCCTTTTCCAAAATTGTGTAAAAGTTGGAAATGCTTATTATCACACATAGTCTTATCATTGGATAAGTATGGTTCTACCATGTATTATAGGTGGTCAACTGCATACAATGGAGAGCAAGATCTGCCATTGCACAATCCATAGCAGGTCAGGGTCAATGTGTGTTGTGACTGACTTGTATGATAAGGGTGCAGTACTTATCAAGTTTCATCCCTTCACAAAGTTTCATCATTCAAAGTGCAATAGTACTGTATGTATACTGAGTGTAAAAAGTATGATTTTATGTGAACAGCATATACTCTGATCTGCCAGCACATTAAGCAATGGCAGATCTGTGTCAATGCTATATGTGGGTAAATATGGTACACTGAAAGTTTTGTTCTCATGATGGGTGTGTTACAGCACAGTATGTACCGTATATACTCACGTAAAAGCTGATACCAACTGCAAACTGCATAGACCAAGATCAGCGGGCGCATAATGCGCCAGCAGATCTGGGTCTATGCAGTTTGTAAGGACTAATCAGTAAAACAAACAACATAGACCCTGAACTGCCAGCACATTATGCCACGGTAGATCAGGGTCTATGTTGTTTGCATTTGGACCTAGCTTACACGTGAGTATATATGGTACTCAATGGACTCTCAAGACTTCAACTTGGGAAATATAAGAGAAGATAGAATTCTTGTGATAAGTAAAGGTTAAAATCCCATGAAGATCAAATAACACTTCTGTGCAGATACTGATCAGAAGTAGATCTGAAGTGCATTATTTCTTGTCTAATGAAGGTGGCATGGAAAAATTCTTTCATAAAACCTGTTTTTAATACTTGTACACTTAAGTCTGCTATCATCAAATATACATCATGGGCACATGTAGCCAGGCAATATTCAAATGTATGCACTATGAGGAGGAGACAGTGTCTCTCCTATTACAGTGCCAGGTCAAGAGCGAGTTGCTTGAGTGAGAAAAGTCTACATCATTCAGCAAAATATGGTTTCAAAAAGCCACTGCACGGACAAGAATTATTCTGCAAGCTTGATTTGATATGCGTGCACTAAGGAACATCTTGACTGTTGTATGAAATTGTTAATTTGTAAGCGAGTGCTATTTTTAGACTTCCCTGGTGATGTAAACAAAACATCATGCTTCATGGTAAGGAATTTACAGAAGATCAGAAGCAGATGATACTTCAATTAATCAAATAAGATTTTAGTGGTAGAAAAAATTTCTGAAATAATTGGAATATCACATTCTACAATTCATCAACTTTTGAAAAGGTTTAACATTGAGGAGGTCCATAGAAATAAAGAGAGAAAAAAAATCATGAGTAAAAGGGGTGATCATGTACTTTCTGGTCTTGTTCTTCATAATGTTTGACAATCCAAGACAGGACTTTACTGTAGCTTTTAAGGAGTCTGTCAGTGTTCATGTTTCTAAAAAGAACTGTCAACAGGTTAAAGAGGGTATGATTCAGGCAATGCACTGGCTGGATCGAAGCCAACTACAATTTCTCAGCAGAATTGTGCATCACATATTTTATGGTTTAAAGAGAGACATAACTGGACTGTTGAAAACAACTAGTCAAGAGTAATTTTTAGCGTCATGGAGGTAAAGTTATTTTGGGCAAAGATTGAACATTTATTTAGAAACAAAACCGAAGAAGAATGACAACCAGAGTCTTTATGTATGTACAGTGCACAAGAATATTTTGGCCATGTTTATGGGGAATGCATTACCTGCAACACTGTTGGAAATCTGACCCCAGTGGAGGGAAAAATTGACTTTGACAAGTGTATAAGAATTCCATGATTACAAATTTTGGACAGATATTGCAAAAGAGTTTCCAAATAAGGAATGGACCTTGCATGAGGATAACTGTCTGGTGCATAAAGCTCAGAGGGCAAAACAGTGAAAAATGATAAAACAATGAATCCTTACCCTCCACCATCACTGACCCTGGAACTTAATATTATTATAAATATATATCAAACAATTAAATTCAAGCTCGAAAAAAGACTACCGTATATACTCACGTATAACCCGGGTCCAAATGCAAACAACATAGACATTGATCTGCCATCGTATAATGCACCAGCAGATCAGGATCTATGTTGTTTGTTCTACTGATTAATCCTTACAAACTGCATAGACCCTGATCTGCTGGCACATTATACGACGGCAGATCTGGGTCTATGCAGTTTGAGTTGGTATCAGCTTATACACGATTATATACGGTACATGAAATCGAATCAACAGGTCTGATCACATTCATGTTGTTCTCGACATTTGGGACTTTCTCAACCAAACTTTCCCAGAGGACTGTATGACTCTATACCTAAACAATTACAAGCTATGATAAGATCTAAGAGATTAGTCACCAACTATCACACATACAAGTACCATTTTCTATCATATTTTTGTCAGGAAATTCTTTAGAAACAGCAAAGATGTTAGTTTACCTCCTATGATATCAACATAAGTGGCTACGCACTTCTGACCCAGTACTGAAGTTGAAAACGTGGTATTTTGACTTTTCTACATTGTGCATATGCATCTATTGCATGCCATCAGGGCCATAATGTGGAAATGCTTTGCAATTTCAAGAGAACTAATTGGAAAAAATACTGAAGATGGAATATACAACGTCAAAAGAACCAACTGGAAAAGCGTTGTGAATCCCATGGTCACATGTTTGAGACAACAGGAAAGTGAGTTCTTAAAGCTCTAGAATGCAATATTTAGACAGCAAATCTGACAAGTATTACTTATCACATGATTTCTCTGCTGGTCGTGCATTTAAAGAGCGATTCAGATTTTTGAGGCTTGAATATGCAATCTCGAGTCTCAAATATGCAATCTAGAGAGAGAGAACATGTGACTAGAACCAACTCTCCAATTTGCTGTCTGGAGATCACACATTAAAGCTTCAAGAACCCACATTCATGTTGTAAAATATGTGATCATATGATTCAAATGACTTTTACAATTGGCTTTCTTGAGATCATGTATTCAAGCTTTAATTACATGCATTTGAGCTTTGAGAACGTTAAATGTTTTCACATTATGACCCTGCTGGCCTGCCGACACTATAGTTTGACTATGTGTAGTGGGAGTTTTTATTTTGCCAAGTGGGACTGCACGTAATGGAGAGTTCAATTATGTGAATTAAAGTGACGATGTGATTGAAAAGTATCTTCAAATGATTGGCTCTCTTGAGTTCACATAACTGAGCCACAAGATTACAAAGCATTTCCATGTTGTGGTTCCGATGACTTGCTATTTGCATCTGTACATATGCCTAGCTACACCAATGCACAAAATTTTGTGACCTAACCAGTGTTTATGCAGCATTGGGTCAGTTTCTCCAGGATCATGGGGAATTTTAAACAGGACTCCACACACTGTGTCTATTCTACACTGCACTGAATAACTCGACTTACATTCTGTCCACCTTAGCTGTCTCTTGCATTTTCGATGTTAACCAGACCTATAACATCATTATTACTGTCCTATGCTCTCACTTTCATCTTAGATGTTAACTAGACCAATAGGTCCTGACTTTCATCATAAATATTAACTAGACCTGAGGTCATTCTTACTGTCCCATGCTCTCACATTCATCTTACATGTTAACTAGACCAATAGGTCGCTCTTACTGTCCTATGCTCTCTCTTTTATTTTAGAGATAGCTAAACATTCTATCACCGACCTTTCCAAATGAAGTTAAAAGACCTCTTGTTCCAATGAATTACCAGGTTTTTAATTTCCCAAATTTTAGAAGGATAATTAAGAGCTGTCATTTTTTCTAGGTTAGTTGAAAACTTTACACCTAAGACAACAAACTTTACATTCCCAATTAAGTTTACATTATGGACATTATTGCTTATTGCTACCTGTTCTACTTCCAATCCAAACTACCTTTGTTTTTTCAATATTTATACTAAGACCAGAAAATTTGGAATATTGATATAAAAGATGTAAAGCAGACATTTCTTCTTAAATGTTAAACAGACCTACTTTTCTATGTCCTGACTTTCTTCATAAATATTAACTAGACCTAAGGTCACTCTTACTGTCCTAAGTCCTCACTTTCATCATAGATGTTAACTAGACCTAAGGTCACTCTTACTTTTCTATGTCCTGACTTTAATCATAAATATTAACTAGACCTAAGATCACTCTTACTGTCCTATGTTCTCACTTTCATCACAGATGTTAACTAGACCTAAGGTCAATCTTACTTTCCTATGTCCTCCCTTTCATCATAGATGTTAACTATATCTAAGGTCACTCTTACTGTCCTATGTCCTCACTTTCATCAAAGACATTAACTTGATCCTATGTACTCACTTTTAACATAGATGTTAACTAGACCCAAGGTAGGTCACTCTTACTGTCCTATATCCTCACTTTTCATCATATATTTTAACTAGAGCTAAGATCACTCTTACTGTCCTATTTTCTCACTTTCATCTTTGATGTTAACTAGACTTAAGGTCACTCTTACTGTCCTATTTTCTCACTTACATCTTGGAAGTTACCATACCTAAGGTCACTCTTACTGTCCTATTTTCTCACTTTCATCTTTGATGTTAACTAGACCTATAGGTCGCTCTTACTGTCCTATGTCCTCACATTTCATCATAGATTTTAACTAGAGCTAAGGTCATTCTTACCGTCCTATTTTCTCACTTTCATCTTGGATGTTAACAGACCTAAGGTCACTCTTACTGTCCTATTTTCTCACTTTCATCTTTGACGTTAACTAGACCTATAGGTCGCTCTTACTGTCGTATGTCACTTTCATCATAGATGTTAACTAGACCTAATGTCACTCGTACTGTCCAACGTTTCACTCTCATCTCAGATGTCAAACATGTCATTCCAGATCTTACCATCTACTCCCTCTCCCTCTCAACAAAGCCACAGTTTTTTTTTTCTTTCCATCTGTCCATCATTTTATTTCATTATTTAACAGCTATCATAATTGGATTATAGCTTTCTTGGGAAATGGACACTTTTAGTACTTAAGTTCTGATCAGTCAAGACTTAAATGGTTGCTGACATTTTGGAGTGCTGCATCTTTCCTTCATTTGTCAACACTCATTAATGAAGCCACATTCGAGTCTTCTTTTGGCCACTATAGTCACTGATAGTCACTAACCCATAGTATGAACTTTGTTTTACTTGTTCACTTGCTCAGCTTTGGTCCTGAATGTAAGAAATCAAATATCCTAATCATTTTTCTGATATACAATCCTAATTCTCTGAACTTGGAAACTGTACAACTTTGAAATTAATACACACAAGTAGATGCTAACAAATTTCTTGATCAAAATTAGTAAAATGCACATTCAGATGACTAATTCTAAACCGTAGCAATTGGTTGACCATCCAACAGCTTCCCAAAAAATTGAAAATAAATAAAATATAAATAAGAAAGCAAGAAAATAAAAAATGAAAAAAAATTAAGTATAAGATGTTTAGGGAGTAAATTAGAAGTCTACAGAATTTTTTGAGGGATGAAAGATATTTATGAAACCTGTCAAATACTTCACCCTTCAGATTAATTGGCTGGAATCAATTACCATGACCAACTGTGCAATAGGTGGCAGATGCAAGATGTATATTTTATGTGCAGACTGCATGGTGATCACAATGAGTTTCTTTTCTTTGTAATGAAATATATATGATCAGACCAAAGTAAATTATTGTTAACAAGAATACCAAGTTTTGTCCATGAAAACCATGTTTTCATTTTTATAGAAAAGACTCAAGTCATCTATCTTTAATTTTGTTCTTTTTGCTGTGCTGTTATTAATGAAATGTTTATCTATATTTACAACCATGCCATTCTCCTTTCACCACATTCAAAGCCTGTTTAATGCCATTTGACGATTTTTTTCTAGTTTAGTTTTGCAGCTGTGTTCATCAGATAAAGTAGTATCATTAGCATTTACACCAGTTGACGATACCGGGTACTGTATTTTCAATCCAGATGACATGTTTAAATACTCAAAGTTTACAAATAGCCGTATTGTAATATACTAAATTTCAATAACCATATATATAAAAATAAGTGCATATGACCTTCACAAATTTAAACAAGAGTTCCTTGAAGGAATTGATGTTCTATGGGCTGAAAAGAATTTGCAACAATCCAAGATAAGACCATTTCTTCTTTTTAATTAATAAGTGTTTAAACCATTTTTGATGTTCTTGCATGATAACAAGATTTTCAAATTGGATGTGATGGCAGCCATACTGGATATAGGATTGGTGTCACTCAGACATCCAATATGGCCACCACTGTCTGAAAATCTGTTATCCAATTCCTCCTAAATAGAAAGTCATATCAACATAGGGTATTCACCAGAAGATTTCTTGTGAAGTCTAGTTGGTCCAAAATGAAAATGGTGCCAATCTGAAATCCAATATGGCCACCATCTTAAAAGCTTGTTATTGCTACTCTTCATGGATTGAAGGTCATATCAACATACCGGTAGGGTTTTCACCAAAAGACTTCTTATGATATCTAATTGTCTAATTGGTCCTAAATGAAAATGATGTAGATCTGATATCCATCTTGAAAACCTTGCTATCACTATTCCTCCTAAATGGAAAGTCATATCGACATGGGGTTTCACCAAAGGACTTCTTATGATGTTAGTTCATTCTAAATGAAATTGGTGCTGATCTCACATCCAATCCTTTGTTTTCACAGACGTCACGATTGTGTACACAAATATCCACAATCCAACGCATGCGCACCTTGCCGCCATTTTGCTTCCCTAACAAACCTTTGTCAACATCACATACATTCAAGAAAAAAAATAATCTCAGATTTAATTGTCAATGAGGATATTTACTTCATCGAAATAGTACATAGATTATACTTGAAACTAAGTGCCCCTACAGCATGAAAGATAAAATAAAGCTGGAAGTTCCCTGGTTTATGTCGGAAGACGGAATAATGAAGTTGAACCGCAATCATGCATATTCTATCAACTGAACCGCAATCATGCATATTGTTATCAAATACTAATGCAGTTATTTCTAACAAACAGACAATATTGTTATTTTTTTAGTATGATATCCCCAAGACTGCCATCTTGAAAGAGCATTTCTGAACAATGAGCTTTGGGATGCAATGCCAATTAGGGCATAAAAATTTCATAGCAAGTTTATTATGCCAGCACTTTTATGTAAATACTTGTTGCGAAAGCAAGTGTCAGTGCCAAAGACAGCTGACAAACCAATTTTAATTAGTACGGTCAAATATTGTATTTGTGGTGTTGATGATGATGGACGGAGGATGATATTAAATGAAAGCGAGAACTTTTCAAAGAAGTGGTTTCATCTTAAGTGTATTAAAATGAAACGTTTGTCTAACGGAACATGACTTTGTGTTGAATATCAAAACCAAGTATTCTTAAAGTGCTTTAAAAATATGAAATTATATATTAATACTTCCCTTTTTAACATGAACTTGAACAATGATTGATTTCAGCCAGTGCATTTGTTGACCAGATTATGATTGACTCTCACAACTACTTTCTTGTATAAGGAAGTTTAAAACTGATTACCATAATAATTAGCGCTTTCATATGCTAGTATAATACAATTAATTATAGCAACAAACAAGGCGAACACTACTGCAAGTCTTGGCAAAAATAATAAAATCGATTATAGTAAACAAACCAAAAAGAAAAGTAAATTTATTTCAATTGCCTTCATAATGTTTTGAGGAGAACGCTGTGCTGTTAGGAGCCAGTTCGCGTGGCTAGGGAATCAAAATGGCGGAAATCAAAGTGCACACATTTTGATGACATCACATGAAAACAACGGATATGGCCACCTTGGCAGCCAAGTTGAAAATCTTGTTGCAGCTCCTCCTAAACAGAAAGTCATATCAACATGGCTTTTTTACCAGAAGACTTTTATGGTGTCTACTTTGTCCTTAATAAAAAATGATGCCAATCCCAACAAGGTGGTCATCTTGAAAATCTTTTTGTCACTATTTCTCCTGAATGGATGGTCATATCGACATGGGAGTTATCACCAAAAGACTTCTTATATCTACTTTGTTCTACATCTACTTTGTTCTACATGAAAAAGGTGCTGACATTACATCCCAATATATACTAAGATGGCCATCTTGAAAATCTTGGTATCACAACTCCTCCTGAATTGATGATCATAACAACACAGAGTTTTCACCAAAAGACTTCTTATGATGTCTAGTTGGTGCAAAATGAAAATGGTGCCAATTTTAATGTGCTGGCAGATCTGGGTCTATGCAGTTTGTAAGGAATAATCAGTAGAACAAACAACATAGACACGAGTATATACAGTACTTGTGTCGCTGTGCATAAACAACCAAACCAAACAAAAGCAAATTATATGAGGCATTCAAATAGAAGAGAATTGTCCAAACTCTGCATACCACCCTTGTGTAATCAGATACAGTACACAATTTCCATGTGAAATTACTTCTAGACATCTAGTACATGTATCTGTCTATGGTTCAATGAAAATTTGCAAAAGAAACAATGAAAATTTTGCTGCTGAATAGAAACTTGTCTCAGAAGAAATAGAGGCCAAAACTCAGATATACTGATAACATGCACGCCTGCCTGAATCAACATTCACACCTGATAAAATTGCAATACAATTACACTAGCCCAATTAACAAACGGAGTACTGTATGACTGGTCTCATTTACATAATATATACTTGTGTATAATCCCGGTCCAAAATGCAAAAAATATAGACCCTGATCTCAATTCGCATAATGCACCGGCAGATCAGGATCTATGTTGTTTGCTCTACTCATTAGTCCTTACAAACTGTATAAACCCAGATGTGCCAGTGCATTATGCGACAGCAGATCTGGGTCTATGCAGTCTGCAGTTGGTATTAGCTTATACACGAGTATATACAGTATATGTACTTCACATATGCTGTGGACAATCAAAAGAAGAAAGAAACAAAAAGAAGCAGACAGAAGATAAAGGTAGATATCTCTTACAGATCATATATCACAAAAATACCAACATAAACATGGAATATATTTGGGGTGTGTGTAGTGAAAAAGAAATCCTGGATCAATTAACAGTTATCTGAGAATGTTTTTCCCAGAAATTTGTCAAATTGTCTGTCAATTCCACCACAAGTCAACAATAATCTCTGACATGAAAAAGGCTTGGATTACAATCATTTTGTATTTACTCCAATTGACATAATATAACCTTAGTATGTTCCTGTGCTGCAAAAAATACCAAAACCACCCTGATCATGTAAAAATGTGAATTTTTGTCTGCTCTGATAAATTTTCAGACTAGCACAATTGATTAGGACTCTGGTGGGAAATCTATCCACATTTAATTGACAGTACATGCAATTTACTGTTATGTACCATAACACAATAAGCACTATGTATACTTCTGAAATTAAATACTAAAAAAATGCAAAAGTTGATAAAATTTCATAAGAGGTCTTTTTAAAGATCTAATTTCACAAATCTTCCATGGGAAATTGAAAACCAATCATAAAATGCATGTCCTGATTGACGATTTCACTTTGATAAGAAATCTTACACAACAATCAAGTTTCTTTTGTAATATACCATATTTGGCCAGTGAGCTGCAGTACCTTTGGACTCGTAATCCAAGGGTTGTGGGTTTGATACCTGCCCAGACTAGGTCCTCTGCCTCTGTGTCTCCTTAGGAAAGGCACTTTCTTCCCATTTCCTCAGCAACATAATAACCAAAAATGTGTCAAAAGTGCCATTAAAATGTAACCAATGAGCTAAAATTGGCATCCAACTACAAATAGCATTGACCCAAATGACATTCCACAATGTGCTGGTAGATAAGGGTCTAAGCTGCTTATTTTGCATATAACTTCAAGTAGATATCATATATCAGGATATACTGTAGTTTGGTATGTAGTATGCATGGGTAAATAGAGATCCTTACCGTCTATACTCATGTATGAGCTGGCTCCAAATGCAAACAATATAGACTCTGATCTGCCATCGCATAATGTGCTGGTAGATCAGGGTCTATGTTGTTTGTTCTACTGATTAGTCCTTACAAACTGCATAGACCCAGATCTGCCAGCACATTATGCGATGACAGATCTGGGTCTATGCAGTTTGCAGTTGGTATCAGCTTATACATGAGTATATATGGTAATTCCAGAAGTCTGTTATTAACTAGGGCACCAACAACAAACTTCCTCTGTTTGATGGTGACATGCAGTACATGTAATTCATACTTGTACTTCCTTAGTCTGATAAATCAGTCCCCAAACCCATACTGGTATGTTGGTGGACTAATACCACCCTAGGTTCATGAATTCATTCTCATTGTAGAGTCCACTGAATCAATTAGTCAAACCTAACTTAATGGCCACCCTTTGCCAATTTAATTTTTGAAGAAATAAACCTCAATTCAAAAAAGAGACCCAAGCGGACCTGAGATCATTCACCTGTCTGGCATTTGGCCAAGAAATTTGGCTCCATGGTATGCCTTCTATAGAAATTGCTTCCAGAGCTTGATTACATATGTTATGAAAACAATTGTTTCAAGGTTCCTCTATACTCTGTAACTCCATCCTTATCTGATGGCACATGAGCAGCATTTGTTCAATATCAAACGGGTTTATGCCAGGATGCTTTCTCTCAAAGTTACTAAAATTTTGTTGAGAGATTTTTTTTAAATAAAATTGTTAAGATGTTTTTCTGTTTTTAGTACCATGGCCATATTTGATGGTGGATCAGCATCATTTGTACAAATCTGGAATGCCTTCAAAGTAGGATGCTTACTGTCTAATGGTAAAATTCTGTACAGCTGTGTTTTTGAGTTTTGAGAGCAAGTTATTAAAAGATTTTCCTATTTTTAGTAAAAATGGCCATATTTAATGGTTAACCATGCCTTTTGTCCAAACTGGAATACCCTTATGCCAGGATGCTTTTAGTTAAATTTGGTTGAATTCAGTTGAGCGGTTTTTGAGAAGTTCATCAAAGTATATCTATTTTTAGCAATGGCAGCCATATTTGATGGCAGATTGGCATAACTTATACGAACTTCAAAACCATTTATGGAACAGGACTTTCATTTGAATTTGGTCAAATTCTGTTCAGTGCTTTTGAGAAACTGTTTAAAGATTTTTCAATATTTTTTATTAATTATTAATGCTACCATAGTTTATGGCAGATCAGCATAATTTATATAAATTTAAAAGTCTTTCATGCCTGGATCCTTTCTGTTCAATTTTATCAAATTTTGTTTAGCAGTTTCTATTTGTAGCAATGTCTGCCACATATGATAGAGTACTGATCAGCATCATTTATAGAAAATTGAAAACCCTTCTTGACTGCATGTTTTCTGTCAAATTCGGTCAAATTTTGTTTAGCAGTTTCTATTTGTAGCAATGTCTGCCACATATGATGGAATACTGATGAGCATCATTTATAAACAATTGAAAACCCTTCTTGACTGGATGTTTTCTGTCAAATTTGGTCAAATTTTGTTTAGCAGTTTCTATTTGTAGCAATGTCTGCCACATATGATAGAGTACTGATGAGCATCATTTATATAAAATTGAAAACCCTTCTTGACTGGATGCTTTCTGTCAAATTTGGTCAAATTTTGTTTAGCAGTTTCTATTTGTAGCAATGTCTGCCACATATGATAGAGTACTGATCAGCATCATTTATATAAAATTGAAAACCCTTCTTGACTGGATGCTTTCTGTCAAATTTGGTCAAATTTTGTTTAGCAGTTTCTATTTGTAGCAATGTCTGCCACATATGATAGAGTACTGATCAGCATCATTTATATAAAATTGAAAACCCTTCTTGACTGGATGCTTTCTGTCAAATTTGGTCAAATTTTGCAGAGCACTTTTATAGAGTAAGTTGCAGTCATAATTATGGCATATCAGCATCTTTTGTATAAATCTGTAAGACCTTTAATTCAGAATGCTTTCTGTCAGATTTGATCAAATTCTGTCAAGCAGTTTTTGACAAGAAGTTATTTGAAGGTTTTTCCATTTTTAGCAATGGCAGCCATATCTGATGGTGGATGGGCATCATTTGAATAATTTGAAAGACCTTATTGTCTGGATGCTTTCTGTCAAATTTAGTCAAAATCTGTCCAGCGGTTTCTCACCAGAAGTTCTTGAAAGGTCTATATAGTCTTGATAATGTGGGCCATATTTGATGGCAGATCAGCATCATTTAAAAAAATTCAGTTTTTATGCCAGAATTCTTCTGTCAATTGCAGTCAAATTATGTTCAGTGGTTTTTGATAGATTTTGTTCACAGGTATCTATTTTTAGTAATGGTAGCAATATCTGTTGGCAGATTAGCATCATTTGTACAAATCTGAAAGTGCTTTATGCCATGATTCTTTCTGTCAAATTTGGTCAAATTCTGTTGAGTGCTTTTTGAGAAGAAGTTAATTAAAGGTTCTCCTATTTTTAATAATGATGGCCATATTTGACACTAGATCATCATTTGTAAAAAAAATTTAAAGCCCTTCATGCCAAGATGCCCCTGTCAAATTTGGTCAAATTCTCTTGAGCAATTTTTAAGAAGCTGTTTGAAGTTTTAATTTTTTTATTTTTAGTAATGGTGGCGATATTTTAAGGCAGACTGACATCATTTGTAAAACTTCGCAAACCTTTCATGCCAGGATGTATTCGGTCAAATTTGTTCCAATTCTATTCAGCGCTTTTTTAGAATACGTTATTTAAATGTTTTTCTATTTTTAGTAACAGTGGCAATACTAACGATGGATTGGCATCCAATGAATAAATTTGAAAAGCATTGATGCTAGAATGCTCCCTGTAACATCATCTGAAAATTGGTGAAGCAGTTCTTGGCTGGCTTGAAGGTTTTTCTATTTTTTGTAATGGGACTGGCCATATTTGAAAGCCGATCAGCGTCATTTGTACTAATTTTAAAGACCATTATACTGTGATGCTTTCTGTCAAATTTAGTAAAATTCTGTTTAGTGGTTAGTGCAAAAAGTTTAATTTAAAAGGCCTTGATGCCAGAATTATCCCTGTAAAATCATGTGCAAATTAGCCAAGCGATTTTTGAAACGTTGTAAATAACAATTGTGAACTGACAATGCATAATACATTACTAATGACGGATGATACATGAAGGGCCATAACCATTCCATAAGCTTATTATGGACTTATGTGCAGGAAAGCAAATAACAACCTCAACCTTGTTTAGGAGACCATTTCTCACTTCCACAGAAGTATCTACATATGACAGGTTGAATTTGCATGTTCTTTAAAGAATCCAGCTCCACACTAACTGAAATAAGAAGCTTCCAGCTGTGGGAGTGTATGTCTCTGTCATCAATAATAGTTGGGTAATATGTACATTATAAATGCGTAAATGATTGACAACAACTAAATTATCATTTGATTTCATAAGAATTAAAGTTTTATGTGCAAAAATTTCCTTGTATATTTAACGTCAGTTGTTTCAACTGGAGTTTCTTGCATTATGAGATATAGGCCTTAACAGTCTTTGATAATAAAATGTTGAGAGGTGCATGCCAGTGTTTACTAAGTCAGTTTTCATTTCTACTTTAACCAGCCAATAAGTCATTTTAATCTGTGATACAGTAAAAATGACTAATGAAGCTATAAGAGAAGAAAATCCATGGAATTCATTCTTTTATTGAACAATAAAAAACAAAGGTCAGAAGTGAACTTCTGATAACATCCTCTCTCCTAATTAATATTCACACCTGAGCAAACACACATGTTGCTATTTAGAAAAGAAAATTATTGATCTTATCTTATCTTTACATAGTACAGTTCATTAACTCAGAAACTTATGTATTTATATAGTCTATATACAGGTAATGTCTTTTGATGAATAAAAGTGAAGATTTTATTAATGTCACATAAAAACCATAATAATCTACCTGCATGAATCAAGAAATGGCTATAGTGGTTATCTGCACTGTATTATCTGTGATATATATATATACACTGAGATGAAGAAAATTTTTGATACAATGTCGGATATTTGATTTTTGGTGGTGAGAAGGGGGATTTGTGGCGATGGGGTTGGGAGTGCTAGCATGACCATATTAAAGTTTCGGCAACTGTTTAGTCATATACACCTTATATACTCATGTATAAGCTGATACCAACTGCAAACTGCAGAGACCCAGATCTGCCGGCACATAATGCACCAGCAGATCTGGGTGTAGACAGTTTTTAACGACTAATCAGTAAAACAAACAACATAGACCATGATCTGCCGGTGCATTATTCGATGGCAGATCAGGGTCTATGTTGTTTGCATTAGGATCCAGATTCTACGTAAGTATATACGTTAAGTACCGCTTTGAAATGCAAATGGATGAATGAATAGTAAGTGAATGGAAAATAAATGCAGAACAAATGCTGAGCAAATGCAGAATGAATGGTAAACTGTACCAGGTATATGCCAAAAACTGTTTTCGATAAGCAACAAACACTGAACCATAAATGATAAACAGTATATGCCAAACACTGCTTGCCACAAGCAACAAACACTGAACCGTAAACAATCAATGATGAATGAAACAAAATGGATGATAAACCATAACAATTATGATCCTGTTGGTGTTACATGCACTTACTTTGTGTAATCTCTTAGATATGTTTGCAAATATATTTTAAAACACATTCTTAAAGGAACATAAAAAAAAATGCAAGACTTAAAAAGATCAAAAGTGAATGATGAGATGATGAATGTGGAAAACAATGAGATAGTTGATTTAAAAACTAATGCAAAAGAAATGTATTTGAAACGCAGTTGAATCACATTTGAAATATATTTTTGGGGTACTTTCATGTTTTAGGGTCTGTATGTATTCTCCATTTCTTAGTTTAGGTTGACCATCAATAAGATTATAAAACTGTACCTCTATACACCATTCAACATAAAGTCTGACCTGGATTTCACCAACAAAACTTCTGACCAAACTTAAATTTAAGTTTAGAATTCAGAAATCTGAATGAATCAAAATTTCATCTGACCTTAATATTCAGCCAATTGAATATCTTAAATCTACACCTAAACTTTAATACTAGAATAATGAATCACAAGCAGTGTTGAACAAGATGACTCCAACTACTTATATGTATTTATTGTGCACTCATGTACTTTTACGACTACCAATCTTAGTAAATAAAGAAGTAGATAGGATTTCATTTGATAGATGAAGTCTGAAATCTTATCATGATTAAATACCAACATAAATAAAGTACAGATTAAGGTGTACCGATATGTCAAGTCTGACAGTTGTGGTATGGAAATACTGAATCATGATCAAAACTGTTTTCACAAATACCTGGACCTGCCAGTCATAGGTAGCTGAAGACAAAAAAAACTATCAAACAGTCATAGAAAACTGTATAAACATTTAACGCAGTTCAAGAGAGAATATACCACTTCATTTCATCAACTAGTCACCTAGAAATGCAAAAAAATGTATAATACAGTGATGAGTTTTATTGACACCTTTAACACATTATTGGCTATATCATGCCGCTGAAGTAGGAGCTAAGTACATGTACATGTACTTTTTCCAAGAACATACCAAGGCAGTTGATCCAGGTTGGTCTGGGCAGGTATCAAACTTACAACCTTTGGATTAAGAGTCCAACACTCTAACAACTGAGCTAGTCCACAGCTCATTATGATAAAGAGAAGCCTGCAAGGAAGAGTTGCTTAAAAGCCCACCAAAATTTCTCCTGAATGGACAGGTGCCCTAGCTCTCTAAAGAAGTTACATATGCAAGTAAATATGAGATGTTTGTAGATATTGTCCATCATGGACATAAATCCTTTATAAGCTAGCATTTCCTATGGCAAGTTTCAATGTATTATGATAACTGACATATTATTTCAGTGACAAAAGAAATGGATACAAATAAGCGTGGCCCCTTGACTGAATGAACAATGGGTCTACTTTACCAATTATTCATAATATGCTGATAGTCATTATAACTGAGTGCTCTAGGCAAGTCCTGTAAGGTGAGGGCTTCAAACAGGACATTAGTTTGAACCACAAAAATCATAAAAGTGAGTTTTGTTATTGCATTAAGGGACTTCTGTACCTGACTTGACAAGCCTGTAATTTATTAACCTGGTAAGGTTGTTGTTGTTATGGGTTTAACGCCATTTTTCAGCACATGATAGGCTATACATGGCGGCCAGTATATTTGGTGGAGGAAGAACCCGAGAAAACCCCGGGAAGAACCACCGACCCACGGGAAGCTACTGGCATGCTTTCTCACATACCCATGTTAGCCGAGCCCGAGACTCGAACTAATGCGGACAGAGGTGAGATGTCAGTGATCTGTATAGGCGAGCGCTTTAGACCACTCGGCCACCCAGGGCCCCCACCTGGTAAGGTAATGCAGTGAAATCTGCCCAAATATAAAAGATATGGACGCTAAAACGCTGACAAAATTTTGTCCTTAAATGACAAGTGTCCTCTTTCTACACAGTTTAAATATCAAAGCAAAATTAAGAAAAGGTTTTATCTACATTGTTATTTATCAGCAGATATTCCTTTATATGGAGGTGTCAAGTTGTACAAACAGGTTTCAATGTGTGAATGGATCCCCTCAGCAACATGCCTTCTACACCCTTTGCCTTATTTGTATAGACAGGTTTCAATGTGTGAGTGAATCCCCTCAGCAACATGTCTTCTACGCCCTTTGCCTTTTTTGTATAGACAGGTTTCAATGTGTGAGTGAATCCCCTCAGCAACATGTCTTCTACGCCCTTTGCCTTATTTGTATAGACAGGTTTCAATGTGTGAGTGAATCCCCTCAGCAACATGTCTTCTACGCCCTTTGCCTTATTTGTACATACAAGCTTCAATGAGCAAATGAATCCCCTCAGTAACATGTCTTCGACGCCCTTTGCCTTATTTGTATAGACAGGTTTCAATGTGTGAGTGAATCCCCTCAGCAACATGTCTTCTACGCCCTTTGCCTTATTTGTATAGACAGGTTTCAATGTGTGAGTGAATCCACTCAGTAACATGTCTTCTACGCCCTTTGCCTTATTTGTATAGACAGGTTTCAATGTGTGAGTGAATCCCCTCAGCAACATGTCTTCTACGCCCTTTGCCTTATTTGTACATACAAGCTTCAATGAGCAAATGAATCCCCTCAGTAACATGTCTTCTACCCCCTTTGCCTTATTTGTATAGACAGGTTTCAATGTATTAGGTCCCTATATTGCATCAATTAAGTCTTCTAATTCTTCCCTGCATGAAAATGATATATGAGCTTATTACTAAAACTTCTTAATAAAATTATCAATATGGAGAAGTACACTAAAAATCAAATAAAGTCATCTTTTTTATAACAGTCATCTTTGTTATAACAGTCATCTTTTTATAACAGTCATCTTTGTTATAACAGTCATCTTTTTTAATAACAGTCATCTTTGTCTATAACAGTCATCTTTTTTATAAGTCATCTTTTTTATAACAGTCATCTTTGTTTATAACAGTCATCTTTGTTATAACAGTCATCTTTTTTATAACAGTCATCTTTTTTATAACAGTCATCTTTTTTATAACAGTCATCTTTGTTATAACAGTCATCTTTTTTTTTTATAACAGTCATCTTTTTAATAACAGTCATCTTTGTTTATAACAGTCATCTTTGTTATAACAGTCATCTTTTTTTATAACAGTCATCTTTTTTTATAACAGTCATCTTTTTTATAACAGTCATCTTTGTTATAACAGTCATCTTTTTTTATAACAGTCATCTTTTTAATAAGAGATCAAGGAAGAATTTAAACTAATTCTCATAAATCAGGCATCAGGCAAACACTTTTTTTCTTCTCAACTTTATTTAATAGCTAAAATTATTTGTAATATTGTTATCAGAGCAATAAGTACAAATTATAAGTATACATGTATATGATATTACCACAATGTTTGTGATTAATGACATTCCTAACCCTTGCAGTAAGGGGTGCAAATCCATTAACACCTGTTGATGACCTGTTGAGATCATCTTGTAGATTAAATCTGGAGGTGCATTAACGTCAGTTAGTTTTGAATATAGTGCCACTTTGTTCATTCATGATTTATGGATGGCAATGTCTCGGACTTAAAATAATACATTACTAATGTTAACACTAGATTGGCACAGGAATTTCCCAAGTAATCAAAAAATTTTGAAGTAGAAGAATAATGACACGTACGAATATCTAGTGTTACCAGAAAAAAAAGAGTTGTACTGTGCAATTTTCTGTTTGAGGTCTGGATTCCAATCAATTTTATTCGTTACCAATTATTAATCATCATTTCCTCTCATAATTACCCTCTTTCTTTAAATATTTTCTTCTATTCACATTCTTATAAGTTTGATTTTTTGCTGAATTATACATTTACACGTTCGTTTCTGAAGAAATTTCATTCATTATATCATTTTTACAACCTCAAAAAACTGAGATTTGGATTTCTATTAGTGATTTTGGCAATCACAAGCACCAACACTGGCTAACATTTAGCAAAGTGAGATATGCTGTATTATCCCTAATTTTATATTGTTTTTATTATTTATTTTTTTAATAGTCTACAAATAATTACAGGTAACAAAAATTATTTATCATTTTTTAGGTATCTCAAATTTTATAATTTGCAAACTGTTAATTAGGAACAAGTTCTATCAAAATTTACAGGTGAAAAGTCAATTATACTTTGGCAAAGGGTTGATAGGGTATGAAAAGTTAGAGGGTGAAGAGTACAGACAAAACTCTAACTGTTTCTAGTCAACCCAAAATAAGAATAACCCCTAATAACAAGCACTTGAGATCACACATTACCTTTTCTTTCGTAAAGTAGCAGCCTTAAGTCAGATCACCCAACAACTTTTATCATGTTATCCAAGACTGAAGTCAGATCACCCAACAACTTAGATCATGTTATCCAAGCCTGATAGGTGGTTGCAGGGTCAAACAAATTTTAAGATCACTATGTAGCCCAATAGTTAGTCCAAGAAAGCAATCTACACCAGGGAGCAGGAGCTTACTGTATATACTCGTGTATAAGCCGATACCAACTGAAAACTGCATAGACCCAGATCTGCCATCGCATAATGTGCCAGTAAATCTGGGTCTATGCAGTTTGTAAGGACTAATCAGTAGAACAAACAATACAGACCCTGATCTGCCAGCGCATTATGCAACGGCAGATCAGGGTCTATGTTGTTTGCATTAGGATCTGGGTTATACACGAGTACATATGGTAAAATTCAGTAAATGAGATAAAGAACTAAAAAAAAATCTAAAAAGTAAGCTTTAAGACCCTTTATTTTTTTAAATTTAGTAGGAGCCATTAATAACTACATGTAATCTCCTTTGTGATATTATTTTCATAGCTTTGTGCAAAAAGTAAAATCTAGAACCAGTATTGATATCACGTAGATCCCCACTTGGCTACCTAATTATTAATTAATTCAACTTATAGTAGTCCAGACCCAGAATTGTACATACCCCTTGGGCTATGACCACATTCGATTTATCAGACCCTCAAGTCATAATTGGGATGTTTAACTAGATTTTTCAGACCCCCAAGTCATAACTGGGATGTTTTACTGCTAAGAACCCCAAGCCATAATTGGGATGTTTTACTGCTAATACCCCCAAGCCATAATTGGGATGTTTTACTGCTACCATACTTCAAACTTTGCTCATTCTTTTTATGTGTAAAAATTAGATGGTTTTTGATGATCTTAAGTCTATGAAAGAAAATGTGTGTAGAAATTTTGTAAAATGATTTATGCAGAATGAGTGATTTGACAGTTTTACAAGACAGTCATGAAACTTGCACATATCAATAACTTTCTACAACCTTCTTATCAGGTGTTATGGGTTATGAAAGTACCACATTTATATCATTGCAATGTAAGTTACGGATAACATTCTACATATAATTTCAAATATTTCTTTTCTATGTCAATATCATCATAAATTTACAAAAATTGGATCTTTCTTGACCTACCATATATACTCGCTTATAAGTCAAGTCCAACTGCAAACTGCAGACCCAGGCCTGCCATCGCATAATACACCATGTACTGTATATACTCGTGTATAAGCCGATACCAACTGCAAACTGCATTGACCCAGATCTGCCATCGCATAATGCGCCGGCAGATCAGGGTCTATGCAGTTTGTATGGACTAATCAGTAGAACAAACATAGACCCTGATCTGCATGTGCTCTATGCAATGGCAGATCAAGGTCTATGTTGTTTGCAGTTGGACTCGACTTATACGCAAGTATAGATGGTACATAGATACCAGAATCAAAACATAACCCTTTTTATGCCACTGACTACTCACTGTAACCTGATTTAGATAACAAGATTCAAAAATAACTTTATCATGATGATACATTTGCTCAATAGAGCTACCCATTACTAGTACAACCCATTACTAGTACAACCCATTAATAGTACTACCCATTACTAGTACAACCCATTAATAGTACTAAACATTACTAGTACAAACCATTAATAGTACTACCCATTACTAGTACAACAACACAAAGTTAAATCTCCAATATAAAGCCACAATTAATTAATAGACCTCTGAATTATGGTGAAAAGGTTTATCTGAGGGATTTAGGGGTGCAGCAGCTAGGGTCTACCATATTTGACCACGTATACCGTTACTACTACTACAAACAGGTATACCTAGATTTGAAGTTGCATAATGCACTGGTACTATTCTACTTACCATATACTTATACCTAAGTTGAGTCCAACTGCAAACAAGATAGACCCTAACCTGCCATCACATTATGCGTCGGCAAATAAGGGTCTATGTTGTTTGTTCTACTGATTACTTTTAACAAACTGCATTGGACCAGATCTGCCTGCACATTATGTGATGGTAGATCTGGGTCTCTGCAGTTTGTAGTTGGACTCAACTTATAAGTGAATATATATGGTATGACTTTTCTGATCTCCCTGCACAATGAATATTTTGCAGCCGAGTGCATAGTACATGAACAAATGCAGTACATACAGCCTTGAAGTACACAGACTAGACTAAAGCAAGCACATTATAAATCAAGATCTCTTAAATAGTGCTTTTGACAGATCAGCTTGGCCTTATCATCATTTAGCAGTGTCAAAGTTCACTGCTAGTACTGAACTTCTGGCAGTACAACAGATTTTGTTGGACTATTAAAACAAATTGTCAACATAATATAATGACAACAACCGGAACTCTCATATTAAAACAAAATTGTAAATCTTGACTACATGGCACAATTCAATTACAGACCAGACTCAACCAGACTCCACAATCACACAATTCAATAACAGACCAAACTCAACTAGACTCAACAATCACACAACTCTTTCAGGCCTAGAATTTAATGTAAATTGCGTTTTTAGCCAGAAGGACTAGTAGATTGAGAAATTTACTTATTGTGTGCATGTGTGTGTGTGTGTGTGTGTGTGTGTGTGTGTGTGTGTGTGTGTGTGTGTGTGTGTGTGTGTGCTTGTGTGTGACTACTGCAGTGGTGTATGAGAAGCAAGGCACAAGAGTCTACATATATCTTCATATACTGATATCTGGGTCTATGCAGTTTGTAAGGAATAATCAGTAGAACAAACAACATAGACCCTGATCTGCCAGTGCATTTTGCTATGGCAGATCAGGGTCTATGTTGTTTGCATTTGGACCCAGCTTATACACGAGTATATATGGTATGTATAATGGATGCTAAACTGTGAATCTGAGTTGAACAGTTTGCCAGCAGATCAGAGTCTTTGTCTCACATAGTATGCCAGCAGATCAGGGTCCTGTCTCACATAGTGTGCCAGCAGATCAGGGTTTTGTTTCACAGTGTGCCAGCAGATAAGGGTCCTGCCTTGCTTAGTGTGTCAGCAGATCAGGGTCTTGTCTCACATAGTGTGCCAGCAGATATGGGTCCTGCCTTGCATAGTGTGCCAGCAGATCAGGGTCTTGTCTTACATAGTGTGCCAGCAGATAAGGGTCCTGTCTCACAAAGTGTGCCAGCAGATCAGGGTCTTGTCTCACATAGTGTGCCAGCAGATAAGGGTCCTGCCTTGCATAGTGTGCCAGCAGATCAGGGTCTTGTCTCACATAGTGTGCCAGCAGATAAGGGTCCTGTCTCACATAGTGTGCCAGCAGATCAGGGTCTTGTCTCACATAGTGTGCCAGCAGATAAGGGTCCTACGTGCATAGTGCACCAGCAGATCAGTGTCCTGCATCACATAGTTTGCCAGCAGATCTGGGTCTATGCAGTTTGCAGTCTATGCAGTTTGTTAGGTGTCATCAGTAGAACAAACAATATAGACCCTGATCTTCCAGCGCATTATGTGACAGCAGATAAGGGTCTATGTTCTTTGCAGTTGGTCTTGACTTATACATGAGTATATACTGTACCATTGAATTCTTACTCACAAAACATGATTTTAAATACATTCCTACCAAAAAGCAAATGTATGAAAATGACTCACAAAAAGTATAGAGAAAATGAGATTCATAATTAATGCATTATTTTCCCTAAAAAAAATTGAGAACTTCCTGAATGAAAGATGAAGCAAGCTTACAGGGCTTTTTTAAAATTAAAGATCATTATGTGGCTTTTTAAAAGGAATTCTATCCAATTAGACTATAAAGCTGTACATTTTCTTTCAATTTTGCAATGCATCAAAAACATACAACTTGATTTGTAACCAATCTTGCAATCAAATGTAACCAAATGTGTATAGTTTAGGCGTGAAAGAATATTTTCCCACAAGCAGCTCCTCTCATTATTTTATCCACCATATCAGTATCCACTTTTGCATATTTATACTGAAATCCCAATAAATTATCTTAATCATTACAGTTTTGTATAACACCGAGTAATATATTAGCCAGCTGACTATTCAGATTTTCTGGCAAACGGCAGAAATTAATTGAGTTTGGTATGTGGCATTGTTGAGGCTTTCGTTGCAATTGTAAATACATATGTCCAAAGTTAGGTTTGCTGTTCTTAGCAATATGCTGTTTTGCTGTCCTTCATATGCAAATTATTCTAGACAAGCCATTCCTTGTAAAAGAATCTATGTAATTGATATATAAAATGGGCATTAATTTGGTGACATATATTATGCTAACTTCATGAATATAAAATTCCCTCTCACACGATCATCTGGAAGTTTCCCCACGAAATGGATGTTTATGGATTTTTCAATTATTTAGCGTGAAGACATTGTTATTGAAACTCAGACCTGAAAAATAGTTTTTTCAGTATATGAGGCAGGTTAATCAGGAATTAAATAAGGGGAAAAAATACATATACATGTATGCACTGTAATATAGAAGGTCTCAATATATGGAAAATGCTACTTTCAACATACTGTTACATTGCTCTCTCTCTCTCTCTCTCTCTCTCTCTCTCTCTCTCTCTCTCTCTCTCTCTCTCTCTCTCTCTCTCTCAAAGGGTATGAACTGTCACACAGTTGTGTTACAGGTATGAAAGACAGACAAGTCAAACATCAAATGTTTTGTTGTCTTCAAGATCCTATAATAATAATAATAATAATAATAATAATAATAATAATAATAATAATAATAATAATTTCCTTACTAATAATTTTGGACCACGATACATACGTACGAGTTTTTCACGTATGACATACTGACGGATACACAGACTGGAAACTTAAAAATCAGTATGTTTCATGAAAGTGGCAATATTGTCAGTGGCAAAGATTGCATTATGCCTTACACGTACATTATACAGTGTGTGGATCATATACTCGGAGATTAAAGTCTAGACCAGAGTGTTAAGAAGGAAAGGGTTACGTATCGTATTGCAAAATCATAGCACTATATACTCACAGTTTTTTTAGAAACTTTCCATCCCTCATTGTCCTCGTAATACTGTTTCATCGTGTCAGCAATTTTCACAGCCTTTTCCTTGTAAGTCATCATGGTCTTATTTTACCAGCGTTGCCGGTATGTTAAAAGACGAATACACACTACTGTGACAGCCCATTCACACAAGAGCTGTAATATCTCTTGTAGACATGACCTTTGACCTATCGTTCAGGATCATTTATTTTTCGTGAAATAATTGCAAGTTTTATGACTGAATTGTGTGACGTATATCATTATATTTATAACATTATCTGTGTATAATATATAACAATATTAAATTATTTTTTACTGTTCTTATAATTAATAGTTTCATAAAAATTACAAAGGTACTAACTGGAAATATTAAATATACAATATTTTCTCCCTCAATTGGATATCTTCTGATACGTAACAATGTCATAAGGGCAGAACACATAAATGTCTACGTCACAAAGTATATATCGAGTAGCCAGACACTCGCGCTTACTCTGGCTGCAACTGGCACGTTACCTGAGTATGGTTTGAGTATATGAACAAGATCACCACGAAATTTAACGAATATCCACTCAGTGATTTAAGAGATATGGTTACGGACAGACGGAAAATGTCAAGCTTCCAAGCTTGATGCTAACACGTTGGGATACAAGAAAAGGAAAGAAAGAAATTAATTCTGGATTTAAATGTCATGAATCTCTTATTAAAGCTAAGAAATTATTTCAAGCTTTTAACTCCCTTCTGACTACTATTTTTTCTGTTATATATCATTTCAATACTTTTGTTATGTGCACTGGTTTGCTGTCCAAATTTGTCAGTTTCTTCCGGATGGGCGATACTTTGCCTAATGTATTGTTTGCTTTATGGGGGGGGGGGGGGGGGGGGCAAAATCGCAATAGTTAACAATTAAAAACAGTTCATTGCATTACTCATTTTAGTCAAGAGTGTATGGTTACCTCCTTCTGAATCACGAATTAGAAATAAAATGTTAATTTCTGAACAGTTTCAACAAGACATTGCTCGAAGCCTTTATGTAATTCTATGAAACCGCTAAAGAAAGTATAATTGAACTGGAGTAAACCGTTGCTGTTATCATAGTAAATTGTAGCGTAAACCGATGTTAACTGTACCCATACAAAATCTACAAAACATTTAATATACCCTTATTTCAATTGTTGATCCTCACAAAACTGAATGCATAAACATGAACATAAACACATTTTATTTAAAGTCGGTTTGTATTTACATTATAGGAAACATGAGTTCATTGAATCTATATAATGACAACAAAGAATAAAATAACAATTAAATTTAACAATCAGAAATACCTACATACTTACCACCCTACCTACCTACCTACCAGCATACATACATATATACATACATACATACATACATACATACATACATACATATATACATACATACATACATACATACATACATACATACATACATACATACATACATACATACATACATACATACATACATACATACATACATACATACATACATACATACATACATACATACATACATACATACATACATACATACATACATACACATACTCAACGGTCGTGGGTTCGATACCCACCAAGGCCATGCCCGGGAAGGCACTCCCATTTTCTTGGCATGATAAAGCCAATAATGTGTTAAAAGTGCCGTTAAAACCCACAAAAACAATCAGTCATCATGTAACTAGTTATGACATCATGTAACTAGTTATGACATCATGTAACTAGTTATGAAAAATCGTGTTTCAATGCTAAAAGTACATAATAAAAATGCAATTCCAATGTAAAGATTTCATACAGAGAAATCAATTTACACAAATAGATTATACTCTAATATTAAAATAAACATTGGCAATGGCTAGCAAAAACACTTGCAATACACATATAATATCACAAGACAGTGTAATTAAAAGCGACTAATTAGTGTAAATGCACTGGAAGTATATATAATATCACAATACGATTAGTGTAAATACACTGGAAGCATATATAATATCACAAGACAGTGTAATTAAAAGCGACTAACTGGTGGTGGTTGGTTGGTTGTTATGGGTTTGACACCATTTTTCAGCACATGATAGGCTATACATGCCGTCCAGTATATTTGGTGGTGGAAGAACCAGAGAAAACCCCGCGAAGAATAACCACCAATCCACGGGAAGCTACTGGCTTTTTAGTCGTCTGCTTCAGAGATAAAATGTACTATTTATTAGGGATTTTGATGTGCTGAATTCAAATATGACAATTAAAACAACTGATTGGATACTGTTTCCAAGATATTTAAGTTTTTACATTTTACGTCTATGTATATTGTGTACATAGTGGACTTTTAATCATAAATTGTAAACCTAGTTCTTTTCGTGTGTTTATGGTTGCTTTACATGATAATATTTCACCTGTCGTGTTTATGTAACACTTTAAAAAACAGCAAAAGGGTTATATAAATAAAAATATATTGAAACAAAAGTCAAAAAACTATTATGTATATATAAGTACATAGTTTAGTCCTTATTCGGTGTCTACTCGGCGCTTCTTGGCTTGTCTCTTGTATTCATTACATGGAGCATCTCTTGTCACTGTCCAGCAATAGTCTGCAAGCATTGATGGGCTCCATTTGCCCTGATAACGTTTCTCCATTGTTGCGACGTCCTGGTGAAATCGCTCGCCGTGCTCGTCGCTCACTGCTCCGCAGTTCGGTGGAAAAAAATCTAGATAAGAGTGCACAAAATGTATCTTTAGTGACATGTTGCAACCAAGGCTTTTGTATGCCTTGAGGAGGTTTTCCACCAACTCCCTGTAGTTGTCTGCCTTGTTGTTTCCGAGAAAATTTGTTGCCACTAACTGGAAGGCTTTCCATGCCGTCTTTTCCTTGCCACGCAGTGCACGGTGAAATGCATCATCTCGAAGAAGTTCACGAATCTAAGGATCAATAAAGACACCTTTCTTTATCTTAGCTTCACTTAACCTTGGAAATTTTCCACGGAGGTACTTGAAAACTGCTTGTGTTTTGTCCATGGCCTTGACAAAGTTCTTCATCAGACCCAGTTTGATGTGCAAGGGTGGTAACAAAATCTTCCTTGATTCAACAAGTGGTGGATGCTGAACACTTTCATCCCAGGCTCCAATGACTGTCGGAGTGGCCAATCTCTCTTGATGTAGTGGGAATCTCTCGCAGAGAAAATAGCAGTACTTTGTGTATCCAGTCTGCAGACCAAGCAAGAGAGCAAGAACATTAAAATCAATTCAAAAGCTGCCACTGATGTTGGTCATAGTTTATGCACCTCAAAAGTTGTTTCATGTTTTCATAGGTTTCCTTCATATGGACTGCATGACCAACTGGAATTGATGGCAAAACACTGCCATGATGTAGCAAAACAGCTTTAAGACTCGTCTTCGATGAATCAATGAACAGTTTCCACTCATCTGGATCGTGAACGATGTTGAGGACTGCCACCACACCATCGATATTGTTGCAGGCTACAAGATCACCTTCAATGAAGAAGAATGGGACACGATCCTTTTGACGGTCACGCAACATGGAAACCCTAACATCACCTGCCAGGAGATTCCACTGCTGTAGTCTGGCGCCCAACAGCTCTGCCTTACTCTTGGGTAGTTCCAAATCCCTGACAAGGTCATTCAGTTCACCTTGTGTTATGAGGTGTGGTTCAGAGGAGGAGGATGAGAGAAAATATGGGTCATGTGACATTGATTATTCAGGAGTAGAAGTTTCATCCTCTTCCTCGTCCTCGTCTGGCTCAAAGTGAGAGTGATTCTGGTGCATCAGGAACCGGCAGTCCTTCTCCGTGGGGTACTGGGCTTATAGCTGATGGAATGTTTGGATAATGCACAGTCCACATTTTCTTATTTGACACACCTTTCCCAACTGGAGGCACCATGCAGAAGTAACAATTGCTGATATGATCTGTTGGCTCTCTCCAAATAATTCGGACTGCAAATGGCAGAGATTTCCTTTTCCTGTTCAACCACTGGCGAAGATTTGTTGCACAAGTGTTGCAGCATATGTGTGGGGCCCACCTCTTGTCCTGATCTCCAATTTTGCAGCCAAAATAAAGGTGATAGGATTTCTTAACCATAGTGGTTATACTGCGCTTTTGTGATGCAAAAGTCACTTCACCACAAACATAGCAGAAATTATCTGCATTGTTCAAACAATTACGAGGCATCTCTGCTCACTTTGGCTAAACAGAAATGTGTCCCTTTGCAAAATCAAACGCTGACAAATAAGAGAGCACGACACTGTATGATTTGTAGAGCTGATATAGGGCAATTTCTTCAGCAGAGTGATGTAAGCTTAGTTATGATTGCATCATCCATGACTTATAGGAATAACATGATGCAATTCATATCATGTATGACGCAATACCAGCTTCAGATTGCATCATTCATTGTTTTGCCTAAAACGCAAGTACTGTAAACCGTCATAGATTTATTCATAGATCCAGTCAAAGATGTATTTTAGTCATTTCTGGTTTTTAATTGAGATCCCTTCCCTTTATAACTCACTTATCATCCGCCATTCCCAAGTCAAGGGTCGTATATTCTGACCCAGTATCATATCTTTAAAACTAGAGCCAATCAACAATTTTAAGCATCATTTTCGTTCTCAGTGACCCAGAATTAGTCAAGTTTGACAACATTTATTGCAAAAGCATTTTGGCTGTAGACCAGTGTTATTGAAGAAACACGTTGTATGAGTATACGAACAAGGTAACCGTGCTTTGTGAATTTCCACCCAGCGGTTTAGGAGGTGTGCTAACGGACAGACGGACAAACAGACAGACATACAATAGTAAACGGGGATATCACTATCCCCAAGTTTGAAGTTAAGACGTTGGTTGGATAATAAAAAAAAGAACGAGAAGAGGACAAGAGGAAAATAAAGAAATCAGTTGTGGCATTACTTCAAGAGATCTCTAACTTCCAATTAAAAATAAACATCGCATAACATTATAGAACTTACAACATTTTAAATCGATATGATATTTGAGTGGGTTTGATGAATTTTGTTAGTTATAATCGCTGCTTAAGAATTCTCTCTTACACAATAATGTCTCATTTAAGTCTATATCATGTTTCCGATTTCCGTGTCAATCGCTATATCCCCCCCCCCCCCCAAGACGAGTACGCGTTCAATTAACGTCTCTTTTATACTGATTTTGTTTCAGATTGTATAGCATTTAGCATTTACTTATTTGTATATGATACAAATATAGAAGGTTACAGCTTCAAATAATATATATCTATCTATCTATCTATCTATCTATCTATCTATCTATATATATATATATTCAAGAGTGCTCTTAAAACTCACATATTTCGACTGAAAGAATAGACTTAAAGACTTAATAATTTTTCCTTACCTTAACTAATTTCAGCATGTTTTTGTTTTCTAATTTCATGGTGTTTGTTTTTCGTAGTCATATCAGTATATATGTTTTTAGGTGGTATCTAATGTTGTAAAGCACTTAGAGCTTCTAAAGATAGGCGCTATACAAAGTCCTAATTATTATTATTATTATTATTATTATTATTATTATTATTATTATTATTATTATATATATATATATATATATATATATATATATATATATATATATAGATATATATATATATATAATACTTTTGAATATACGGCCAAATTAAAATACCGAGATGAGAAAAACCAACAGATGGACGGACAGACGCAGGGTAACACATTATGATCAAACTTACTGTGAAAGTTTTGGGATACATAGAACGAAACAATAATAATAATGCAGTAATTAAATGTCAGATCTCTCTTATTTCACATTGATAATAAACACCAAACTATATTATAACTCGGCACATGCCATTTGATATCTATGTACGCTGGTGATATTTTTTCTTAGTTATCATCGATGCTGAAGGATTCTCTCTTTATGCAGAGATTATACATAATAATGCTTTATTGAAGACCCAACTCTTGTTTCCAATTTCTATGTAAACGACTGTATTTTTCCCAGACGAGAACGTGGTTAAAAAAAGTTGACTTATTTAAAAAATATAAAAACATACGAACAAACAAACAAATTTGTAAAAACATTGACCTATAAGGATTTAAACGGCATAATACGGACACCTGAAAATAAGTGACTTTGGCATGCTGCTATCCCAGCTAGAGTCTTTTTATAACAATAAAAAGAAAAAGTAAAACCGGGGCTTTTTATTCAAAACGGAAATTTTTATCTCAACTTCCATTTGATGTAAATACATTCTCTATCCATTCGTCCTTGTTTGCAATTATCCCTCAATCCATCCATTAAATCCATCCCTAGTTGTACTTTCTGTCAAGATGGAACCCTTTTTAGAAGCTGACTGCTATCCTCATGAACAAACTTTATCGTAGATATTTATCTGTCGGATTATAATTGGGCAAAAAAGTTATCACCTAACGACGAGTTCTCACGGAATTGCGTGCACCAAGCTGAGAATGTAATTGTATTTTAATGTAAATATTGTATGTGTCCTGTTGCTTGCGTTGTAATTACACGTGTTGTTCGTTCTTCAAGTTCGAAGATGACCATGACATCGCTAACTGGTTTGGTTTCTGTGAGTACGTGAGTGGCTGATCAAGCCAATTTGTACTCTGAAATGTCTGTGGCACACTTGACAGGAGATGCCTCTTGGGTTTGCTTGATCAATAGAGGACGTGCTGTAGTGAGATTTATGCTGCTCGCGCTTCTGCACTGCCTCTGCAATTTTCCTCCGTTCAAAGTCTGTAGCTCCAGTATGGATGAGACTCCGCCAGGTGGAGCGATCCTGTGCGAAATCTTCCCAAGACTCAGGGTCAGTGATGAAGTGTTTCAAGGATGACTTGAGTGCATTTTAGACGCGTTTCTTCTGACCACCCTGAGATCGCTTTCCCTCCTTCAGTTCGCCGAAGATCTTTGGTAGTCGCTCTTCTGACATCCTGGTGACGTGGCCTGCCCATCTCAACTGTGATTTCATCAACAGAGTGTGGATGCTCGGAATGCCTGCCCGTGTGAGAACCTCAGTGTCTGGGACCCTGTCGTGCCATTTTATCCCCATCAGTTTCCTTAGGCAGCTCATGTGAAAATGGTTCAGCTTCTTGGCATGGCATCTGTATACCTTCCAAATTTCGCAAGCATACAGCAGGGCCGGTAGCACAGTGGCTTTGTAGACTGGGAATGGTTCAGATGACTCGCGGTCGTCCACGACACTAGCGAGCATGCCATCATGGAATTGCCGAACCATTACGATGAATTTCTCTGGGCAACCACATTTTGGCATAATCTTCCAAAGGCCTCCACGGCTGATTGTGTCAAAGGCTTTTGTCAGGTCGATGAATGTCGTGTACAGGTTGGAGTTCTGTTCCTGGCGTTTCTCCTAGAGTTGACTAGCTGCAACTACATGTCTGTGGTCCCTAGTCCTTTCCTGAAGCCACACACTCTATGGCAGCAGCCCTTGATCGATGTGATGCACAAGACGATTCAGCAAAATTCTGGCAAGGATTTTGCCGGTTATTGACAAGGAGGTGCCCCGATGGTTGTCGCAGGATTATCTGTTGCCTCTCCGCTTGTACAAATGGAGGATGGATGCATCCTTGTACTCATGGGGTATAGTTCATTGAGTCCACATTGACTGGAAGAGTTCAGTCAGTTTCAGTGCCATGAGCGAGCCTCCGGGTTTGTAGACATCTGCTGGTATAGCATCTGCTCCAGGTGCTTTGTCATTTGACAACATGTCAATTGCTTTCACAGTTTCAGTCAGCGCTGGAGGATCAGCAAGTGATATGTTGATTTCCACTTGAGGCAGTCCTTCAATTGCCTCTTCACTGATAGATGACTGTTGATTGAGGATGTTATTGAAGTGTCTTTTTTTTTTGTCAATGAGCAGCGTGGCGCCGTCAGCACTCAGTATTGGAGATGTTCCTGATGACTGTGGAACGTAGAGTGTCTTCAAAGTATCATAGAAGTTCTTCATATCATTCCTGTCTGCATAGGACTGAATCTCATCTGCCTTATTGCTTAGCCACGAGTCTTGCAACTATCTGAGCTTGCATAGGATAGTCCTTTTGAAGTCGTTGAAGGCTGCCTTCTTAGATGATGAAGTGCTGTCTTCGAAACAGACCTTATGTAACCGATGTTTCTCATTCAGAAGTCTCTGTATGACAGCATCGTTCTCATCAAACCAATCTTGATGTTTACGTGTGGTGGGGAAAAAGGGTTTTGGATGCAGCTGAGTTCAGAGTCTCCGAAGGATGCCCAGCTTTCCTCGACATTCTCGGAGTTTATATCAAGTGTATCTAGTTGGCTGCACAGTTCTTCGGCAAATACATGTTACACATTCTACTGTTTCGATTTGGCGGCAGTAAGCTGTTTGGGCACTCTTTTTCCTTGTGGTCGCCTGCTAGGCTGAATCCGAATATTGAGCTTAAAGACTATGAGCCTGTGGTCAGTCCAGCATTCTGCGCTTCTCATGGCCTTCGTCACTCGGACATCCTTCGTATGTCTTCTCCTGACGATGACGAAGTCAATAAGACGCCAGTGCTTGGAGCGTGGGTGCATCCAAGACGTCTTGTTGCAGTTTGGCATACGGAAGACTGTGTGGTTTCTTGATTAGGAGGTCCTGTTAAGCGCATTTCCTCCGTAGGAGGAGTCCGTTGTTGTTGCATTTGCCAAGGCCATTTATGACAATGACACCTGGTCATGTCTGGTGATCTGTGCCAACTCTAGCATTTAAGCCACCAAGGATAATGAGCTTGTCTACCTTTGGTACTTCTGCAATAAGATACTCCAGTCTTCATAAAATTTGTCCTTGATCTTATCTGGGTTAGTCATGGCGGGTGCATAGGCGCTGATGATAGTTACATGTCTTTTTCCAGACAGTGGCAGTTTAGCATTAGACTGTCATTCACGCCCTTTGAGAGATTTGTGAGCTTGCTAACTAGCTGTGATTTGATCGCAAGCCAAACACCAGCTTCATGTCGCTCTTCTTTACTTCGGCCACTCAGCTAGGCGAGTTTCACTCAGAGCTGCTATCTGGATGTTGAATCTGGAAGTTCGAAACCGTCTAGAGCCGTTCTTCTCTGTGGTCTGTCTGCTAATGTGCTGTCCATTAGTGTGCGTACGTTCCAGGCACCGATTGTGAGTTGCGTCACCTTTGTCTTCTTTTTAGGTTTTCGACCGCTATGGTGGGATCACCGTCAGCCGCAGTATGCTAACCAGGGTTAAGGTGAAGCAGGCAATGTTTTAGGGCACCTTTTATAGCCACTTCCTCATGTTACAGTGAGCAGTGGGATCCTGAAAAGTGCTGCTCAGTCACCCAGCGGGCTGCCGAGTTTCACTGCTGCTTCGGTCCAGTGAAAAGTGGCCCTATGCCCTGAGCAGCTTGTGTGCAGGTCTGCAGTTACAGCTACCGGTGTATCCACACCTGCTGCTTTGCCGCTCGATCATCGCCACAGGACTCGAAGGTATCAGGTGGGGGGGGGGGGGGGGTAAATAGTATCATGACTTGCGTGTGAGTTGGATTTAAGTGAGGAAAAGTTGCGCAGAGTCGCCCTCACTTTCTCGTCCAGGCCTGTCTGAATCCAGTGGCACGACAATGTCGAGACGTCTAGAGACAAGTCCGGATGCAGTGGATGGCCATCAGCTCCTACTGCACCTAAGCTGATGCCCTGTGCTGTCCACACAGCTCTTGCCATCTGCCTTCACAGCCGGCGGATGAACACATCTGCTCGGCCGCCTGATCTACCAGAAAGGATTTTCCAGAGGGAGCCAGGTGTAGCTGTCCACTTTGGGTCACAGTCACAGGTAGTAGTACCGTCTACTGTTACTCTCGGTAGCAAGCGATGCTTGGCCTGACATACTACACGTACATGTACATTGTTACCGGTTGTGTATATTTTAGTTCTATTGAACCAGCATAACGCGTGTGGCGTTGCTTCGACCGACTTACTGTGGCATTTGCGACTTGTCAACATTTATTACCTTATTGCATATTTTTCATTAGTAATTCGCGGCCAGGTATGAGTATATTAGGACTTTCACAGTCGGTCAGGATGACGTCACAGTGTTAAATGGATGGGTGGCAAAAGATATGTCAGATGTGAAGGGCTGTGTGGAATGAATCAAAATAATTTATATTTTTAAAAAGGCACACTAAGTTTCGCATATTTATTATCATATTGTGAAATAAGAAAGTTTAATATTCACACATTAGTGAACTGGCAGTAAGCAAATATATCCCATTTAGCACTAAGTCTATGGTATTCTTCCACCCAGTTCATTTATCCAAATAACTATTCATGTGACCATATTACGTCGTGTGTGAAAGAGCAAATAAGAACCGAATTTTCCAGTGTAGGCACATTGCGTAAAGCCTTGTCATGATGCTCTCTCCTTCGCGACAGTTTGCATCATTTAGCTATAGGCATTAGAGTTCGTGTCAGTTCCTCCTTCATTTTATCATCTTTGTTTGATAGAATATTTTGTTTGGTAGATCATTCTGGATTTGTTTTTCTTAGATTTTCATTATGTCAGTACAGTTTGACATAGTAAAACGCGTCAGCTTTAATAGTATCTATTCTCAGTGTACAGTTGTATTTTGTTTCTGAAATGATAAGCTGGTGTGAAGTTTTAATAGTAAATAATGAGACTGGTTCCAGCTTCTTGTGCTCCCGTGTAATTATTATTGTCTGAGATAGATTCGTGTAATCCTAAAAAGTCATTGACATATAACGATTTGTAATGTTTAAACTAGGTTTTTTCTTCTGTACGCATACATGTCATGTTTATTGGTGTACGCATACATGCCATGTATATTGGTGTTTGTGCCATAAACGATTGTAGACCATGTATGGCACGGTTCGGTGGTATTTCCGCTGACCCTGGGTGTTTGGCTGATAAATAATGGTCCTGTAACCAGTAGTTGATAGTTGGATGTATAAAAGCCATATTCAACCCAGTTCAGCGTCGTTTGGAAAGGTAGCTCCCCGCTTTTATGACATGTGTGCGTGGGATTCTTTGGAAGACGGGAAATTGTCGTATTTGGGATTATACCTTGTTTTTATTTATTTTATATTTTATTTTTATTTATTTATTTATTTATTTATTTATTTTATTTTATTTTAATTTTTTTTGCTTTATTTTTTGTTTGTTTTTAAAGCCAGATTAGAGTGTAATCTGACATTTATTTCATGCCAGTTATCTCGTATCTGTTATGAGTACAGGATAATCTCGTACTTGTTATGTGTACAAGATAATGTCATACCTGTTATATGAACAGGATAATCCCGTACCTATTATGTGTACAAGATAAACTCGTATCTATTATGTGAATAGGATATTCTCAAATTCCTTGTCAGTATGGAGAGAGATTTTTCAAACAGAACGCCAATGCGGAAAGTCCTTAGCACGTGACCTTTCTCGTGACTCGGGGACTATATTTACGTGTTTTTATGCCGGTCAAAGGGAGTATTTTTTATGTAAACAAATCAAGGGTGTTAACAAGCTTAATCAATTAATGAAATGAATCGCAAAAAGACTGACGCTCCTGTAAAACCCTGATTTTAAGCATGATCAAAACCAAGGTTCCAGACACACTTCAATTATATGTCATCCGCCACAAAAATATTCAGTTTCTGAATAATTACAGGACACACACACACACACACACACACACACAGACACACACAGACACTGGTTTCTCATAAGAACCAGGATCTGAACGACTTTTGGTTAAGAGTAAAGCGTGCGTCAAACTTAAACCATCTGTATGTACTTTATTCCTAGGCATACACAAACATATGAATTTCGGCCTACGAAAACTTTTTGTAAGAACAGAATACGGTGTCGCGCAAGCTACCAATCCAAGACGTCTTCTGGAAACTAGATTATCCTTACGTCAGGCGATAGTATGCGTCTTTTGACGATGTTACAATGACGTCATATATTGTAGATGTCATAGACGTTTATACAAAACGCCCCCCCCCCCCCCCACACACACACACATACACAAACATATTCTTTGGTTAAAAGAGACATCAGTTTTGTTAATAATGTAGATTGAGGCAATTGCCTCCCAAAAAGTGCTTCATATGTTGAAATTCTAAACAGATTTTGAGACCATGCAAAAAAAAAAGAGACCACTGAAGCAACATACTGAAAAGATCAGAACGTAAACTGTTGTCTACATAGCCAGGACTTGCGCTCGGAAAGGCGATTATTGTTCTCATAAAATAGTATTATTAGGGTAAGTATTTCTAAACAATCACTCTGTTTGTGGAAATAAATAGAATACACATAAACCAAGGAAATAGAGCGATAAAACAGTCTATTAGATCATACTTTCTTGAGAGGTATGTAGGGGGACCAAATGAAAAGATTTATCGCATGCAAGTATTGAATCTACTGCTAAAAACTCTTTCCTTCAAAGAACAAAGAAAACTTCGTTTTCTCCAAGTGGGTACAGAATTTGTGTCTGAACAAATAAACAAACATGGTTTAGAAAAGCCAGTAGTAGTGATTACATATCTCCAGAATTATTGAAATTGGCAAAAACCATGAGAACTTCATCTATAATTCTACTCATAAACAAATCTGTAACTTCTGCTGTTTTAAAATATTAACTGAAGCTAAAACAGATTATTCCAATACATAAAAAGAACAACACTCTTGACAGAGTTAACTATAAACCAGCAAGTCTTCTTCCAACAATCTCTAAATGCTTCGAAAAAGGCCATTGTCTGTCAGTTGGTTGATTTTTCCCCCATCATTTTCATCCTTACTTATTAGCTTTTATATCAGGATATGGATGTCAAGCTACCCCATTAAGAATAGTAGAACAAATACACAGCCGCGATTTAAAAAAAATATATTTTGAATTAGTCATTTTAAAGTAAGAATATAGAGAAACATTCAACATAAAAGAACATATACAAACTGACACATAGAAATACATTTAACATAAAAAGAATATATACAAACTGACACATAGAAATACATTTAACATAAAAGAATATATAATAACTGACTCATAGAAATGCCTTTAACATAAAAAGAATATGTACAAGCTGACACATAGAAATACATTTAACATGAAAAGAATATATACAAACTGACACATAAAAATACATTTAACATTAAAAGAATATATACAAGCTGACACATAGAAATACATTTAACATTAAAAGAATATATACAAACTGACACATAGAAATACATTTTTTAAAAAAAACAGAATCAGGGCTGGTTTAACCGCTGCGCAAACTAGGCGGTCGCCTAAGGCGGCAATTTTTTTTTTTTTTTTTTTTTTTTTTGGGGGGGGGGGGGGGGGGCGGTATTAATAAAATTGAAGAAAAATAGCGTAGAATAGAAGATAATAACCGTCTTCAAATCGAAAGAGAAAAATAGAAGTAAACAATAATGCAAAATATTAATTTTCGAAAGTTACGGGGGGGGGGGGGGCGCAAGGCTTGACGGTTCGTCTATGGCGCCAAATACCATTGCACCGGCCCTGAATATAATCGTTACATTAAGTGTAAAGTTAATATATACTGGTAATGTATATGTAAATGACTTATACAAACAGAAATTGAGACATATAAAATACCTTAATGAAATCGAGAGTCTTTTTGGAACTTTTGTTTTACAAACAGAAAGAGCTACATTTGAAACTTCTATCAGTAAGAGTCTTCTGAAACTATGTATGAAAATATGTATACATGTCTTACCATTTATGTATACATGCCTTACCATTTATGTATACATGTCTTACCATTTATGCATATAAAAATGTTTTACTCGACTGCTTTACATTTGATTGCCTGTTACCCTATCATGTTACGGAGATCATGGGAGGACCCGGTACCAGGATATATTTCTCAGGCTGAAGATATTTCTTAAAATTCTGAACCAGAACTTAAAAATTTAACGGTAATTTGGAAAATATTTATCTCTTTGTAAAATGTTTTGCTATAGTGACAAAGTAAATTAGATTTTCACAATCAGTTCCGAATATTATAGGTTCATCAAATTTCTTATTAATATTAAATTTATCTTTCAACCTCTCTTCTAACTTAATCCATAAATTATTTACTTTCCTACATTCAAATAATAAAAGTAGAATTGACTTCTTCTCCAATTTAAAAGAATTACATATAAATGTATCATTATATCGTATTCTGGCTTTGTGTAAAAATAATTATGCAGTATTTTAGATTTAAACTCCCTAACGTTCATATCATCAATCTGAGCATAAAAGAAAAATAATCAATGTGAGGAAACCACCCCCCCCCCCCCAAAAAAAAAAAATAATGAGTAATTTTATTTTTTTTGTAACAATAAAATAAATAAAAAATTCTGGATACTTTCTTATTCATCAAAATATATAATTAATAGAAATTATAACTTACTATAAAATATTTGTTATATTCTTCAATTGTCAGTTTCACTTCCATTTAAATCTTTCCAATTTTTAGCAATTTTTCTTATGACTGATATATAATCGAAAAATGTTCCTTTTAATCCATATATATTTTTTAATTCATCATATGCAACTAAATCAAATGATTTTTAGATGCCTTTTTCATGACAGTCATTTATACAAAACTTTTGTGACCCTAACATATTTGAATTAATCCATATTGGTGAAAATAAAACATCTTCAACTGAACCAATGTTAAGCTTCTTGGTCAATTCTTATCATGCGTCTAAGTATGTCTTTCCAGAACTTGTTGGTAATATTTTGAAGCAATAAGTAATTAATATATGATCCAAAAGTCAATATGTTCTTAAAATCTATACATGGTAAAGACATCCCTTTTTTTTTAAAATTTTTTTTTTTAGGTGTTTAATGACTTATTTCAATCATGATATCTTTATTGCTTTAATAAAATCGTTAATTTTAACCATCTTCAGACCTCCATGTTTATAATCTTTAGACATTACCTGTCTTTTAACACGATCTGACCATGAATTAAAAATAAATCTAATAAACAAATTGTACAAATTCATATTTTTCGGTGAGAAATGGTGGTGGATTAGGCACAGGTTGAACTAGGTATATACATTTAAATAAAGCTAAGGAGTTAGTTATGGTGATTTTTTCCATGCAGAATAGTTTTTCTCATTAACCGACTATCAAGAGTTGATTATATCTTCTTCATTATCTCAGGTTAATTTAAATCACAAAGAGCAAACACTACACTTGAAAAAAATTACACCTAAAATTTTAAAAAGGTCCTTGATTTCAATCTTTATTAAAATCATGACACTTTTACATCTGATTTCGATAATGCTCCAATCCAAATTGTCCTAATCTTGTCGACATTAATTTTTAATCCTGATATTCTATACAATTTTTGCAACACATCTAATGTAGCTCTAAGAGATATTACACTGCCATCTAATGTAACTCTAAGAGATATTACACTGCCATCTAATGTAACTCTAAGAGATATTACACTGTCATCTAATGTAACTCTAAGAGATATTACACTGCCATCTAATGTAACTCTGAGAGATATTACACTGCCATCTAAAAATATCCGAGTATCATCAGCATATTGACTTAATTTATTTTCAGTATTATTAATAGTAATTCCATTAATTGTTTTGCTATTTTCTTAACATATTCCCAAGAACTTAATTACACACTATAAATAATTATGAAGAAACGTTATCACCTTGTCTACAGCCTCTTTTTACATTAAAAAGTCGTGGATATTTCCATTTTGCAGCATGCATGAATTAGCTCCCTTGTAAAATAAGTAGATCAAATATACCTTGCTTTATTGTTTCAAATAACATATCATATATTATTATACTATTATTTCCAATAAATCTTTCAGAAATAAAATCCATTTATAACTTACATTCAGTAATGATACTGACCACCAATTATTTAAAAAAACGATCTATTTTTATTTCTTTTAGTTATGAATGCTATGATACATTGTTTTTGATTAAATTATAATAAACCTAATGGATATCCACAATTTTTTTAAAATCTCAGTATAAATATCCCCACATCTATCCCAAACAATTGTAAAAAAAAATAAAAAAAAAAAAAATACGGTAAATCCATCCAAACCTAATCGTTACCATTATGCATATCTTTATCTGCATTTGCTAATTGTTATTAAGTAATTTCGCCTTCCAAACTTTGTGACAAATTATTATATTAGTAAGCTGCAATCTTAATGGATCTTTTTAAAGCCTTTTACTGTTTGCCACATGACTTACTGCTACTGAAGCTATGAAAGTATGGGTTATCCGACAATGCTTAAAGTCGTATAGAAAACTGTTTTACTTGTGAGAGACAATGTGATAAGATTAATAGAACAGTCAGCACTTTTCAGGATATGTACAAAGGTGTTCCACAAGGACCGATACTTGGGCCAGTTTTATTTAATATATTTTGTAATTACATTTTCTATTTTGTAATAGTTAGTGGTCTTTATAATTATGCAAATGACAATACCTTATCTAATTCTAAAGATTGAAAACATGGTAAAAACACTAGAAAAAGATAGTATATTGCTTATTAAATAGTTCACATATAACCAAATGAAGGCAAATCCAGAGAAGTTTCAAACCTTAGGTCTTGGTTCGCAACGCATAATCAACATTTCTCTTTTAACCTAAAAGGAAGTACCATCGAATGTGAAACGGAAGTTAAACTCTTAAGAATTACAATGGATTTTCAACTCAGTTTTATTACTTACATATCAGCATTATGTAAGAAAGCATCAAAACAAAAAATAATAGGCAAGTACCCCCTGAATAGATTAGGAAAGCTAACAATTTACTACTCATTCATTATGTCAAACTTTTTGTCCTTTAGTATGGCATTCTTGAGGGGAGATTAATACTCAGAAAAATGAGAAAATGCACGACACACCTCGTAGTAGTCTGATAAATCAGTCCCAAATCTGTATGTTGGAAACCATCGAGCATACCCGTACATGTTTGGGGCTGATTTATCGGACTAAGATAATTGGTTCATTGATGTTGACTATACAAGTCTATATGAAGATGCGCTAGCAAGATCGCATTTACCATATCTAAAAATAAGATGGCCAAGGTCAAGTGCACTAGAGGTTTTTAAGATTATAAATATGAAATCTCAAAGTTATTTACATGATCTTATAAACCTTCTCAGGTTGAGAGAACATGAAGGTATGCAGTTGCGGCAAGGGGGGGGGGGGTCACGGGGTGCCAATTGCTGCCGGGCGCCAGGCGAGGGGTGGGGGGCGCCTTCTTGAGCTTATTGTTTCTCTTTTTCTCAGCTGTAACCGGAACGTTGATGAGGGAGGGGGTGTGGGTTGGCAGCTGACATAAAAACTGTTCTTTGTGGCAAAGTAAATGAGCTCTCTCATGCATTTTCACTGTCTCCGTGAATGCTGGCTGAGTTGGACCATGGCTAATGCGGACCATGGCTGATTCGGCCCAAATTACGGGCTGATTCGCCCCAATTACAGGCTGATTCGGACCAAATGCCAGGCTGATTCGGACCATGTGAAATATTATAGGAAAAGCAACGGAACACACATACCTGATTTATTTTAGTAGCTATTACTGTTTCCGCAAACATAGTAAAATAATGTAAAAGGTTGATTTTCAGGTCTTAAATTTACATAAGATACAAATTAGCAAATTTCTACCGAAATCAGAACAAAAAGATATGAGGTATCGCATTTAGATTTTTTTTCCAAAATATCTTTTCAATGTTTACAATAAAGAATATATTAAGTTATTATTTGAATTAATGTATGTGAAAAACATTTTTTAACTTTTCATAAATCAGGCTAGAATGATCGACGTTTAACACAATCAAACAGTAATTCATGTATATGTACCCATGGATTTGTATTGATTTCTCATGCAAATCGTGCTTCATTGATTTCTCTTGCAAATCGTGCTTTCTTCGCATCGTAATTATCCCAAAAAGTTGTGTGCAAAGTGTTATTGATGAGTAACATAATAGTATAACGTACTTTACTGTTAGCATTGAATATTTATCTTTTGAGTAACATCTCGAAGTTATTTGTGGTCACCTCCAAGTCCGTCCCAATATATATGGCTGGTTAGAGCTTTAGAGATGGCCCTGCATTAACTTAATAAATATGTATTTGTTACTTTAAATTTAGGCAAACAATGTCGATTGCGGTTCCTCTTTCTATCTTTCCCTAAATTTAAAGTTTTCCTGGGCTTAGGGTTCCAGGTTCGTACTCCCCTCCCTCCAAGTATTTCCTGTTGGGCGGGTTTCCTTGCTTTCTCCCCTAAAAATAAAGTTACACATCCTTAGTGACCTTAGTCCTAAGGTCTTTTGAGTTGTTTTAGATTCACTTTCATGTTTCTAAATGTTGATGTATTATGTTTGTATTTTTATTTTCCGGGCTATTATGGATCAAATTTTGTCAGAGTTTCATTCATTCAAATTTTTAATTATATTAGTGCATGCATATGTGCTGTCTTACCTGTTTCCCATTTTATTATCTGCTCTCTCTCTCTCTCTCTCTCTCTCTCTCTCTCTCTCTCTCTCTCTCTCTCTCTCTCTCTCTCTCTCTCTCTCAGTTATATTATGATGTTAGATTTTATTATACTATATTATGGTCGTTAGTTTCAATTTATTAAGTTGTTATATTTTTAGATATTGCATACATTTTTATTATTATTGTTACGTATTTGGTTCAATATTTGTAGATTATTCCATTTTCATGATAATTATATATTTACATTTTTATGATAATTATATATATATATATATATATATATATATATATATATATATATATATATATATATATATATATATATATATACACACATAATTAATATATTTCAGTTTTGTGGATGGTGCATGATTATTTCTTCTTCGGTTACGGTGCTGTTTTCTGCAAAGGAGATATGATTTTTCTCTTTCCTTGATCAGTCTTAGTTTGCCTTGGTTATTGTATTTCTTCATCGTCCGTGTAGTCTAGGTCGTGTAATTCGTAATACTCTGTGTCTGTGTTTTCTTTCATCTCTTATTTTCATTTTAACCTTTGAAACATTTGAAAATATTTCATTTAAAGCACATATTGAATCAATTAAATATTGATTTCTGAATAGAAAGTTTATTATATATATATATATATATATATATATATATATATATATATATATATATATATATATATATATATAATAACACTTCCCTGTAACCAAAGATCACAAAATTATTTCAAGTCAGCATTATATTTTGTGTTCTAGAATGGTATTAAATTCAGTAAATTGGCAAATGACATCAAAAGTGCTTTAATTATAGCGGCGTTGATCAAACAGGTTTTACCATTTCATGGTCAGATGATCGCATTATTAGTGTTTGCAATTAAATTAAATAAGGACGCACTGATTAAACAAAGTATTAAACAAACGGTAATAATATGATGTTTAATTATAGTGGTATTAATCAAAGGTAATCAAAGGGGTTCTGTACATTGATGGTCAGATTCTCTCACTATTATTGTTTGCAGTTAAACTAATTTAAATACTAATATGCTTCTTTTTATCTTTGCTCTTGTACAGTATACACTTTCAATAATAATGTGCATGCAATTAAATAATACATTACAAATTTAGCTAATGAAAATAACTTCCGGTGCTCATTGTTTCAGCATATAAAGTTTATTTAGTATAAAGATAAATTTTACATAAATCTATTAAAAAAGGCATTAAAATACTCAGAACAGAATATATAGACAAACAAAATCTAACTAAAAACATTAACATACCGAGACCAATATCTATTAACGAAAATAAAACAACTGCATGGCCAGTGTTTTCTCGATTTTTTTTTCTCAGTGCTAGTAATTTGCTGAACATTAAATGATACATTAATAATTCAGAGAACAAACATTAACATACAGTGCTTTATATAATGATTATTAAAATATATTTCATCTTACGAGGTTCACAAAATTAGGAGAATATATAGACGTATGATATTGTATGGAACAAAATCAAAAATTTTACAGGACCCCACTTTCATTGTTAGTATATAAGTTTGATTTAGTACCATTAGTATATAGTACAATACACAGTATAAAAATAAATTCTACATAAAACCAACAAAGGAATTAACATGCCCAGACCAGCCAGTATATGTAGACAAAACAGACGAAAACAATGTAACAAAATCATTAACATATTCAGACCATTATATACATATATATGTTACTACATGAGCCATGTTTTCACGATTTTATATAGTTAGTACAGTTAGTATAGTACAGTTAGTAATTTGCATAAAATGAAATGATTCATTATGAATTAACAGGAAAAAAAAAACATATTATGCTTTAAACAAAGATTTGTAAAATATATTTAATCTTTCAACAGAGAACACAACACCATTTTCGTTACATTATCATTTTCTTTATTTTAATTATTACGAGGTCCACAAGATTAGCAAAACATGAACGTATAATTCCCAGTTTAATTCTTTAGTATATACGTGTTATTTAGCACTAATAATATATAGTACAATGTACAGGATAAATTCTACATAAATGTAACAGAAGCATTAACATACTCAGACCAATATATATATAGACAAAAACCATTTTACTGCATGAACCCTGTTTTCAAGATTTTCTTTTAGTATTGTAATTTTATTATTTCTCAATAAAATAAAGTAAACTATTTAAATTTTGCACAAAGGTGTATGAACTGCTTTGAAAATATTTCACTATTAAATTGCCGATGCAAGATAAACAGTCTTACATTAGTTCATTTCGTTAGATATAACAACGCCATTTTCTCGCGTAAAATCGGGGTTTTGTTTCCTAAAATGCAGATTTGAACTCTCAATGTACCTGTGAAATAATGAGAAATATCATATTTTAAACAAATGTAAATGTCACATTTAAATCCAAGACGAAACTTAATAATATTTCACATGGTCCGAATCAGCCTGGCATTTGGTCCCAATCAGCCCGTAATCTGGGCCGAATAAGCCCATAATTTGGGCCGAATAAGCCTGTTACCGCCTCGGTATGGGCGCCACTAAAGAACATTGCAACAGGGCACCTCGAACCATCGCGATTCTTTGAGATATTCCGATGCGAAACTGTGGAACTCAACCCCTAACAGTTTTAGGGAAGAAAAACCTCTAAGTAAGTTTCACAGCTTAATAAGCAGTTGGAATTCTCCATCCTGTAAATGATTTGCTTAGCTGTAGTTGCTTGTGTGCTCTTCTTTAATTATAGCATATTTTCTGTTTCAAGTAAATTTTATTATGCTGTATGTCTGTTACAGTATGCTTTCTGCATCCATTAGATTTATGATATGTGTGTTATATACCATCTGAATAACCTTTCTAATTTTAAATATGACGATACTACTGCTTCCATTAGTTAAGTCATGCTATCTTTTCTGCGGGTATATTACTTTAATGTCACGCAAATGAGATACTTTGTATGTGAGGTGTATAATTTATTTCATTCATCTCATATTACGTTCTTGTAGTTTATAATGTCTCCTATGTTGTCTTTACCTTTGTTTATTACGTTTTAATGTATGTTATGTAATTTGTCAAGTTTTACTGTTGTATGAATAGTATTGTATGTATATAATTTGTAAATTTTTACCGTTGCACAGGGTTTTAGTATTTTGTATCTGTACTTTTTCAATTAGTAACATGCATGAGTCATAACATGTGATATGCGTTTGAATGTTTGTATGCATTGTTTGCATTTTAATTTTCCTTCATGTTTTATGGTTGCATATTTTAAATATTGTCGCTATAGAACTTATGTTAATCTTGTGAATTCCGACCTTAACTAGGTTTAATTTGACTTGACTTGGTGAGCAACTTGACAACTTAGCAAGTGCATGATTCACTTATTTATTTGTTTCCGCCTTTGACAATTTTTAGGTTATGAGCTTACTGTAATGCGTTGAAAGTGAAGTTGTACTAGTATATCAAAAGCATACCCAACAACTGTAAACGTCATTATTTTTATGGGTATAGACCTCGCGCAAGTTAACTTCAACTCCTAAAAGATCTCGATCACTGAAACGTTTGATTTTTAATCATCTTAATTAAGTTTGAAAGCATGTCAAAGCCCTTTGTCGATCAAGATTGCTTACAAATTTCGTCAGACTAGGTGAACATATATAGACAGATCATGGATTTAAATAGTTTGTTCAGAGGTTTTTTCGGCTTTGGAAACCCTAATTTGGAAACAAGGTATACCATGATGGATTGTTTATTTTGCTTTCCTTATATAAATTTCTTGCATAATTCTACTGGGGACCCTATTCAGTCCAATTCTGTGGAAGCATCTGGAACTCTGTTGTTGACTCCCCAGTTCTCTCGATTCTTCAAAAAGAAACGTTGTTTTAATTTGCTGAAATTTTAAAAATAAAATTAATAAAAATGCGATTTTAATACATTTTCAGCTACCCATTGACTTTAACATCGCAGCAGAGAAGGTACAAGAGCTCTGTAGAGCTTATGTGACTATATCCTCGAAATGCCATATTTCGTGACCTTAACGTGAATTTTAACGCGTTCATTATTATATTGTGAGAATCTATTCAAATAACAAAAGAAAGTGTTCAACTATATCTACTTTATTTAATCATGTTTAAAACAATTTTGGCATTCATGTACATTAGTTCAGAATTAACGTTTTTCCAAGCGTGTGCAAGTTTACTTATCTTATTTCCGGAAGAGCGTTTGTAGTTCGTGACACTTACTAAAAAGTCAAGTGGCATATGACCGGAATGAGCAAGCTAGGCCAAGGTATGGATATTATTAGTTTATAGCGTCGCCGTGTTTTTGTAAAAAAAATAAAAAATGTAAAAATGAAATTTTTTCCATTTCATTCTATATGCAGTTTGTGCATTTACATTATCCTGGACTCCCCTATTTTGACGCACATAAGTACTTAATTTCACCTTGTCGGAAATATATTCCTTTCATAGTGATACCTCTCATTACTTTACAAATATTAGTTATTTTAGCAAAGTATGCATAAAAAATGACAATGATATATTCCCTCATACTCTTCTTTGCATGCTTTGAACCAGACGACCCCTTGTCGGAAAGTTTGTGTATTACGTCACCCATTATGACGCACTTCACAGAAGTCTATTTCTTTTAGTGACACCATTGTACATTTGCTCAGGGAAGAAAACGATATTGCAGAGGAACATCAATAGGACATAGAAAACTTAAGTTTATAGGAAAAATTACAGAAAGAAATTTAACTTGGCATTCCTAAAGCTTTTCTTACATTTATCATAAATTTGATTTTGGTACAGATTTTGTCTCGAAAGCAAAAACAAACAAATTTTGAAAAATCATGATGGTATTATTATAAAATCGTGTACTTATTATTAAAAAATGAATGCAAATAATCATAGACAGAAGACATAAAGTTAGAGAAGGTTTTATTTTCAGTTGTTATCATTCGTGCCATTATCAAACAAATCTTTAAAAAAAAATTGGTCAAAATAAGTTAAATATCAAGAATGTCTTAAAAGATTGCTGAAAATTTACTGCTAAAGTAAAATTGCTTAATTATCAGATAAAAAAATCCTAATACTTTGATTAAATAAGCAAAAATGTAAAGGATACTAATTTAATTATGAAATATATGGTAAAAGTACAAGTTTCTTGTAAATTTCCACAATTTATAATAACAAAGAACCACCTCTGAAAATCAGTTATGACAGATCCACATCAAACTGTATAACATTGTACACCTTTCTAAACAGTGTCACATTTCTAACACATGTTGAGTAGCAGACTGGATGCCTATTATGGCGGGAAGTTTATTTGCCCCGTCAGAATAGTTAGTAAGGATTTTTATGAGGACTTACTGATTGAAAAAAAGAGAATGAGTGAAATGGTGTTTTTTTCAAGTTATGTATCTTTGTTTCATTTCACAACCGATAACAATAGGATTTTCGACACATTTTTGGTCTGTGTGACTCGATGTTGATCAGTGTAAATTAATGTTGTGGTTGTGACGTCATTGAAAGATGCGTTCTCTCAAGAACTGGGAGTTTATGACACTGCGTCAAAATAGGGTGTGGGACAATACTGCTTGCTTGTTCTTTACCATATAAATACATGAATCAATAAAGAGAGAGAGAGAGAGAGAAATTTAAAAATAGACACTGGTGAATGGATACACATTTTGTTATAATAGATTCAATGTCTTTTATGTAGAATATATGTTTATTATGAAATAATACTGAAACGAAAAAGTTTAAGTGAATATACATTTCCAGTGTAAATTTTTCTTATGTTGTATAAGAACCCCACATGATTAAAACCAAATAATATTTACATTGGCTATCCCGTTGCATAAATTCCCAAAGTGGGTTTTCCTGTTCAAGATATGTAAACAAAGCCATCATGTGATTGGCGAACCTATCTTTAGCATATAATAGAAAATTCAAGGCCAGAATGTCTGACACAAATAAGGCATTAGTGAAAATATAGATTTGCATTATGATTTTTTTAAATTACACGAAATTACCTGTTTTAATCTCATTTTGTATGATTTTACTTATAAAATACTTCCTGTCACTCTTGAAGAATGCTGGTGACACAGATGATGATGTCATTATCTCGAAACAAGCACGTTAGGTCATGAGAAACATGGTGCACGATTGTAGGACTGTCACAAATTCAGGAGGTTGGACAATATTAAAGTACAAGTCATACAAAACAGGTCATGTAGGCATTCAGTACCGACTATTTCAGTAATGGGTGTGATTTGTAGTTTTTGGGTCAAATATGAAATCCACATATCAAAACCTGGGAGTACAGGTCAAAGGGAAACCCTGAACATGGTCAGAAACTGTGTGTTGAACATTTATATATGTAGGCGTCCTCGTGATTTTCTGCAGTGGAATCTATGGACAGGTGTGTCAATTAGGTCATGCTTAGGGGAGTTTGCACTTATTTTTTTATTTATTTATATACATATTGGTGGTGTTTGGTGATATTTCTTGCATATTTGTTAAATATTGATTGGTTTTGTTTTATGTGTGACATTTGAAGACTATGGACCAGTCAGTTTGTATTGTGCTACAGTCTATTCATTTACAAAGACATGGGGTGCTTTAGAAAGAAAAATTAAAGGAAGCAATTTAATGTCACTGGTGGTCAACACAATAGCAAATATAGGTAAGTCATATAGGAAGTGTGTGTATCAAGAGATGAGAAGGTGGAATAGTATCGGAACTAGTGCCAAGATTAGGTGTCCACCATATCAGTTTAAGAAAGGGATATCTGCTGAAGAGAAAGTCACCAACATTGTTGTGTGCCACATTTCAATTCAGCGTAATAGGAAGTTGCATGTATTTCATCATGATAGTAAAAATGCTGCATTTTAAATAAAATGGTCTGTAGACATTTTGGATGGTTACAGAATGGTAAATGTAGAGTGTCTGAAAGAACATGTCATTGACATCTTAACTCACTTTGCTTTATGTGAAGGAGCCTGGAAAATAGAGAATGGTTGGGGCAGTCCTGTAACCTTGCATACTGAAAGTCATAAATGGGGACTAGCGTGCATTTTATGGTGTATTTGCCATGGTTGCAGTTAAAACTTTCAATTGAATACGGCCAGGAAGGTACATAGATAGAGAGATGTACAGAAAGATATATGAACCGAGATTATTAAAATATTCCAAACCGTTCAGCTTGGGGATTATCATAATGTTTGTCGCTGACATTATTCTCATTATTGTTACCAGCACATGGTTCTCCAATATGCTGAAATCCACGTAAAAGTATGCGTACTTTTTATTTTTGGACACATGAAAATTCCATCAGCAGAGTCCTTGGTATGCAGACTTTTTAGTCTGTGAAATTTTGTTTTACCGGTATTTGATCCGTTTCTACAAAGTGAGTATCAATCATGTAGTGTGCAAGGTATCAAACAAAGTTAAAGTGATTTTAATGGGATTAGGTGAAGCTGGATAGAATAGATCCTAGCAGGCAAAAAGATTAAGACACCTGTTAATCGATTTTCAGTGCCTAATGATCGTTTTGATCAAAAGACTAATTACACACGTGTGCTTTGACATTTCTCTTTGATAAACATTACTCAGCATAGTTTTAATCCATCATATTTAAAATCCTAATGCGATGTTTGGTACACTTGCATGTTATCATGCCAAGATTTTAGGATATATTTTGTATGTCGGAGGAATACAAACTCCCATGTTAATTGTCATGAAGTCAGCTGTTTTTTGGTGTCATGTGCAGATATACCTTTGCTTTCAAGTGATTGTCATATATGTACTATTCCAGTGGCAACTTTGCATAATTTCTTTGATGCCTTGCTCAAGGATGTTGATGAGCACAATTCTCATGAGACTAGCTGACAGAAATTAGTAGATGCATCTAGATTTGATAAAGAAAACAGAATGCCAAAGAGACTGAGAGATTGATGGAATGAATCATGGAACAGGACATTCCCATGGGCCGAAAAATGAGAAAACAATGGAACATTATTTAGCATTATGCACGTACAATGATTTACAAATCCACTTGCCCGACTCCAGGGACGAGCTCAAATTTGGCTCGGGCAAGTTCAAGTTTCAAAAGAAATTGCCCTCATGCAAGCCCAAAAAATAGAGAGATAGAGGGAGAAAGGGTTCATGTTCCATTCATAATGCTTTATGTTGTGCAAGTTTTATACCCTGCAATCTTGCCACAGAACATATATCAGCACTTTTATGTAGTGTTTATATGTACCACATTCTTCTGTTACATAACTGGCCATAGTTTCTTTCATCAATTTTATATCATTTAAATATCACAATGTCAGCCTTACATTTTCTTGCGCAGACCTGATAATGTGAATATTTACTATTTAAAGTAAGTTTTGACAAATAAGCAATATATATTTATATTTTAACCAAGCAGTTACATTTTATCCGTAATATTCGTATGTATCCGGGATTTGCTGACTTCCAGGTCCTAACCTAGTCTAGGGCAGTTTGTGACCTTGCCGACTCAAAAGAATTGACTTGTCAAAGATTGTTTTGATGCATGCTACCGATTTTAAGGGTGAGTAGGTATTATTTGTTAATAATATAACTCATGAGATATCTCTGACAGGTGTGTTTGGAAATATAGGCACTTGTCTCTAATGATTAACAACCAGGATGATTTCATTCAAATCGTGATCGATGTACCGAAAATGTTGCACCCACAAGTGGTTTTTATGATCTGTTGTTTACCTGATAAGTACAGGAGACCAATACATACTTATTGCTTGGCAAACAATTAAATGGATAAAAATAAGTGTTCTCAATCTAAAAAATCGGTTTGTCAAATATTTTGATACATGTTGACGATTGCAATGTAACCAGATGATAATTGTTAAGTAAATGGACAAACAGGTGTTCAGAAATCCTTCAGTTGTGAGTATACAAAAATTTTTAATCGTTACAAACAGTCCAAATTTCATTATTGTTGATGTAGTTGATGAGTATACTTTTCTTATCTAGGTATAGAAAGAAAACTGGATGACGTTTCAAGCTCTAATGAACCAGTTTTAAAGATAAATAACAAGTATAATGATAGGAAATGTGCAAGAAAGTTTCAATCATCGTGGATTATTGAGTATCCTTGGCAGGAATACTGTTATTGGTTGTTTAATTTTTCATTCAAGGTCTTTTACCTAAACATTTCTGTTTCTTACTTAAAAATCTAGCTATTTCCAAACATTTTTCTACCTATTCATTTATCTCTCTATATACTAAGGGTGAAACGATTAATCGATATATCTATACTTTTTCTATATTGATACCCATATCGATACAAAAGGGAATAATCAATACAAAACGATACTTACTCCATACAAGTTACTTTAATATTCAGCATTCGTGAATAATTATTAGTCATTTGCCTTTTCATTCTTTAAATTGAGAATTCATATGAGACAGCTGTAGTAAGTACATGTACTCATTTCTGTCAGTAAAAAATAACAAAAACTATTGACAACACCCACTCGCCTTCTACAAATTAACACAAGATGGCTAACTCAAGTGGTTCAAAATCTGCCCCCCTTCCTCCGCCCCAATTCCATGCTAATTTGTTTATCCCCATCTGAATCTTCAGCCACTATATACATGTACATGTCTGTTTTGCTCTTGTAACTATATTTGCATTCTAACCCTTTCTCATCTACAGATCTATCTACATATATGTATGTTTTGATAACTTTAATTATTGGCATATGGTTTTAATGTGCCAACAAAGATAAAAACAAAAATAAAAATCAAATAAATATAATGCAATTTCCTTAAAATATCCCATATTATATTTATCTTATTTTTTTAAACTTATGTTGGGATATTATGCTTGGTGCAAGCTAAAATTTTCCAAACGCAGGTTAAATTTTCAGTCAGCTTGCCCTGAGCAAGCTGACTGTTATAAAATGTGTAAATCCCTGATGTACGGTAGTGTTGCAACTGTGGAAGGAATAATGCAATGTCAACCCAAGGACACTGAACTTGCAAAGTTCAACATAATCTCATCAAGACAAGGGCTGTGGATGTTTAAAACAAGAAACTGTAATGATATTGATGAGGGTGATGGAGAAAGGCCCAGAACTTAAGGATTTAGATCCAAACCTGCCATGGAGAAATTTGTTAAAGTTGGCTTAAGAAAAAAGTGAATGTAGTATTTTGTGTTGCTTAAAGATGAAATGAACAAAGTGAATGGAATATGGTCATTTGTTTCTTATTCCAATGTCTTGGAAAATTGATTGATTTGAAATGGAATTAAGCAAATTAAATAAATTAATATAGAAAAGAAAGTGTAATCTCTTCCTTGATTCCTTCTTGCTGCACACAAAATTAAGAATGGCAAGGTAAAGGCATTGAGAATTGCTATAGTTGTAACATCACAAACAATCACAATTATCAACTGCCTTAATTTTTCATTCATTTATTGTAATACTAACTATTTCACAATGAATGAGCATTAGCAATCTGGTGACATGTATATATCTGTGACACAACAATACACTTATTATGTTCTGAATTATTGCAAGGAAAAAAAAAGAGTATCATTATTGGGACTGCAGGTTTTAGTGTTGGACTGCAACTTTTGTCATGGAAGGTATCATGGACTGCAACTTTGTCGAGAACCCTGCAGCAGACATATACAATTGTGTCATTGTGTTTCTTATAAAATACCGCTTATGGCCAGCACAGGCCTCTATACTTTTATTAGGATCTACTTTCCAGGTTTCAGGACTGGCTAAAATATGTTTTATTTACAAACAGTATGTGAAGAAAAACAGCTCCTATTCAGTTTCTCAATGTTTAAAACAAAAAGTCCACTTCTTGCAACTCAGTGGATTATTGATAAGTGTCAGTGACATTTTTGTTTCATTGCATACAAACTCCATATTGATGTACACTGCTTCAAAGTCTGTCAACCAAAAGGTCTGGAATTTTTTTTTTAAAAGTTATTCTTTCACGAACTCAGTGCTAAGTGTTAAGGGATACTTTATTGAAGGAAAAAGGATATCACTATTACCAAAATTTATAGCCATAATCAGAGTACTATCTTCCACCCACCTGTACTGAATTGTGCATTACCAACATCCCTAAACAGTTGGTTGAAGGGCCCTTTTGATGATCTGTACAGCATATTTCCTTATCAGATCCCATGTTTGAGAACTTGAAAATCCTAATGGAATCACACAACCCTACGACCCATCGTCATTTCAAATTATGGGGCTAGGTCAATTCAATTTAACATTGGAACCCAAATTGCTCACAACAATGCCAATTAATCCATCCATTTTTTAATTTGGTGCATTATTGTAACCGGATAATAGTCACATGATGAAATATTTATAACGTGAGAGTCACCTGACAGATCCACAAATGCTTGAGTCACATGACCAAAACAACCAAAATACTTAAGAATGAGCAAAAGTTGCATCTGATGCGTTGCTCAGTATTGATGGAACAGCAAGTGTAGCCTGGTAATTTGAAATGGAAATATGGTGTGTAGATTGTTGAAAGGCCTCTTCATATGAACATAACTCAAAAGCCATGAAAATATGTCTGCAATAACTGCAGTGTTTTATGAATAGGTGACATCAGATCCCAAACTACCAATATGCCAATACAGATTTGGGGGCTGATTTATTCGACTACTTCTTTAGAACCTGGAAAGAGATTTCAAGAGAGCTGAACAACAAAAATCTAATATAAAAAAAACGAGTCTAAATCCCAGAAGCTACATGTATCAGAGCTTATGTTATGTGGTAATAACTTAAAATAAAATTGTAATGACTTAACATCTGTTTTTGTTTTTTTAACTTGTGTAGTGTTTGGACAAAAAAAAGAGATAAATTCTTGTTTGTTATCAATTTTCTTCCTTTCAAGATATACTTAATATATCATTTTCATGGACTTATTTATGTTGTAATAGTTAACAGCACATAAACATGCACATTTTATCGAGCCAACATTAGTAAGAAGTGAGATGTAGATGTAACTTTTCCTTCAAAATCAGTAGTTTATTGAGGTTTTGGTTCAGGTTTTTTATTTACATGTACATATATTTTCTAAACCCCTTGACAGATTCTCATCATACTTGGCATGAATCATTATAAAGGTAATACAATTCATTGTACGACATGCCATGAGCCATGTTGAATCACAACACAATCAGGACAGTTGTCTTCGATATGATATCTATCACAATGTTATCAAATATATAAGTGAGGCCATGTTTGCAAAACAAAAAATTCTTGTATCATTGCCAGAATATGAGGCCCGAATTTTTATCAGCTGTTTTGTGGCACCCCAAGACCTCTGTCCCCCCGTTAGTATGCTACAGGTTTTGACCTCTCCTCAGAAATAGACTCATTCAGTATCCAAGCATGCATTTGGATGGAGTGAGTCCTGTTAACCAAAATGTTTGTTTTTTTTTCTTCCCAATCTAACTATCTTCAGTGGTGCAGGATTAAAATTATAAAAACCTTTTGTTCCAAATGGTCCTGGATTGTGTTGGAATTCATGGTAAGACGATTGGTCTGAAAATCTTAAATATTCACAAGAGTTGAATCATTTCCATCCAATTTTTTTAGCAATTTGTGCTTGAATATAATCAGATCTAGATATTGGTCAGAGTTGTGGAGGGTTCCACTGTACAATACAATACAGTAGAACAGTGGGAGCCTGTGTTTTACACATAGATGTACTACCCTTGTACGTTTAGTTTAGTTTGAACGTTACTTTTTTCCTACTAAAGTAAAAAGCATAGGATTGGTTACCAGGGGCTGAAAATAAGGTACAGGACCCACTGGTCCAGGGCTAGTGGATCCTTGTTAGTGGCAGGTCCTCAAACTAAAGATTCTATCGCTTTATCACTGCACGAGTCAAGTGCTCTATTTGAAAACCATATTACCATGTATTCATTCAACATGTGATATTGTACATGCGTTATAATTGTGGTCAAATTATTGGCACACAGAAAGTCTAAGCCATACAGAATTTGGATAAGAGAGACATAGGATGATTTTATGCCAGAAATTGTCACAAATTGGCTGGTGTAACAGACTGGACAAATTGGCATGTCTGCATTGGAAATTACCTGGTCACAAACGTTTGACCACCACTGTTTTCAGCCCCTGGTTACAAGTTCAGTAGCAGAAGGCATAGCGCTGCAAATAGGTACATCTTCCAAATTTCCTAGAAAGAAACGCTTCATCAAATTAAGAAATTTAATTATGAATCTTGCGAATTAGTGAGCTCATTTATTTTTGCGAGGTACAGAAATTCCAATATTCTATGTAAAATTTTAAGCAGACAATGAAGTGTTCCAATTAGAACTAAAAATAGCAGGGTTCAGAGGAGGGCAAAAAGGTGCAGTTCAGCACTACTTTAGGGTATTGTACCTTGTACATTTTATAGGTTAACCCATCATAAAGAGGTTATGCAAAAATAAAGTATATATACAAACTATTTTATTTAAATTTAAGAAAATTATAGCAAGATAATTGATTTAATTATGAAATAATTTCACATATACTGCTGTACAAAAACACTGTATGCATTGGCTCAAGGCCATACTGGTGCTTTGTAAGACACATTTATGACCTTACAAATTTTATTTTGCTTAATGTGTAGCAGATAGTAATATGACAGTTATAAATGTAATCTTAATTAGTTAGTAAGGTTGCTTGCAGTCAGGATCTTATCTAGTTACCACTTTTGTGAAGCATTTACAAATCTTAACCATAACTGCAATATGGCAAATTCTGTTCTCTGCTTTGGCATACACCAGAATAGAATGATGGATTCATTTGTTGTTTGAAATGTTTGCAACTGCTTCATAGATACATAAAGAATTCTGTTAGCTTTCACTGCTTTTATAACTTTCTTTTTTTTCTTACTAGTAAGTTATTAAATCTTATGTGTGCTGTTTTTTAATAGAATCGGCAGTATCATCTATCTATACTTAATGTGACAGCCATTGTGTTCACTCCTTCCAGTACGAAAATGAAAAGTAAACAGAGGATACAGCAAAACTCATTTCTGGTTGAGAACACTTTATGAACATGCAAAGATTTGAACACAATTTAACATTGCTCATGGAAAAAGAGGATGAGTTATGAAATATTAGAGTGACAAAATGAAAAATTAGAGTGTCAAAATGAAAAATAGAGTGTCAAAATGAAAAAATAGAGGGGTGCTTAGGAATATGCACAGGGTGCCTCACCCTTCTAAATACAGCTACATGTAGCTGGGACACCAGAAACCCATGTATACTTGATGCTATTTTTACAAGGATTCTGGGTAATTTTCTACAAAGAATTGTGGGTATGACTTGTACCTCTGCATGTACACTGTATATCAGGTCAACACACCTCTGAAATCAGGGTAGAGGTTCTTACAGGAGTAGTGTAAACCAGTCATAATTCAGAGCTTTGCAAATTGTTTTTACCCAACATTTATCTTCTGTTGATAATGTCTTCTGCTATAATTTCTGCTTGAACAGAACCATTTTACAATACCCCAAAAATTAGATCACATGCTTATATTGTTAGTTATTATTATTCTGAATTCGACAAAGTATTTTCTTTTTCAGTAAATATGAGGTTGTACCTTCTAGAAGAAAAAGCCTTGTAGTATAGCAATGTACATACATATAGCTACAATGTACAAGTTTGTTACATGACTGCATGGCATGGCACAGGTCTTTAATGGATGCACTGTTTGTATTATTCAGTAATTGCTAGTGTAGAATAGCATTAATTTACAGCACAAATTATATTTGCCACAAAGCATCACAGAACGTAATATTCCTTGCTCATTTTATGTGTTCCAAATTTTTTCGTGTCCATATGGGTTGTTTATTCTTCTAAACTTCCATTCTCATGAAGAAAGCCATTTTTCCTTGTACCTTATGTCCAGTAATAACCTCTTTTTCCCCCTTTCATAACAGAATGCATGACGATGATTCGGATGATACAAGTGATGAGTCAGGCGTGTTTGGTGATGTATTTTCTCAGTTTCATCGTGAGATGGAGAGGCAGATGGAAGAGTTTAACAATGAATTTGAGCAGCTTTTCATGAATTTTGGACATCCACATTTTTCACCTGGTAGGTGTTTAAGTAGAATATGGTTAGATATATCTGAATGAAGGTTTTGCTTTTTATCTTTGGCTTCACTGCAAATTCTGGTTCAAAGTAGGGTGACGGTTTGACATCTGATATGTCCCAACCTTATTAAACTTTTATGTTGAACAAATAATTGGTAAAAGATATGATAAATTATAGGCGATTCCAGGTATTTTTTTTTCTGAGTGGGTTCAAGTTTAAAAGGGGTGGTTCAGTTTGCACAAAACAGCAAACTTTCTGGGTTTTTTACACTTAAAAGTGTACTATTTTTATTGGAAAAAAGGAGTTCAACTGAACCCCCTCTAAATCTGTCCATGTAAATACACTTGTTTTTTGCACAATTTATCATTGTTGTTTACAGAGGGAAAATGTACTTTCAAATGTTCTCAGTGATTGACTGATTCATGCAGGATAAGAATTATGATAGTGCAAAATGATACATGTAGTTCTAAGATACCATGAATTCTTATTTAAGCACTGGTCTAAAGTCGACACCCTTCACATCGAAATAGTTAAATTGTGTCTTATATAAGTGCTCCCTAAATTGAAAATTTTAGTATAAATTTGGACAATTTTGAGTAAAATTGACACTGAACAGAAATTTTGCATACAGTATGTATGTGCTTATGTCTGATGCTGCGGTGACTTTACATTTGACTTTATATTTTACAAACTTGAAATGTTATATTTCCATGTAACTTGGATGAAGGCCATATTCCTATAGGATTACTAAATGTGATTAAATATGTACTGCTTCTTTTAACTTGGTTATGATTTTGCTTTTCATTCCTTTTCTCTCTCTCTCTCTCTCTCTCTCTCTCTCTCTCTCTCTCTCTCTCTCTCTCTCTCTCTCTCTCTCTCTCTCACACACACACACACACATTACACACAAACACACACATTCACTCTTACCCTCTCAAATAGCCTGATCACTTGTTCTCTTGTCTGTCTCCTCTCATTAATGAAAATGGATTGAATACTAAGAGAGAAACATTTGATACCTTTTGTTCATTTAATACATTTTTATATTTGAAATAATCCACATCAATCTTAGACAAAATTCTTATGCCTGGAATCAAGATCCAAATTCCTGCTAATTCTTCATTGTGTCACAGTACTGCCCTAGAAAATGGTATCACTGTGTACACACACAGCCGTAGGTGACAAGTCACGTGACTTGGCATGTACAGGCAGCATGACAGAGAGCAATCAGTCGATTGAAGTATCAAACTACCAATGTCATGAGCATTTACATGTTTATTCAGTCTTTAGACATACATTGTTTTATCAACAGAAAACAAGGATTTTTTTTTTTTATGACAAAAGAATGTGGTACTTAGACTCGTGTAAAACTGTTAAAGCATATTATGATGCTAGAGTAATTGTATTATTGACCATTTGTCAGTGTTGTTTTGGCTCTGTTGGACATAGACCAGAAGAGCTTATGGGATGACGTTTAGTTGTCTGCAATCTGTCGTCCGTCCATCCATTAGCACAAGTTTGCTGATGCTACTACTCCTCAACTACATGAAGGATTGCCATGAAACTTTACACACACATTCATCTCAGGGTCCAGTTGGTCCTAAATGAAAAATGGTGTTACTTAGATATCCAATAAGACCGCCACAGAAGTCATCTTGAAAATCTTGTTAAGGCTACTTGTGCTGAATGGATGGTCATATCAACATGAGGATTTCACTGAAAAACTTCTTGTGATGTCTGTAGTTTGTCCTAAATGAAAATGTTGCCGATATGATGTCGAATATGGCCACCATCACAGTCATCTTGAGAGTCTTGTTTTTGCTACTCCTTAATGGAAAGTCATATCGATGTGGGGTTTTCACCAGAAGACTTCTTATAATGTCTCGTTGGTTCTAAATAAAAATGGTGCTGCTCAGACATCCAATATGAAAATCTTGTTATCACTACACCTCCTGAATGAATGGTCATATCAACATGGGGTTTTCAGTGAAAGACTTCTTATGAGGTCTGGTTGTTCCTAACTGAAAATGGTGCTGATCTGACAGCCAAAATTGGCCACAATAGCAGCCCTCTTGAAAATCTTGTTATCACTACACCTCCTAAATGGAAAGTCATATCGGCATGGGGTTTTCACCAGAAGAATTCTCATGATGTCTGGTTGGTCCTAAATGAAAATGGTGCCACCCAGTCAAGTTGGTACTAAATGAAAATGGTGCTAAGCAGACATCTACATGTAGTATTGCCACCATGGCAGCCATCTTGAAAATCTTGTTGTTGCTACTCCTCTTAAATGGAAAGGTATATCAACATGGGGTTTTCACCAGAAGACTAATTATGATATCTTGTTAGTCCTGAATGAAAATGGCGCTGATCTGACATCAAATATGGTCACCATGGCAGCCATCTTGAAAATCATCTTGTTGCTACTCATCCTAAATGGACATATTGACATGGTTTTTTTACCATAAGACTTCTTATGGTGTCTAGTTGGTCCTGAATGAAAATGATGCTGATCTGACATCTATATAGTCATCATGGTGGCCATTTTGAAAATCTTGTTTTTGTTACTCCTCCAGAATTGATGGTCATATCGACATAGAGTTTTCATGAAAAGACTTCTTATGATATTTAGTTGGTCCTAAGATGAAAATCTTGACACTAATTGTCCATAATGGATGGTCATATTGGGCATGGGGTTTTCAGCAAAAGTCTTCTAATGGCGTCTGGTTTGTCCTTAATGAAAATGGTGCCGATCTTACCTCCAGTGTGGCAGTCACGATGGGCTAATTTGAAAATTTTATTGTTCAAGAATATCTGAAATGGTTTCAACACTCAACATTTAAAAAGAAGAAAAGGTGTTTTCTTGAATTCCTGGAAATTCTTTTCTGACAGTCGAGCATCAGTCCCTTGTTAAAGGCAAATGTTCGATGTTCTTCAAATTAAGACAGGTACCAAGGCAGTATCATATAGCTAGTTTTTCTTTTTTGATACCTCACTAATAATTAAATAGCCAAAGGATTTAAATGTTTAACTTTGTTCTCAGTACAGGCATGTGTTACTTGCTCCAAATCTATTTAAGAAATGCACACCCCAAATTTATTCTCTCCCTCTCTCTCTCTCTGATTGTAAACATGTTCACACATGTTCTCTGTTTCGATAACTGGAGTCTAAAGACATGATGTCAGATTCACTCTTTACTATTGTCTTTAGATAAGTAAACCATGACAAACATATTGTTTATATGGATAATGGAAAATAGATTGTTGGTTTTGTTGTATGACTTGCACTATATCAACATGTAAGCTACTGTAGATTGGAACATTACAGGGAACTCAGTTAATTAGGTAGAAGTTGCAGTTAAAAAGATAAGATTACAACATAATAAACAGTCATTAATTATTCATTTTATAAGAAATAGAATATCTGAATAGATTTAAAATATTTCACCTGCATGTAAAAAATCACAATTTTGGCATCGAAAAAGGTAAACCCTCTGATTTAAAACTTGGTGCCTTCAAATTTCAGACCATTCCTGATTGTTGAATGATCTGAATTTTAGTTGTCATCACAAAGCTTCCATATGAGAAATATTGATCTCTATCAACTTTTACAATGGTGGATGGGTACTAAACGGTTCAAGACTTGCAGACATCAGGTCAAATCGTTTCCAGTGCTGGGTAATAAAAATTGTTTCCAATATGCAGTTCTTTCATTGTGATATCATAGCATGGAACATTCAATTGGGTTTACACTGGATTACACCTGTTGGTTGGCCTCATAAAAAAATGGCCAATACTTTTAACACTAATGTAATTCCTGGGGTGGTTATATAATGATCTTGCAAGGAATATTGATTGATGAGCAAGCAAAATAAACTGAATAATTGCCATTTAAACGTATGTGCCATAAAATGTTCAAAAATTACACCAATAGCTAAAAAAGTAAGTACAACATGCCAACATGACCTGTATGACTTGTATCTTACAAGTGCCCACAAAATTGAAAGGGGCTAAAAAGAGCACCTAAATTAGAATAATTACGGTTGTTTTAAAGAAGAGAAAAATAATACTGGTTTTATATCAGGTCCCATTCTTGAAAATCTGCTTAACCAATCACTACAAGCACAAGTAAAATTATCTTGCCATTGTGACCCAACATTACCTTTCACACTGTTTGAATGAGCCAATCAGAGTTTCTCTTTCAAACAGTCACTTATGGATCGATAAAATGGGCACTTTCACTGATGTGTAGAAGATTGTTACATTGTGTTGTTGATGATGTATTTTTGTTTATGCATATTCACATGGAAAATGAGGAAATCTCTGCAGAGGCAACCATGGGTGATAAAGAAGCATAGCGGATTTTCACCCATGGCTTGTGATGATGAACCAGGTTCCTCCATCATAAAACTTTAGTTGAATTCAAATCTTACTCGAAAATATTCTGACTTATCAAAAGGCTGCATTTGTTAATTTTGAGTAATATTTCCAAGTTTGGAGTAACATTTGTTTTTAAAAGTTTGCGTAGAGTTGTATGATGGAGGGGCCAGATTGTTTGATTATACTGAAAAATTGGAGTGTGTCATGAAAAGAGACCCCTGAGTACAATACAAGATAACATCCCAACCTCATTTATCATGGTCACTGAGCATTTATATTAAACTAAAATGTAAGGATGGACAATTTTTATGACAATTCACCTTTATGTAATGATACATTGTCTGTATAAAGACTTGAATAGGCAGTGTTTGACTGTTACTTTGTTTTATTGTTTTCACATTTTATAGCCATAAAGTTGCCAGAACAAGTGCCGAATCCAAGTAATCCAAGAGATCACATGTTGAAAGATTCTGAAACTAATGAAGATGATAGCAAGAAATTTAAATGGGAACACAGATCCAGGCCAGCATTACCGGTAATTGTTTGAAAATACTAGGTTTATGATTTGAAAGTGACCCTTGCATTTGAATCTTTTAAATAGATATTGACAGTAGTCTACATTCCTTTCAAGTGTCAATACCCAAGGCACCACCTTACCTCACTTGTAGTAATTTGGTGATCATAACTTATATGTACCATATATACCTCTCCCTCAATAACTCGTGCACAGCGGGATCCAAAAACATAGACCGCACTATAAGGTGGCGCTCTATAGTTTCGTATTTTGCATAGGGTTCGATTTTTAAAGAAAAAGAATTACCCAGTTTTCCTCAATGGTTATCCTGGCTATTTAAAAAAGACCTTGTATATCTGTATTATTAAAAAAACTTTTTAATTCTCTTCATTTTGGTGTATGATTGATGGGTGCAATTTGGGTTATAGAGTATACAGCTTGGCCTTACTTCAGATGTGCACCTATCAAAAAACTGCTAGCTCCGCTTGGTCATTTTCACTTCCTGGACTTCAAAGGTAAATTGTAAAAAAGAGCCAATAACTTTTTTTTATTTTTATATATTTTGTAATTCATTCATTGTACTTTCAGAATCTGATCTTGCCTACTCTGGCAAAATTCTTTTCCCTATTTTAATAACTGCTAAAAAAATAGTGTACTTTGGACTAATTCAGGCTGATTGTTTGAGCACATGGGAGCTGCCATTTTTGTCAGCTGTGTGCTTAGATCATGTACAGTTTCCACAAGTACAATATATACAGAAATTTCAGCCACAGTACATGAAAATAGCACTGAGGTATGCAAATATTCTCTTCATTGTGCATGTTGCAAATTCAAACAACTTCACCTTACACCTGTCACTCTCTCAGAAGTTCATAATATCTGTAGAGCACCTCCTAAGCAAGGGCACGAGTTACCAAGGGGCCTCAAAAAAATTAACAAGGGATGCTATCCCTCTTGAACATTGAGAAAATCAGAGGGGGTAGGGTAATGGGGCTGTTTAATGGCTGAATAATTCTTTTATAATCACGATGAGAATAATTGTTACTAAAGAGAATTTTTAAAATGATTTGTTCGCTTTTTATGGTATAAATTACCTTTAATTTCAAGATACCCAACCTCTGAAAGATCGTTAACAACATTACTCCAACAGAATTCAACAAACATGATGATGATGTACGCAAAAACATTGTGTATTACATCACTGCTTTTTTTAACAACAAAACAAGATTCCTTTTTATAAAAAAAACTAGTGACATTTATTTCGTGAATCAGTGTCTAACTCAAATTTTTCAATTGTTCTATTAGTAAAATATTAATGCCGTGATTTCATTGCAAGTAATAGTGCAAATTCTTCCCAGCCTTGAGGAAATGTCTGAGTGCCTATTCATGAATTTTAAGTTCACTACGAACTCTGGAACTCACTTCTCCATAATGAACAGTATCTAAGGAAACTAAGTTTTTTTTATTCATAAAGTACTCATTTCGCTTGGTTGCCTTGCTATCTTTGATCACATTTGTGAATGAGTAGGCTAATTTAAGGTAGATAATAGTATTTATAACAGTGTTTGATTGATCAATTGAAATGAGTTGACATGACACATGACTGTGTCGGCTAGCTCATAGACAGGTAGGATTTGCATGCCTTTTAACTTTTCTATTATTCCACCCCCTTTATGTGATTTGATAACGTGATAATACAAAGCATGTCTGCTTTTAACTGAGTGTAACAATGCAACAAATACTTCCACAAGTCAGAGATCAAAACATGGTCAGCACTTAATTAGGTTTTCACAGAAACGCTCGCAGACATAGCTGTGATGGTTGATTGACATTTTTCACATTTGAATACAAGATGTCATATTGCATTTATGATGAGTACACTTGAACTGAATTAAGAGATAGAACTAAAACACAAGTTTCACTTGACAAAACTTGTTTAATTGGTATTTATTTATTAAAGTGTTGCCACCAGTAGGCATTGGTGGCATTTTCATTGATCAAAATTGTGTCGACTATTGTTATTTACAGTGTACTGAGAATGTTGTTTGGAAAGAAAAGTTAACAGATATATGACTTCTTATTAAAAGTTGAGAATTTCATGATGTTGATTCAAATTTCCGAGTACTAATCACCATTTTTGACGATAAAACAAGTGATTATATCAAGGTTTCATTTACCAATTTTGATCACGATTTTTTTCACAATCGACAAATAGGGGCCAGTTTTTTAATTTTCTAGAAAAAAGAAAATGTTGTCCATACCTGACCTTGCATTATAAGTGAGTTATCTGGATGTGACTTGTTGAGGGAGTTGTGTACATGCAAACAGCGGACAACAAATATGATTCTGCCAAAGTGTGCATACATATCTCTGTGTGTTACACACTGAAATATTTCACAACTTGTACACTGTTCAAGATAGTGACATTACATTATAGTTTGAGGAGGTTCATCGATGTGCACAGTTGATTTAGGATTGTAGATCTCTTTCTTGAGGTAGAGCTAGTAGTTGTGGTGAGTTGTATATTAAATTATACAACAATCCACTTTCCAATCAGAATCTTCTTGTTGGGATTTTGTTCCCTTTATGAAGCATAAGTGAAACATAGGTATAACTTTTCCAACAACATTCTACATTGGTGCTTGAATTTCCCATATAGTTGCCAATTTTTTACTTGAAAAATACTGACAAGTTCAGTTATTTAGTATAATAGAAAAGGGCAGCATGATTGAATTTTCCATTGCAGATCTGGCTCCTATTTAGTTTTAGTCATTACCCATTACTAGCTAGTATTTGGTTTTTAATTCTTTTCTTTTTCTTAAATTTTCCTTTTAAAACTAACACAAACTTGATTTATTGCCAAAATATGCATTTGTACATTTTCCTTCTTTTAAGATCTTTAGTCCCTTGTATCAGTTATACAACATTAAAAATATGTTACACTAGCAACTTCAAGGCAAAAATCTATACAAGCTACAAAATTTTCTGTCCCCAGATATGCTGTTTTTTACCATCTGAAAAACTTGATTGCCATGATTTCGGGGTTCACTAATGGTGACATAGGCATTGTTGTTTATATATATGGTTGTAAAACTTTGAAAAATCCTTGAATTTGAGGGTTGCCTTGAAAACTCCAAAAATTTGGAAACAGTTGTACTTTTATCCTTGAAAAGTCCATGAGTTTGTTGAAAAACATAGAAATTTTCCCAAATCTCCTTGAATATTTCTGAGGGAATTCTAAAAGTTCAAACTAAATCATATCTATCACTTTTTAATATCAGAATTATTTTTATTTACTTATTTTACAAAAATAATGTGTAAATAAATACATAAAATGGGAGAAAATTGGGTGATCAAATGACACACAATACAGGTAGTTACTGGATTGAGTAGCATCCCTTTGCTGTAGTGGCACACTGATTAATTACCTGTTTTTTTCTTCTACTTTTGTACCTGTTTATGAAATAATCAGGTAATAAACAAAATAACATTGAGAAAGTTGTTTTCATAAGAAAACTCCTTGAAGACCTTTGGAAGTCTTTGAAAACTCCTTGAAAAATAACTTTCAGGGACTGTATAAACCATGACTGTAGTCATAAGCACAAGTTTTTTCCTTTAGCTTCATTTTTTGGACACTGTTGCATTTACAGTTACCAGTAACTTATGAAGCCATACTCTTCACATTGGGTTACCTCTCTTTGTTATGATAACACCACTGCTACAGTGCTGTAAATTTGGTGGTAAAAACCATATGCTTTGATAACTGTATCACACACAATTAAGAATGCCTTTGCTGCAATCTTTTCCCTACAGTGGCTTCAGTGCAGAATGTGTAGATTTTGTCAAATACATAAGGAGGACAAGTAAGCAATTCTTTACTTGCAGTGTTGGAGCATGGGGTTGACAGTGTTTCAAAGTAGCATGTAGCAGATGTCGTGGTATACTGATAGGGTTACTGTAAAGTCAGTCTGTGCTGCCATACATAGTTTTGTTCTTTTCATGCATTTTTGATTGGATTTCATTCAGTGATAAGAGAAGCATGCTTATGTACTAATACATAGAGGTGATGGACTATGGTTTAGATTACCCAGGGGTCAAGGCAACATTTTAGCAGCAATATAGTCTGAAAGAGTATGAACAGTGATGAGCATGTTATGAAAGTTAATTGGTGCATTTACCATGAAATTTACTGACTTTGCTAGGTTTTGGATTATGCCATGGTGGAGCAGGGAAGATACAAAATTACGCAAACTTCTTGTAAGAATTAATTTGCAGAAATTATTCCATTGCTATTTCCGTCACCTATACAACAAAATATTTTTTCTTCAGTTTGGCAGCTTTTTCTCAAGGACATGGGATACCACTCCACAAAAGAAAGAAGACAGAGGTGAGTTTATAAGTAAAGTGATGAGTGCTAGGGACAGGCAAAACACCTTTAGTGGTAAGTATTGCAGATGCTGTTTTGGGGTTTGGCAGGGATTCGCCAGATGGAAGAGCATTAAGGTTGAGATATGAAGGTCTCTGATTAAAAGTTCCAGACTGACATATAGATATATTTTCTGCTGGAGCAAATATATTGCAGGTTAAGTTTTCGGAATGGATGGATTGATGGCTGGATGGATATTAGACCACCTCACTAATACCATCAGACAGTAAAATTGATGAATAGTATCAGACTATTTGAATGCCAATTTTTTAATTAATATTTGTACCATTATGTTTTATTTTATATATTTTTTACACAATTGTAACTTCTTTACCTTTTATATTGTAGTACTTAATGTTACATTTATTTGGAAGGATTTATTCTCCTAAAGCTTTTGTGCAATTCTTAATTAGAACTTTACTTGTAATTGGCACCATATAGCTGTTATTGCGCTGAGGTGCTGTTAAATGCTGATACATACATATGCTGGCCGTTACATTCTGCCGCATATCTGGGACAATTTGTTAACATCGCTCACTATTCCCTTGGGTGATGTTAACAATCAGTAGAGAATAAATCATTCTGCTGATGAAGTCCTTAGTACAAGGATGAAACCTTCAGGTTAGCTTTCAATTTATTTATTGTGTATGAAATTGAACAGTTTAAACATAATCAGGCACTACATTGTATGTTACTATTAATAGCATATAGGTAGAGACAGAGCCTGTGCTGTTAAATAGCACATGTGAAGGTTGTTAACAGGCAATCCACATGTTGGCTTCATAATGTCACATTTTACTGATGTTCTGCATGTGGGCATTTCATGTACTGGTGGGATGTATTTGAGGGCTATTAAAAAAAGAGGATTAAATACTACATTCCTATAAATATCTGTGTGATAGGCATGGCAGAACTCAATTGGCAAACTGGCACCTTGGCTTTGCACCATCAGCAGTTTTGGGTGTATTGTAGCCTATTAGAAAATACATGTATGGACAGTATGTATTGAAGTTTAATGGCATTATCATCACAATACTGACTGTATCATGCTGATTAAAAGTTAAGTTCTGAAAATGTAAATATAAAGAATTGCAAAAAAACTGTAGGCAGATAAACTCTTCAATAAAAGTAAACATGAAGTAGTGCAAAATAAAAGATAAAAGGTAAATATGTTACAGTTTATATAAAATTAAAGATAAAGGTAAAAAATATAAAATCCTTAATATATAAAAGAAAAATATAAAATCCTTTAATATATATCAAATATATATCTGACAGTGGTAGAATACAGTTGTGGCTAATTAGCAATGAATGATGATGCCCACCTTCAGTGAAGTAGTTATATAAATCTATAAGCTGATGAAATCTGGAAATTTTATTGATTTAAAAAAAAACTTTTTAACAGGGTCCATGGTGTGACTGTGTTGTATCAAGAAATGCATGATAGTGAAGTGTGCCATAAAGAAGGAGAGCTGTATATTGACTAATCCTGCCTTTTTTATTACTAAACTGAATGTTTTTTAAATCTCTTTGACATCTATTTTTACCACAGTGGCCATCTTCAAAATATTGTTATTGCTACTCCTACATGGATGGTCATATCAGCATGGGGTTTTCACTGAAAGTCTTCTGATGATGTCTAACTGGTCCTAAATAAAAATGGTGCTGATCCGACATCCAATATGGAAGCCATATTAAAAATCTTGTTATCACATCTCTGCTTGAACAGCAAGTCATATTGACGTTCGGTTTTCACCAGAAGACCTCTTATGATGTCCAGTTGGTCTTAAATGAAAATGGTGCCAATCTGACATCCAGTATAGCCACCACAGCAGCCATCTTGAAAATCTTGTTATTACTACTCCTCCTGAATGGAAAATCATATCTTGAAAATATTGTTATCTCTACTCCGCTCCAAATGGATGGCTATATCAACATGGGGTTTTTACCAGTAGACTTCTTATGATATCTAGTTGGTCCTAAATGAAAATATTGCCAGTCGTACATCCAATATGGCTGCTATGATGGCTGTCTTAAAAATCTTGTTCTCACTACTCACCCTGAATGGATGATCATTATGACATGGGGTTTTCACCAAAAGACTTCTAATGATGTCTACTTTGTCTTAAATGAACATAATGCCAAGCTGACATCCAAACTGTGCACCACAGCAGCTAATTTGAAAATCTTGTTATCGCCAAAGAATATCAGAGATGGTTTCAACACTCGACATTTGAAAGAAAGAAATGAACTTATCTTGAATTCCTGGAAATTCTTTTCGCTTAGTAGAGTGTCAGTCCCTTCAAGGGACTCTTGTTAATGTTGCTTGCATACTAGTTCCTAACTGCACAATAACTTAGGCATGGCAAGACCACCATTTTAAAATGCAGTTCAAAAAGAAAATGCTGCATCTTGCAGCTGAAATACTTTGTAAGCAGATATCATAGCAATACTCAATTTATATTAATTAATTGATACATATTGACAGCATGATATTTTCATTGATGATATACTGCATTGATATCTGTACTACTACTGGAACATTCCAATACAAATTGCATCACAAGTGTGACAATACATCAGTGTATGTATTAGTACTTGAAAGTGATGTATCATGATATCCATAAATTAAAGTTAAGAAAAGAAAGAAAATTGAAGAGCCTTATGTATCTTCAATAAAAGTATTAAAGATTTTAGTATTGTTCTTTTGTGTATTATTATCTATCTGAGAGACATTAGGTATCAGACTGGTGCCCCAGCTCAGCAAGAGAAACCAAACTGATCTCCCGTGACATGGCTAAACAATGTGACTACCTGCACAAACTATTTAAGTCTGGGGTCAGCCTCATTTTGAGTTGTCATTTCAGCTGTTTTTGCATTGAATTTTGTCCGAAACATTGAAAAGTTGACAATAACAATGCTAGAGTTTCTATCTCATGGCTTAAAATTGATGTATTCGCGGTAACTTTTTGCGAATCCTTTAAAAAATGAGTTAAAATTTAGCAGGCATTTCTTCAAGAAAGTGGCAGATTTTGTGGTAGCAGTGGCATTTTGAGAGAAGTGAGAGCACCACCTGGGGAGCAGTTTGCTATAGAAACCACCAGTCTCAGTGACAAAACATCAGAATCATTCTTTAGTTAGATATAGTTATGTAAAATGATAAATGAATAATATCTTGATCATTTGTATTTTTTTGGCAAATTCACGCGAGAAAGATAGTTTGTAGATTTAATCTCAGTATCTTCCAATCCAATACTGCTTTGCTAAAACAAAAATGTCAGACAAAATTGTAAACGTAGACTCAGCTGTATTTAAGGCATCCATATGCAAATATTTAAGGTTTCAGGGGTAAATAATTACGAAGGCATCGTACAATTACCATATATTCCCACGTATAATCTGGGTCCAAATGCAAACAACATAGACCCAGATCTGCTGTTGCATAATGCACCAGCAGATCAGGGTCTGTGTTGTTTGTTCTACTGATTAGTCCTTACAAACTGCATAGACCCAGATCTGCCTGTGCATTATGCAACAGTAGATCTGGGTCTGTACAGTTTGCAGTTGGTATGAGCTTATACGCGAGTATATAAAGTAGTAGCAAAACCATGCAGAATCTGCAAAATGGTCACGACATATTTAGTTAACCCTAGTAACCTAGCTACACGCTTACATGGCCACAGTGACATGTACATTACATGCAAAGACAAACAGACAAGGTAGGAGTCTGCATCATGATACATATTATATCATCACTCATGCACTGAAATATGTATTGCAACACCTGCTAACAGTTTGATATATATTGTGGTATGTATCGTATTGCCACCCAAGTATCGTGATATGTATCATATTGCAACCAAGCAGGTGATGCACAGCTCTAGTTCATAGTGGTAGATTTGACAATGGTGCTTCAATTTAATACTTACCTTCTTCAAAGCTGACAATTTATTCTTTAAAAGAAATCTTTATTCAAACAGGAGGATTAATTTTGAGATGTTATTGCATATCACCAGCATGCTATATCACTTCGATTTGGCACAACAATATCATCAGAAATATAGATTGGTGATATTGTATAGATTTGACATTTCCCCACTCACCCCCTGGAGCAGAGGTGGTTCATTAGTTAGCATTACAGTCTTGTAACCTGAAACTTGTGTTAGATCCTGCTCAGTTATGCTGTGTCTCTGGTCAAGGTAGTTTAGTCCCATTACCTAGGCACTATATAATCTTTCATGTGTTAATGGGATTTTAAAATACACTGACACTACAATCCATAAGGACAGATGGACAGACAGAAATCCAGACAGGCAGGATGACAATCTCAGCTTGGGAATAATAATTGTATTTGTCACATTATAATAAGTGTTTGGTCCAACATGTCAAATAATTGCATGTTTGAAAATAATGATTACCTAATGATACTTTGTGTCATTTTATTGACTTGAAACTCTTTATGGGTAGGTTTCATCTTAAGATAATCATTAAAAAAACGGGGCACTTTGTTTTAAAAAATACCTCAGTCAGCATACATTACTGATCTAGTCTTGACTAGGTCAGTGAAAGCCCTTATTGGTTGATATTCACTCAGAGAACATTATATTTTCCATCTCTTTCTTTGCTTTAAAAATGGTGCATAAATAATGGAGAACATACACAAGAATCATGTTTATATCTCGTAAAGTTACAATTAATGAAATCAGAATCTTATGGAATTTTCTCAGTTGAAAATACCATGTATGTAAGACAATGTTTTTATCACAGAGACACTGTTCTGAGCTAACACCACCAGTAGCTGGTGCCTGTGTTGTCTTGCTTTTAGTGGTACAGTCAGTATGCTAATTAGGTAGAAGCTATAATGTTACTATTAATAAAACATTGGCAGGCTGCCATTACTGGTAGCCTCTTTAGTATATCAGCCATGTGCTGGTGATCTACATGTACATACACATATACTTTGGACTTTAAAGAAGTTTATTTTTGGGAGTACATTTTGCAAGTTAGCAGCCCAAAAATAACCATTGCTTTAAGTCCAGTGACAGAATAATGCATGCAGGTTAAGTTGGAAATCTCCAATTGCTAAGTCTTTATAGAGAAGTAGGTAAGTTCAAGACATGCTTATGTGATATATATTTGTTTATTACTACATGGGCTGCTTCATATCACATGGAGGATGAATTATTGCATGCTTGGAAGTAATAGTTTAATTGGTATGTTACAGATGCACAATTCTTTTATCCACTCTGTTGAATTGGCACATTTGAGTTTGCGCTGAATGAAATTTTGAGTGTCCCTTAGCTGATAAAGAATACAATAGCTGACACTGGCCAAATACAATAGTGGCTGACTTGAGACAAAGGCATATTGTAGCAACAAGTTTTGGCAATGCCAGACTTGAATAAAATAGTTTTATAAAATATAAATCTTTCAGTAAATAAATATTCAAAAGTGGGACATTGCTTTGATTTTTGTAAATAATTTTTAAATGGAATCCATGACATGACTGTTATATCTGGAATCGTGTTATAATGAAGGACAGTATAATAAAGGACAGCTATATTTTTGCAGTGATGAGCATGAAGTAGTACTTGAACTATATGTAAGCTTCAAAATAGTGGACTTGCAGTTCATGTGCTATTAGTGATATAGGAGCATACTATAACTTTAATATACAATAGGAGTTGTAATGTCATCATATTAAATGGACGAATTTTTGACCAATTTTGACTATTTTTTTCAAAGTTCAGAAAAATGAATACAATAGGCTAATACTAAAAAACATTTGGGTGAGGAACCAAACAGGGTCAGTTGAGTTACTGGAAACAGCACTTTTCTTGGTCTAAATGTTTTCTTTTATGCCTATATAATATACTATGGTTATTTCAGGATTAGCAAGAGAAGTCAGTTTTGTCCGAAACATGAGCACACACATAGATATGTCCGATATCAATGTAATAAGAAAAGAAAAAGAGTCATTCATTAATGACACTTATCACTGTTTCTGCCACAGATTTAGATGGAGATGTGGACAAGTATGGGATTTCCAGTTTATTTGAAGATCCTGATAAAAGAACCAATGATCTTCTTGACATTGGGCCGCAACAGCCCCATGGATTTTCCAGGTCTTTTGGAAGGAGCTGGTCTTCAGTTACTATCAGGGGTGCAGATGGGGTAAGAGTAGTCGTGAGAATTTGCTGGATTGATCCAGATTATAGCAATGATAAATCCATACGTAAAATTAAATATTGATATGCCTCCATCTTGCTTTTATGATCTGGAGAAATTATATTTCATGTGCATTCAGCATGCACATGCACCTTACATAAATACCACTTCTACTTTTTCTGTTGTGGACAAGTCTGTAATATCTTTTCTAATGAAAGGCAACAAAAACCTGGTCATTTTTGTTGAGTTGTACCTTGTTCAGTGGTCTACATTGGAGTTAACACAGGAGATAATTTCATAGAGTTGCTGCATTACTAGTGTCATCTGTGGAGTATTAAGCTGCAATTGTCATGATGAGATATATCTGTTGCATACGTGATCATTATGTCATTTATGTCAACAAGATGAGTAATTGATTATAATATGTTGACATGATTATGTACACATGATAAATTTACAAACCTAGGTCATTACATTGTGGGAACATGTTAGTAAGACAACATAAATATATCAATTTGCCATCATGTCAGCATATTTCAGTTTGTAACTCTGTGTAAAAGACTTCGTTTTGATCATGTATGCTGTATGAATATTTCGTTATGACATCGGCGACAGCTTAAAGCTTATATAGCCATTGGAATAAAAACATATAAACCTCACATCCTCTCTTTATATATGTTTAGATGGGATTTTTTATTTTGGGTTTGTTCATCGTGAAATGTTATCAGACACTTATAAATGTGTTTTAAAAAAGGATAAAACTAACATGTAGATGAATAAAGCACTGATTCCTGTTTTAAACATAAAGTCACAGTAAGGTCTCTCTGATGTTCTATCTTACAGGCTCCAGTCTGTGAAGTTTGCAAAACAAATTATGTGAGATTTAGTGACTTTTAGATATTCTGTGAGATTTTTTCTTCTTCAATGCACATAATGAAAAGTTAATACAAACTGTTATTTAGGTTCACTTTTATCAAACACAAGTTACGAACAAAAATTGTGTTATTTTTGCACATGTGCCTGAAGATAACCCATTGGGGCCTAATTTTTTATATCATCAGCATACTAAAATCATAAAATGTAGCCATAACTTCTATTGAAAACACTTGCAAGACATTGTAGGTTTTTACATAGATTTAAGTACTGAAAGGCAATCAAGTTACCATATATACTCGCTTATAAGTCGAGTTTAGCTGCAAACAACATAGACTCTGAACTGCCATTTCATAATGTGCTGGCAGATCAGGGTCTGTGTTGTTTGTTCTACTGATTACTCCTAACAAACTGCAGAGACCCGTTGCATTATGCAATGGCAGATTGTGGGTCTGTGCAGTTTGCAGTTGAACTTAACTTATAAGTGAGTACATACAGTATCTTAAATATTTAAAGAATGTAATGGAAAATCCTAGGATGAAACCGTTTTGTGAGAAATAGCATTCACAGAGTGAGAATTTGTGATTGTCCAAGTTACTGTGAGATTTTACCTCACTGAGGGAGATATTACTATATGGCTGTAAATCATTTTCTACTTTGTTCACTTGTATCATATAGTAGACTAAATTTTTTCTCATTTTGTTATATTAGCATATCATATGTTGTTTTTTTTAAAGTAAAGAAACTGTCAGAAATTTGTGATGTATACCATTGATCTGGTTATTAGAAGACAAGCATGTTGATGTCAAATATAACTTTAGCAAGTTTAACTTTGGTTAGTTCATTGACTGGTTGTATGTTTTATCACAGAAAGTAGAAACAAGGCAGACTGTGAGAGATTCAAGTGGTAATGAGGAAACAACTGTGACACGGACTGTAGGAGATCAAAGCCATAGTGTTACAACAAAAGATAAAAATGGGCAATGTGAAACAGTGGAGACTTTTCAAAATATGGATGAAAGTAAGTCACTTTACTATGCAGCATTACTTTGAGGAGTTTGATAGCTCAGTTGGTAGAGCACCCAGCTTGAGAGCTGGTGGGTTGCAAGTTTGAATCTTCAGAATCATTATTCTGAGTACCCTTGAAAAAGGTGCCTTGCCTCAGCTAGGTCTAGTGTTTGTGGCAAAGATAGCTGTCTGTGGTAATGTGTCTTGTTGTTAAAAATGACATGCCACACAAGTAAGGGTTATTCATATTTTATTTTACTTCTCATGAGTAAAACTTTAAATTTTGTATTGACTGTTTATATTTTATATTTCATAAAAACTCGAGTAAGGGCCTGTTATCACAAGGAGACATTTCAGCCATGAACTTTAGTTTTGTACACATGTACAAATGTCAGTTAGCTTTTGTCTTGAATATATTTGGTAGAATGTAGTGTTTTCACTTCTTTTTTTACATAGATAATTATTAACAATATTGTAGTAACATAAAATTGCAAAAGCAAATGTTGCACATAGTTTAGGATCCATTTTGTTCTTGACCTGATTGGTTGATGGAGTTAGCATTTAGAATTTTTGGTCAGCTTTTTGCATTTTACCTCAAATTCTAGACTGGAACTCAAATTTCTTTCGTAATTACAGATCAGACTTCAAATATAGGCTTATATGATCAAGACCTTGCATGAGATCGATAATGCATGGGATCCACATATATTTATGAGGTGATCTTGCATGTGATTGGTTGAGGTTTTTCTACCAAACTAGAGGCTGCATTTTCAATAGGATTTTGACCAAAGGTGGTAAATAATCCTGTGTCATCAAGATCATGGTTGAGTATGATTGCGAGTGAAATTTCACACATATTAATGATGTGACCTTGCATCTGATTGACTGAGCTTGTCAACACTCCAACAACTATATTTCTGATCAGATTTTGATCGGATTTGTTAAATAGTCTTATATTATCAAGATGATGGGTGAATTTAATTATGAGCAAAACCTGCACACATTAATGAGGTTATCTTGTATATGATTGGTTAAGGTTGTTACCACACTGGAGACTGAATTCCAATCAGATTTTGCTCCACCTTGGTAAATAAGCTTATATTGTCATTGTTGTAGACAGGTTCTATAATAAATGATATATGCGCATATTGATGAGAGACCTTGTATCTGATTGGCTGAGTTTGCTGCATCTTTAGATCTTGAGGCTGTATTTCTTATCCAGTTTCTTTAAAACTGGGTAAAAATGGGTTTATATCATCAAGATCTTGGATGGGTTGGATTATAAGCAAGAGCCTATGCATATTAATTATGCCATTATTTTTAGAAATAATTTTTATCATGACATAGTAAAATAGGTAAAATCAACATGATATAAAGTTTTGGGAGATAGCTTACATAGGATGTGTTCTTACAATACTACATAAGCCTGCTTAGTGAAATGGTCAACAGTTAAGTTATGTAAGACAGGTGAGCGATACCAGGCCCTTTTTTATGTAAGACAGGTGAGCAATAACAGGCCCATTTTTATGTAAGACAGGTGAGTGACACCAGGCCCTTTTTAAGTAGATGACACGAACCATTGATTCGATTTTGGTGATCTTTTTTTTTTTTACCTTGTTTAAAATTTGATTCATTGATGCTTTCCTTGTATTAAAAATGTCAGCAAGAATCAAGCGGATAATAAAATCATACACCTTGTGTATGATACACCAGATGCATCAAAACAATTTCTTATGTGAGCTGGCTCTGGTAAAATTGTGCGGGATGGACATAAGGTACCATCTAAATATTAGAGAAAAACAAGAACCCAATATCCTTTTTTCCAGAAACACTTCCAAATTTAATTACCATCAGTAACCCAAATGTCTGAACACTTTAATTTTCTGGATGCTGACCCAAGAAGTTTTCTATTCAAAAAAAGAAAGAATTATAAAAGAAACAAATGAATTCCAGATTTTCTGAATTTTGTGACCAGATTGCATTTCATTTCATTTATAGGTAATAGTATTAGACATCAAGGTTATTGAGACACTTTCTATTTCTCTCAGTATTTTTAGTGCATACTGGATATAGACTAGAAAGCATGTTTCAGTTATGGCTACCTTTATGTGCTGTTCACTAATCGTGGTAGGTTCAAATTTACAGCAAGTTATGTCAAATGCTAATTATAGAAGTAATTATATAGAGAGAGTGCTTATGTAACTATCATATAACATCATGTTCTTGAGTAAAATTGAAAAGATCTTTTCTCAGAGGAATACATTTAGGTCATGCAACTGTGGTTCACTTTTGATAAATGGATGATAAATAATTTGTAATAATAAGATCTTATTCCAACTGATCAACCCAAATTTTGTTTAGCTTGAAACCAGTAATACTTATTATTTTTTAAGGCCTAATAGACAATGTGGCAACTAAGTGCTCTAAAGTTTTTTTAATTTTTATTTTTATTGATCAATACTGTAAATATACAGGAGACAAAACAGAATAAATATACATGTATACAATACAGTTGATTGGAGGGAATAATGCAATTTGACATTATATATTATAGCAACCAACAATTTTAAGATTATATGTACATTCAATAAATGTATTTACTAAGTCAGTGCTGCATTTATTTGTTTTCATATTTGTTCTGCCTTTGCAGAGGAATAAAGATGTTTGTATAACTTAACATTTCCTATGCAACTGTGGAAGGCAGGAATACGATTTTTTATTTGACAAGAGTATGTATACTTCCTAATCAATAACAAACATAAATTTATATTTTCATATTTTGCATGAATTCATAAACCAAATTGGATATTATTGGCAGTTAAGTTGACTTTCATACCATGTTTATCACTCAATAGTGGTATGAAATTATGTAATATTGTTTTTACAATAAGACAGTAAAAAAATAAGTGTTTCAGTGTTTCTGACTGTTCATTGCAGAACGTGCAAAGACATGTTTCCTGAAATTTACATTTTAAACAATCTTCTATTTTGTATGGACTATTTAATGAATGATTTTGAACTGAAAACTCAGGAGCCCTGTATTATCTTTAAATCTAGTAAAATTTTTAAAATTTCTAATCATCATATTGGTAATTGTAATTTAGTGTAACATTCCATTTGTTCAGGACTTTATAAGGTAATTATCAATATTTCTCTCGGAATATTGTAAAGAAAGTTTTTGTTTATTTTTTATGATATTTTCCAAGTACTTGGTATAGCATCAAGAATTCCATACCATTCCATAAAAGATGTATTGATAATATAATTGTGTTTGAATTCTGCATGTCTATATCATTAACAAAGAAAATAAACTTTGTACACCAGTTTTTATAAAAGACAGTTGAACCATTTCCTTTAATATACTTGTATCACATTGACACGGATAAAATATTTTTGGTGGTTGTGGTGCAGTAATAATCCAGATCTGATCATATACGAAAAACATTCTGCCAAAGCATTGTAACTTCATTGGATGTTTTTTGGAGGCTTTTTTTCTTGGACAAAGGATTTTATCAGCTCCAAATTTTTCTAATGTATAGTAAAGAGGTTTTTAGGGAGCATAATTAAGAGGGTCAATCAGTTTTTTAATCAATGAAAGTTTAAGTGCTTCACAGAAAGATTGGATATGGGGCATTTTTAACCCATGATCTTGATAATTGTTTACAAGAATACATTGGTTTACTTTATGACCCTTTCCACTCCGAAGAAGAATTGAATTATATACAGCAATGAACAAGTATAGGGCAAAGCTACAGAATTTTTCACTGTCATTTTAGACTGTACAGGACTGAACTAGGGCAAAGCTACAAATTTTATCACTGTCATTTTATACTGTACAGCAGTGAACAAGTATAGGGCAAAGCTACAGATTTTATAACTGTCATTTTTAGACTGTACAGCAATGAACAAGTATAGAGCAAAGCTACGGATTTTATCACTGTCATTTTAGACTGTACAGCAATGAACTAGTATAGGGCAAAGCTACAGATTTTATAACTGTCATTTTTAGACTGTACAGCAATGAACAAGTATAGGGCAAAGCTACCGATTTTATCACTGTCATTTTATACTGTACAGCAATGAACAAGTATAGGGCAAAGCTACAGATTTTATCATTGTCATTTTATACTGTACAGCAATGAACAAGTATAGGGCAAAGCTACCGATTTTATCACTGTAATTTTACCTGCTAGAGAAAGATTTTTAAATGAACAATTTGCTAATAGTTTTCTAATTGCTTCTAATTTGTCTATGTAATTTATCAAAGTAATATTGGCTGCACTAAGATTGAATGTAATTCCAAGAAGTTTAAAAAAACTTCGTGATTCCAGGTAATATTCTTTGGTGTCCTTAACTCTTTATCACAATCCCTTTTCAAGCCAGTCTATACTGTTTGTGGGTTTTTTTCTTCAAAGTTTGCTCTTAATCCTGAACAGCAGGAGAAGCTTTCAACTGTAAAGAGATGTGTCATCAGCTAGGATAAGGGTAGAATCATCTGCATACTGACCTGTTACACATTCAGAATGATTAAAATTCTCTCACCCATTAAAAGCCTCCTGTGTATGGTATCCAATATTTATATTACACAAAAAGAATCATGGTTGTTTGCTCTCATTTATTTTGAGAGACAACGAGTGGGAGAGAGAAAGAGAGATTCAGAAAAATGAGTTGCATGTCAGTAAACATGGTTTACATAAAAGTTTCAAGAATGTACATGTACAATATCTGTTAAGAAAAAACAACTTACATTTTCATAATAATGCCCATAATGGAGGTATTAGTGTTCTCATATGCACAATTTATATAACTGAAGTTAGCCAAATACACTGTTATGATAAATTAATTTTGAACTATTACTCTATTAAACCACCTAAATATGTGTGCATGTGTACAGTAGGTAGTACATATGAGTGATTTGAGAGTGTCCATGCATATCAGCATATACCAAACTTTTCCTTCAACTCAACAGATTCAATACATGTATGAATTTGTTGTCACATGCTTACATGTGTCAATTTCCTAGTGAACTTGGACCCCTAATTTTGTAAAGAGGTTTGATTAGAATGTAAATAGCCTTATTGGGACCAAAATTTGCAACCAGTCTGTAGAGGAGGTTGGTTTATTATTATTATGTTATTATTATTATTATTATTATTATTATGTTTCAGAGGATATTACCAATTTTAATGCTCAGTGGGACAATAAAGATGTGTCAAAGAAACCAATACAGAGAGAGGATTTACTAGTTCCACACCAAGGATCAACACCATCATATCGTGAATTACCATTACTCAGAAGACTTTTTGATATTTTTGGAAGCAGGGATCAGTGAGAGAAAATACAACAGAAAGAAGGAGTAGTGGTTCCTTCATGGAATATAGACCTTAGTGTTCTTTAACAAAAACAATATGCCCAGTTTTTGTTTGAAGAAAAATTACCCATAAATTTATATTCCTATTGTAATCTTGGGAGGGATACATTTGGAGTCTAAGATTTAGTCAAGTAAAATTACATGCGATGAATATTTGTAAATAATTTTTGTGATTTTGAAGCAAAGACAACATTAAAACAATGATGGGTTTTTATGCCCAATTTATATTGTCAGATCACATATAGAACATTGTAATGTTGAGATAGTTTTCATTATCACATCTGTGTAAAAAATAATGTGATATTTTGTGAAAGTCTACTTGTTTAAAAAGTTTTTAAAGGATTGTTGATGTCCAAAAATATTTGGCATGCAATAAAATCTTTGTTAATACGAGTGTTCTTTGTTCTTATGTATCAAAAGAAACATTTACAGTGAAAAGGGATCAACAGAATTAAGATTCAGTACCAGTCAAATCAAAGCCGTTATCTTTTTCATTCACATTGTTAGGCGAAGCATCCTTCAATTGTACATGTAGTTCTTACATACCATATGTTAATTGCATGACAACTAGAAAGTTTCAAGTTGTACACTATAGAAAGTTTTCACTAAAGGCTTGGAGTAATTATACTCCTACTTGAAGAAGCATGCAGTGTAGGGGATTCATTTTCTCTATTTGTCCTTGTATCTGCTGTATTATTAATCTTATTAATATAAAATGAACTGTTAGTACATAATGTTATTGCTGTGACCTTTCTGCTAAAAATCATTCCAAATTGCTTACAGTCACCTCCAGTAGCAGTTGAACTATTGTCATCAAACTTGAACTGAGCATGTGTCTTGGATAAAAGGTGTTTGGTACATAAAACTGGGTTACTTGGACATACTTTCTAGGAGTTATTTAAACTGCTGAAAAGTCATGTGCAGGCTAGGCTCTAACATCATATCTCTATGCCTATTGCCACTAGAATTGTATTGAGGGTGCATTTTGAGATGAATGTGTGTTGGACATAAAAAGAATCAGTCACAGCAGCATAGTTTTCATGAGTTATTCAAAATATAATCAAAATCATATCGGGGCTCTAATCTTTTCATGTATTGCCACTACAATCACACTGGGAATGCATCTTGGGATGAATGTGCACCAAAACTGCGTTACTGTGACCTTTTTCCTAAAAAGCTATTCAAACTTGATTTGAGTTCATTTTTTTCTTGCTGCAAACTCTTATACTTTGCTGTGACCTACTTTGCAGGATTTGTTCAACATTTATTTAAATCCATTTTATTCCGATACCTTTTAAACTGTTGCAGGACACTTTCGCTTCTATGACTCGTGTCACAAAAGTGGAGGTGTTTTGTGAGCTCCTGCTCATTAACTCAGGTTTGAAATTTAATGTACATAGGGAGAAATCTCAAATTTCATTGGTGAATCTAAAGGTCAATAGAACATTACCTCTTATCGCTGTCCATCAAATCTCTGTTGTGTCAGAAATCTCAAATTTAATCAGATTGTTCATGGACAAGCCTTTCGTCAATATTTTCAAAAATATTAATGGATTAGTTTTTGGCATGATGGGATTTTCAGCACTCTATGGCACTGAATGGTGCTGTAGTGCCACTATTATACTGTATCCATTTAGAAATTGTAATTTTTTTTTATAAATTTTTTTTATTTGAAAATATGTATTAAGGGACATAACTCCATTTTCAATAATCTGATTTAAGGCAATAGACTCAAGTGTGGTTACTCCCCTTGGTAAGGTAAAGTCTTGCAATCATTGCACTAGAGTTCAGTCTCTTAACTCATTAACCCCTGGAGATTTTTTTCATTTTCGCGTGAAATGGGGGTAGGCAACGCATTTTTGGGGTTACTTCTGAATGCAGCAAAACACATCTGCTTAAGAAAGTTTATCGTTTAGCCCGATGCTTAGGTGTATCAGAAACATTGTTTTTCATTGGCTATTATGCTCGCACATGTGCAGAAGGATAAAAGTTGAAAAGTTGGACTTGTTTTTTTGTTTTTTTCGTATTGGACCCCCGATTTTTGTGTCCTGGCCCCTTTTTTCCCCAAATCTCAAACTTATCCTACTTTTTGCAAAGGTTCATCTGTCTGTGTGCAGTTCAGACGGGTGTGCTTTAGATCTAAGGCCAAAAAGTCTAAATTCCGGACACAAACTCCAGTTCCGCATCTGTCAATTTTCGACCTAAAATAAATCGGGTCTCAAAATGCATTTTGTTTGCTGTACTTTTTAATTCGAGTAGAAAGTCGACATTATTTGGTATCATTGTAGAGCTACATCTGTCTACTTTCCTGCAATACCATCCACTTTAGTGTATCTTAAATGATGTTGATGTTACAGAGCTCGGAAGTAGGGTACAACATCATGACGCGTAAACGTGGCGCTAGGGGTTAATGAGTTAAAGATGAATGCTAAAAAAAAAAAAAAGATTTCTTAGTAATTTTAACTTTCTCAGTATCTTTGTTGAGGGTTAGAAAAAGAAAAATTATGTAAATGCTTTATCACTCGGGTGTAGTATGCCATTTGGGCTCTGGAAGATTGTGGAGTTAATTTTAAGAAAATGACTACTTTTGAATTCAGCTCCCTCTTTATATTCTGGGTATTTTTTGTCCCCCACGTTTTCGAGGAAAAGAATGCAACATAGTATCCACGTCTTGCCCATCACACTTTTGTATCTGCTCTATAAGTATAATGCCATTTGAAATTAAGGGATGAAACTTAAAGGTCAAGGTCACCACTAAATATTTGTTACGTTTTCATCACACTTACCTTTCAGATCTATAACTTTAAAGTTGTTTGATATTAAAGAATGAAACTTTGCATACTTAGACATCATCACTAGAATGTGTGTCATGTACCACATTGGTGGTGCTATCTTCTGGGCCATGGCTCAATATTTTACGTTTTCCACTGTCATTGGACGATGTGTTGCATTGCAAGTTTGAGGTCTGATCCTTAAGGTCAAGCTCACAAATCAGTATTTTACGGTTTCTGTTGTTTCAGCTTTTTATCATAATAGCTGTTTGAGGTTCAGGGATGAACGAAAGTACTTTTATGGCATCTTGTGTATCATGGTCAAGGTTTTATCTTGAAGGTCAAGGTCACTAATCAATTTGTTTTATCTCCTTTCTGCTCTTTTCTTCTAATGCTCATTAAAATAGGGGAATGAACTTTGTTACTTTCCATGTCTGCCCAGTAACTGTACAGCTCTGTCTTTTAGGTCATAAATTTCATTAGTATGAATTTTTGTGACCTTACTGTCAAAGGCGGCAGACGAAGATTCCCAAATTTGCTGGTTTTGGTATATTTTCACAATTGAAATGTGCAGAATATGCTTATGGTATTTCCTTTTGTATTGTAGAATGAGCAGATGTAATCGTGTTACTGTATAAGGATTATGAAAGCAACGAATATGGAGAGTTTTGTATCGATTAGTATCTTGTTAGAACATGGACATTAGCATTAGAGGAATGAGGACTATGAAACAATACATACATATAATATATTAGCAGCTTTCAGGTAGAAATGTTATAAACGAGGCTGAAATGGAATTGTTCCGGAATCTTTAGGAATTATAAATGCTAAAAAGGGAGAGGTTATTTTGGTGTTTAAGTGAGTATACAAACCTAAATGATTTTGTTTTTGCAAATGATGGTATCAGTTCCATTTATCATCCATAAAATGAGTCTTGATATGGGAATAGCTGGCCTATATTATAACAACAAAGTTGACCTCTGAATGTCCACCGTATGCTCAAAGCAGTGACCTTGTCCCCAATGTCCAAAGGAGTGAAGGAATGTTTTGCATAATGCTTCATGATGAGACATTCCAGATATGATTTGATTTGGTTTCGTGGGGTTTATCGCCGTTTTTCAGTACATGATAAGCTATTCATGGCGGCCAGTATATTCTGTGGAGGAAGAACCCGGGAAGAGCCATCGACCCACGGGAAAGCTACTGGCAAGCTTTCTCACATACCCACGTTGGTCGAGCCAAGACTTGAACTCACGCGGAAAGAGGTGAGATGTGAATGATCTGTAAAAGCGAGTGCCTTAGAGTACTCAGCCACCCTGGGCCCCTCCAGATATGAATAGAATCCAGGGAAAGTAATGGCAAATAAAAAAATAAAAATAAAACAACGAATTTTAAACAAAACCATTACAAACACATTTAACCTACTGCGACGCTGCTGCTGCCGACGTCAGAAACACTGACCGCTAGATCACGCTTTTCCACAAAACTGGGTTCGACAAAAGTGCACAGACGGAAAATCACTGTAAATGATGAGGATTATTCACTATTTCTTCCAAATATTGCATTTTTTCACATGTGCCGTTTTATGGGTACAAAAGTTAACAGTTTTCAAAGAATTAGATTTACCATACATAATTTTTGCCTTTCTCCCTTTAAATAATTTGCTTCCAGATAATGACGAACGCTTCTGTATGTTGCCTTTTTCTTTTTTAAGTGAAATCAAACTCCCATTTAATTTATTTTTATGTTGGAATTTCAAAAGGATGGCTGTGTATACAGGCCAAAACAGGTTTTTGCAAAAACGTATTTACCAGCTCTAACTCCGTCTCCAATAATTGGATTTTGTAATGCGTTCATAATCTATTGGTACCAGGTGTTGGCTTGAAACACCAGGGGAAAGTACCATTCTCTCTGTTTGACAAGTATTGACACCCGAGTCGTGAGAGACCAATACGTAGGCGGTAGTTAGGAAAAAAAAACTATTTTGTTTCAAATTTGATGCCCGACACCTTTGGAACAAATAAACATATTATAGCTTATTACAGTAATGAACATTGACAGCGACCGAGCTATACACTATTGGAGACCGTGTCCAATATTGACGCTGCCATTGTTCTGATAACATTGTATTTTCCAGTGCCATGTGTACGAAATCAGACACGACACTTTTCCTAATATCGAATTTATGTAAAATGATCCCAGAGAATGGTAAATTGTCCGTAATGACACCATGGAAGTCCCCTGGGAACTGCTAGATACGGAAAGAGTTAGTCCCCACTGTTGCTCGAAAGGCTATCGATCTGAAACAGATTCAACTAGATTCTGAGATCAAAATTTTCAATCAAATCAAATTATGTTAATTATTTAAGTTACCATTCGATGTGCATCTCGCCCCAGCTGACGGAATTTTTTTGTTCTTGCTGTAAATAGTGTTTGGATTGGTATGTTATCCATCCATCTCTCAATCCCTCCGTCCATCCTTCCGTCAAAAAATAATTTTATATTTCTTTATTATCTTTATCTTTTATTTTATATACCTTTTACAGAATTGTGACATCTTTACCCCTTTTTATTCCTAAAGTGTTTTTTTTCAATTCTTTATAGTAGTATTTGCAATTTGCTTTTAAAGAACTGAACTTGCTAGATCCTCGATGTGTTGAAGTTTATGTAGCTATATACCATGATGATAATAATATTTTTTAAAGCAATTCTGACGTGTTTGTGAAAAGTGAGCGTTGCAAAGAGTGAAACATTCTTATCAGGATATTCACTAAATTTGTATCACATAGTTTGGTTTGAACATAATTCTCAAGGTTTGATTTTTAAGACTTTTTCCGAGAAAGATTTCAACGAAATAATCGTTTCTCTTGCAAAGGCTAATTATGTAGAACGTTAATTTATTCCCAGTTCGTGCTGCAGAAATTAAAATTTCAAAACTGACACATTTCGAGAAACAATTGAGTTTTCAAAACAAAACAAAACAAACCAAAAAAGTTTGCTATTAAGTAAATGAACTGAAAATGCCTGTTGTACAATTAGATTAGTGAACATGTCCAAAAATGCCCCCCTTCCAATCTCCCCCCCCAAAAAAAAATACACGTAATTTAAATACCTTTCAGTGAACTCCTCAGCAACTCCTAGTGTCAGAGCAACTCCCAACCCCTAATGATACAGTATACCATAATGATACAGTATACCCTAATGATACAGTATACCCTAATGATACAGTATACCGTAATGATAGTATACCCTAATGATACAGTATACCATAATGATACAGTATACCATAATGATACAGTATACCCTAATGATACAGTATACCCTAATGATACAGTATACCATAATGATACAGTATACCATTAGGGGTTGCAGTTGCAACTTTAATAATGTAAATATCGCATAAGCGGTTTTGATTGCAACCCCTAAATAAGGTTTATAAAGTGAATACATTTTTCTTACGAATTAAGAGGAGTGCGCAATACTAAAGTTATCCAAATCGAAAGAATAATTTGCTAGCCCATTTAGAAGTCAAGTTTTATTAAAGAACATTGATCAACAAGTGGATACATGGTTTATCTTATTCATTGACGCAAACCTTGAAATCGGCCTTCAAAGGGATCAAAAGGTGCCAATGATGCGTCATACATCTCTGTGATCCGCTGATACCTTTATGGAAAAATGTAAACCTCGTGACCTCGATTGAATTGCGGCAATTAATCAGCATCGATTCTGCTAGATTAATCGTTTTGCATGATGTTGAGTAAACGATTCATATCATTTTTTGAATCCTTGTTTAAAATTTGACGAGCGGATACTGGGTTAATCACCACGCACTTGAATTGTGCATTTGTTTTGTTTCAAGAGAAAAACAGCAGCGACTAAGATTCGTGTGTCAAGAAATGACTTGCAACAATTGTTTTGTCGCATAAGTTTGTGCCAACCTAGTGTGTTTGTCAGGATAAGGAACAATTAGGAATTCTGGGGTTTTGAACATGGAATCTGCACAAGGCTCGTCAGATTTATTTTATTTTATTTTAATTTTAATTTTATCACCCAAATATTTGTTTTCGGGTAAATGGCGAATATCGTAAATTGGGATGTATCTTAGTATCGTCGTAAATTTATCGGCAACTAATACAATCTTCGGGATTGATAATTTGCAGATTTTGTGTACTTTTATTAACTATGCGAACGCTTATTAAGAGTTCACACAGAGAAATCCAATTGGTCTAGAAATCAAACTGACTTAAAATTTTATCAAGGAAACTTTCAATTCTCGACTAGTTAGATTTCTCCTTTTCGTGTCTCTTATCCATAAAGATTCCGTGATCCCCATTGTGCTTATTGCACTCTTAAACATAGGCACGTTGGGACGGTATAGTCAGCTCAAATGAATGCAATTGCACTTGTTTCCACTTACCGTTCTTAGTACACAGTAGTCGGCTCTAGTAAATCTAAAGCATCTAATGCATAATTTTTTGTTGTTGGTACTAATCCTCAGGTACTGACCCTTGAACGCATTCGCTCCGAAAAAATACGACTCAAAATACAGAAATTTTTAACTAAACTGGCAAACGCATATCGGAGTTTCGGTGGAAACTTCAGATTGGCACGCGAGGACAGACGTATGTCCAAAATTAAATAAAACAACCGCATACATGTAATATACACTGTACATCATATGAAGAAAGTTTTAGAGGAATCAGAAAACATCCATTTTCAATATTGTCATTTATAAATCTATAAATGTTATTGCTATCCGATAAAAACTAGAAAGATACTGAAAATATATCAAAATTTCAATTTGTATTAATTGCCCGGAAAAAACAAATACTTAAACTATATACAATAATTAATATGACGACCAAAGAAAATTAATGTATTCGATATCTGCAAGTTTATAAACCTTGAAGGTTTGTTAACTGACAATACATTTATAACAATACTAAAATAAAGCCAAATTCATGATATTCATCATTCACCGAAAAGCAAATATATATATAGAACACGGTGATGACCCAATATCCTGCAGAACATTCCAAGCATCAAATTTGTTATCACAGATTGAAAATATCTTCCTCTGAAACCTTATCATGCAAAATCAGTAATCTAACAGAATAAATTTACATAAGGCTTGTCAATCAAGGTCACGGAATTAACTTTTTTCCAAGGTATTAGCCAGTCACAATGACTCGTTACGGAACATCTGCACTTGTCGATCATTCTTCAAGGTTAGTGTCAACTAGTATGATGTACATTGTATCCATTTGTTGAGCAATGATTGTTCTCTAATAAAACTTGCCCTCTTAAGTGGGTTAGTAGGTTAGTAAATTTTTCTTCCAATTAAAAAGACCTGTCGGATTGAGCTCGCCCTCTTAATTCTGAAACAAAATGTACTAACATTCGAACCTTTTTTGTAGCCCCATGATAAATATATATATATATATATATATATATATATATATATATATATATATATATATATATATATATATATATATATATATATATATATATATATATATGAGTGTGTGTGTGTAGAGAGACTTTCTGTATGTTCTGTCTATCTCTGTATATACAGAGGAGCCTCGTTAATCTGGACTCCGTTTATCCGGAAACCTCGCTATCCGGACAGAGTTCAATGGGAACAGATTTCCTAAACGTTATTTTGCTCCGTTAATCAAGAAATCCGCGTTCCGGATCCGGAAATCAAAATCGGGGACCAAAGTGTAAAATTATTATAAAACTTGCCTCGATAATCCGGAAATAATCTGTCCAAAATAAGAAAATTCGAAAAATCGTATAAAAAAATACAGTCTGTAGGATAACATCGATTCACCTACTCAAATTTGGCGGTGTGTCAATGTATCAATCTCTGATTGGTCAAATTCTAGTGGCACGTTAAAGTTATAAATTAATCACGTGATCATGTGTGTGGAAAACGTTCAAGTAGCGTGACCGTATTGTAACCAGCGATTGTATAAACAATGTATGTTTTAGCTAGTCGCCGACGGGGGTGTTAATAATTAAATAAACACACTGGGATCAAATCGTCCACACTTTTGACGTAACATATGGTTAATAAATTAAGTGTGTCATTAAGTCTCTTTGTTGTTTACCAATTGTATGTAACAATCACAGTTTGTTGATGGCTGAACAAATAAAGTTTATTGACTTAAGCTGTGGACAGTATAGGGCTTCATTTCAGAATAAAAGGGGACGTCAATTATCGGCTCATTAGCAGCTATAACAGTTGTAAAATACGACTTATAGGAATGACTACATTTTATAAGTTTACCATAACGCATTTAACTGCGAGATATCAGTTTGTATTCGTTGTACTTTTTATATTATTATGGTGACACCATCAAGCAAGCGTAAACGAGTAGAGATATCGGCCAGCATAAAAAAAGATTTGCCAGCACAAGGAAGATCACCCAAAAGCTACCATTTAAGATATCCGCCAGCATATTATAGCTTACTCATCCTTAGACATTGGCAAGTCGACAATTGCGGACATCATAAAAACAAGAACAAATGGTTGTCCGTACCTGCCGACTCAGCAGGCCTAACCCGCGCTCGCCACGCCAAATATCGACAAGTCGATGATGCTGTTTTCATGTGGTTCTCAGATATGTCGGCCCACCACCCCGCCGTCAACGATGAAATGCTCATTGCCAAGGAAAAGATACTCGGAGACCAACTCGGCATTACTGACCTTGCCAATTCTCGTGGTTGGCTACAACGCTTCAAGAATCGGCGGGGCATCAAACGAAAATTGTATGCCGATAGATAGTGCCGACATGAACAAAGTGCAGGCCGTATAAGTGCATGTTATAATAAAGTGAAATAAACACAAGTCAATAGATGTATTCATTAAAATTTATTTCAACCATTATTGCATATACAGTACATTTACAGCTAGCAAATACATGTACATATATACGGTATGATGACGTCGTAAAATAAAAATGTGCATGATTCAATTATCCGGAAAACTCGTTAATCCGGAAATATTCACTGGGAACGAAGGTGTCCGGATTAACGAGGCTCCTCTGTATATATATATATATATATATATATATATATATATATATATATATATACACACATACACACACACACGCTGCGAGATTGTGACTGAAAATAGGGTAAAACTCCTATATTCCCTCGAGATCTAGTTCTACAATTTTAAACACGAATGGAAACTTAAATTCACGGATACAAACTGACAACTACCAGATTCATTTAACTTCATATAGATTTGATTTTCTTCTAGAAACTGACCAGGGAATTTTCAATAATATCAAATTTCCGAACAAGATCAAAGCGACTTGTTATTCAAAATAGATGGTGCTGATTCCCATGTCAAAAGTAGGTTTGTGCATTCAATATACGTAGGTATCGCTCGCTATTTTGAAATCTCATGGTGGACCCTACGTTTTTTTATTTTGTTTTTATTGGAAGCTCAATTTTAAGCTAAGTCTTTGATAGAATGCAGTCGTTTTACATCCTACCATATATATGATCTTATGCAAATGCAACAAAGCTTATGTAAAGCGCCTTACAAATACTTTTTCAGAATCTGTGAAGGTCAGTGAGTAAGATAAAAAATATTGTCATTATTTCGGGTAAGATCCTCGACATTTAATTAGACAGCGTTCAATGGCTATATGTCCCACAAGAGCATCTATTTTACTCTGTTTTATCACCGGAATGGAACCATAACAACATATATAATGTGATGTGGGACATCGTGCTCTTTGATTCCGCCTTTTATTGGGTTTGCCAAGGCTTGCCGATAGGGATTAATTTACTTAATGCATCTTCTTAGGTCCTTTGTCGATTTCGATAATTCGGACTTGATGAAAGGTAGCTTTTTGTAACGTCGTTTTATTCTGCTCAGATAGTCCAGTTTGTGGAAATGATTACTATTATTATCATCTGGCGGTAAATATGTTGTATTTACCGTATGATTTAGGCCTGTCATTTACCGTATAATTTAGGCCTGTCAAGAACTTGATGTATTTACCGTATGATTTAGGCCTGTCATTTACCGTATGATTTAGGCCTGTCAAGAACTTGATGGTTACAAGATAACTACTCAGCTTTGCATGATAGATCAGACAAAGTTCCAAGAAGTTTTGACAATCACATCCTCTACCAAGGAGATTAGTCGACTGAACTTGAGGATTTGGTCGAACGACAAACAAATACAGTGAAACCTATATGATCCGGACGCCACTGGTAGCTATAATTATATTCGGAAAAGTCGGTGAATCGGAATATAAAATGTAATTTCCGTGACAAGTACATTGAAATGAAATAGGCGTTTGTTCGGATTCGTCTGGTATTGACAGTTTTACAGACTGAGTGAATGAAGGGCGTCGTCTAATACAGGAAACCATCTTCAAAACATCACTATAGCAACGAAATACACCAATAACAATGGTCTACCAAGTTTCCGTGACGTTTGTGTGAAATGTAAAAAAAAAAAATATGATACCGCTCTACGACTTAGATAATGGTACTGATAAATCATACGAATGATAAGCAAGAAAAACCATGCATGTGTGAAATTAGAGTCGAGTGAATGTGTGATCGTTAGTTGATTAAAGGAAAATTATTTGTGGTATTAACGCGTTTAAGAACCATTCAGTTGACAATGATTGTTGCATTGGGGTAATTTAAAATAGGGGAAACACCGACCTCAAGCCAGCCTCACGCAAGTGTTCGACATTGCTTGTTTCTCTCGGTAGTGAGTGCTAAGACCCCTTGCGTCCTACAGTATGATGAAAAAGTGTAGAAAGTCATCTGTTACAATTGACTTTGAAAATAAGATCACCTATTTGGTATGGGACACACTTTCTAGTCAGGATAAGGAGTCACGGCTTTAGAGTTATAGAGTAGAAATGAAAGTGTGATGGTCGGACGGACGGAAACAAGACTACCATGCACCTGCTTTTCGCGGAAAGTTGGGAAATAACAAACGTGCAAGTGATGGATAGCCAATAGTACATTAGCATTATCCCAGACTGAGAAATGGGACAGGATGCAGAGAGAAAGATGGGCGGGGGGTGTCATGAGGGGCAGCGCACGTTAGAGATAACTGTTCCTAGTTCAGAGGTACTAATTATATAATCCGTGCAATAAATAACAGTACTAGAGCAGATTTTGTGAAATAATGAGCAATACTGTTTTATTTTTTTAAAAGGGCAGCAGGAAATTGGAATTTTAAGCGTCTCCTAATATTTGCACCAATTTGCGAACGAAGTAATCCATTTTAGTAAAACCTGCATTTCTACAGAGATACTCAAGGATGCCTTTCAAAGGGAAGAATGCTGATTCTCTACAACAATTGAAAGAGTATTACGTCATGACCCCAAATGAATTTCACCCACTCAGTTTATTGTCTCGACAGTATGTTCTTTATAATTGGATTAGAATGGTCTGCTTCGTGTGAAAGTTGGTGAGAATCGGCGAAGACACTGCAAATAATTATTTCAAATGCAAGTTAGCGACATTTTTCTTGTGAAAAGTAATTACATTCTTGGCAAAATATCTGCTGGAGTCTTCTCTTTTTCATAACAATGTATAAATAAAGCTGCACAGTCTTGAAAATACCGGTGACCCGGGGCGAACGTACCATTGTCCTACAGGACGAAAAATCACACTATTTTGACATTCTCTGGGTCTAACGTCTCACGGGCCTAACTCATAACTATGTGTGATAGACACAGACAACTAATTCAGTTCCCATAGACCGTAATGCTAATGTTCGGCCAAAGACTGCAATGTTAATTGTTCGCCAAATTACCATACTTTTGTGGTAAGACCGGCAATTCACATTTACATCCTATAAGCGATCTGTCCAAGAGAAAGCTTTTAAAACGATGAAAATGGTATTATGCGCGGCTCATTTTTGAGAAAAATTCACATGTGGGTGCCCACTATAAAAATCCGGCCCAGTGAGATCTCCCTTTTTACACATAGTAGTACATGTGCGGCGACAGCGATAAAATGAAAATAGTTTTCGGTTCAAGCATACTATTGCGTACAATTAAAACAATACGCATGTTTCTTTTGAAAAATTATGTTCATTTTTGCCGGTAATTATTTTCATCCAATCAGCGACCTTTATTCTTTTAAAAACGGTATTTAATATACACCACACTCAGGCTGGTTCCGTAGCTCATAAAATAATGACCTGCCTTTGGCCTAAATAGCCCGTTGAAAAGGAAAATGTCTCCACAATACAATGACACATAGCTGAAAAGCATAATTGAAAACGTAAATATCATTAACAATTTGAGGCCTAGGTGCGAAAATGCAATTTCTCGAGTTATAAATCTTGTCTGTTATTATATATTTATCTAAGTGGACTTGCATTAGAAGGGTTTTAAACCCGCTGTCTTCACTCTGAGCACACTGTTTTCATGGCTTTTACTCATTTTAGCATAAAGTTTGTTCGGGGTATATCTTACTGACTATAATTGCCATAATTTAAACTTACAGACAAAAATTAAAAGTTGTGGTGTTGTGATACAAATCTTCGGTGGGCATAGGCTGCATCGTCGCAAGCAACGGGCGAAAATCCCGAGAAAAAAGTGTTATGTATGATGTTTATATAATATTATAGATATTTTAGGAAATTATAAATGTTTCTTGACTTTAATATTTGCTTAAATCTTAATATTGTTTATCAGAAAAAAACATGTTTAACTAGTGTCCTTGAATTGGGTTGTTTACTTCAGATTTGAGCTAAAGGATAGTTTTGATCAACAACATGTTTACCAAATTTGAGGTCAAGGTTGATTTTGTTTACAAATAAAACTGGAAATACCTTAGGAGTTACCTGTCAATGGTCACACGTACATTTATTATTCTAGAATATTCTGTCATGTGACCAATCTTTATATATACCATGTTTAGTGGACAGTTTTTCAGTTTCGACATTACTATCAGCCTTGTAAAGAGCTATTACAGTTGTGAAAAGTAATTCAAAATTCTAAGAGAGGAATTATTTAAATATTCATTGGATTGTAACAGTGCTCATAGACTTTTTGATTTTGGATTTTTAATTGATGATTTTGGAATTTATGTGAACTTATTCAGAGATATTTTGGAGTACTTCATTTTGACATCAGCACATTAAAGACTACTAGTACATCAGGAGTTTGAAGACCATTGGCACATCATAACATTCAAGAATACAGCCGTGAATTCGGAACATTCTATATTTAGGACTTGTGATTAGAACACTAACTCTTTCTGGATTATTTGGATATTAATACACATTACTGTAAGTGTTTTTTTGATTTTTCATTTTAATTATCTAGAAATCAATTGCTTGTTGATTTTTACTTTATTTGTTGGTTTCACTTTCTTTCTGTTACATTTTTCTTGACCATAGAGTCGTAACAAAAGAGAGAGTAGCAGATTTGCCTAGACATGAAAGATTGTGTGTTTTTTTAATTCAGCTGTTTTCATTTTCATTTGATATTTGTATGCCTCATTTGAGTTTTGCTTGTTTCATATGATGACACTTTGTTTCATTTGACATTGGTCAATTTTGGTCATCATCATCTTGTTTTGCTTGTTTTTGGTTTGCTTTATTCCTCTATTTGCATCATACAGCTTTTGTGTGATTCATTTGAGTCTCGTTTGTTTTATTTCATAATTGCTCTTTTTGCCTGAACTTGTTTATTGCTCTATATAAAATGTACTTAATTTGTTTTAATTTTATATTTTTGGCGCTATCGCCTTTCATTAGTAGCAGTTTTTTTCTTCTTTTCTTGCTATGTTATGTTGAGGAAAATAATATGTCTATTGCACGAATATATATAATGTTAAAGACAGTTTCTAGGTCTGCCTAAATAGACACCAAAATCGCCATTTGCAAATAAATCGTGATTGTTTTACATCTTTTTCAGCTGCGTTTTCTACTGTATCTACCTCTGCGATTTTTGTGTTGCTTGTGAATTGGACACTTTCTTGGATACGGATAGTGCCCATGTAATTTTTCTGTCAACGCATTATTTCGAAGAATACACGGACAAATCTACTACATGATATGCATTATATAAAGACGCTTATCTTGCATTGATAAACTCTGAAAGTCGAGATCAAGCACGAAAGTGCCCATGTGCGTTTTCCTTAATATAGCCGTATATACTGTTTCTGACAGAGTTCGAACATGAAACTCATAAAGAAATACACAGACATCATTGCTTTCTAATGATGCCTACCTGTTTGGTATACACGAGGTTGTTACTTGTTTAAAAATTCCAGAAACATTTAGTCATCGTTCTTTTCAATGACAATGACAATCACAAATTCTTTATTACACTCAGGTTGCAATGCGCAAGATATGCGGTAAAACATTAGTATCTCACTTTGCATGCGTGTACATCAGCCATGGACGATATAATTTCTTTCACAGTAATTGCAATTTAACTCAGATTGACAGCAATATCACAGTCAATACTCCAATGGAATATGAACAAGTTTAAAATTAAATACATCGATGTTGACATAATTGGAAAGACAGGATATAAATTACGATAAATGGAACACAAATTAATCTGATGTAAATTCATTACTTTACAATGATGAACCTATGGTACGTTTCTCTTCCCGAAAAAAACCCAAAACAAAACAAAAGAACAACAAACACATCGAGTAAAGATGATTTGAAATTAATGAAATTTTGATAAAATAATATCAATTATTTTAGAGAGATTTTTCTTAAAACGCTAACTTTCTCAGAACTCAATAATTCTTTAAATTTTGGTACATTTGCTCTTATATAGAAATGTTTGGGTAGTATTTGCTTTCTTTGTTCTCTGAAATAGCTACATTCCAGGAGATAATGAAATTCATCACCCACGCAGTTTTGCATGCAAAGTTTGTACAATCTTTCATGTCTAGGCAAATTTTCCCATCTTCCCTTCTCTATGGGTAAACAATGATTACATGTTCGAATTTTTGTTATAGTTGCCTTATATTTGTTTTTTATAAATATTTTAATAAATAATGTTCTAATTTTTAATTCCATTTTAAAAATTCTATATGTATCAGCTTTTGTCAAGTTAGTAATGGATGATTCCCATGTCTGTATAAACTGATTATTGAGTCTTTCCTTAAAGATTGTATCTAACCTGGATTTATTAGGAATATTTTGATTAATCCAAATAAATTTAAACCCAGTTTCTGATAAGATGTTATGAATGCTCTCTATCCATTTATTTCTGCCTAGACCATTGTTATAATCCTGCAATAGTCTCAGATACATGATATAAGATAGTTTGGTTTGTTTACCATTAATGGGATTTACCCAATAGTCAACCATTATCCTTTTTATTTGTAAATGTAGAGGGGTTCTACCAAGCTCACCATAAAGCACATACGTGGGGGTGGATCTTTTTAACTTTTAGCACATATTATAGAAAGTCTAAATGAACCCGTTCCATCATATCTAATTTAGCAAAATCCCAGGTCTCAGCTGTGTATGTGAGAATTGGAACTATTGTCATCTCCAAAAGTTTAAGCTGACAGTCAAGCAGTCAGGCAAATTCAGATTTAATATTCTTTTCTTAAGAAGGTATATAGCTTTCCTGACTTGACTAATTAGATTCTTAATTCCCAATAAATATGTACCATTCTTCGTTTGGATCAGTTCTAAATATTTATAATTTCTGACAATTTCAAGTTCCGAATCTCCCTAATTTGAACTTCGCATTTTGTCTACTTCTACATTTTCTAAAATAGTACCGGGCTCCGAGATGTTTGCTGGTGTACCATGTTAGTTGTAATATAAATATACATAACTTTAACAAATTCAGTTGGATTTTGTCTAAAATCGATTGTTGGTTAAATAGGCAGAAAATTTATAAACGACATGTATGAAAATGTAATATGCTGACCAAGATCACACACTAAAATATCTATATATGTAAAGTATTTTACAAAAACAGCATAAATAGATACATAAATATACAAGCCGTTGCTAACAGGGCGATATTTATGCTCTATTATACATAAATTGAAGACCCAAATGGATGAGTTCATGAGAATGAGAAGAAAAAAAAAAGAAGTACACAACCATGCTATATGAGCACATCTTATCTTCTTTGCTTCATATATATATATATATATATATATATATATATATATATATATATATATATATATATATATATATATATATATATATATATATACAAAGCAAATTTTTATTTCTTATTATTACATTTAATATGTTCATTAACAAAATTGGATGTTCCCATAAATATCTAAAACTACACCCAATTGATAGTGGTAAGTGGTAGAGTAAGTAAAAATCAATGGAAACAATTCTATGCAAATATAAGCCAAAGTCTAGGAAAAGGGGATTTTGGAATTCAATTAATAGATTCTCGCACTAGATGGAAAAGTTCTGAGCATATCTTAGCAAATTTTTTTCATCCGAACTATTTTTTCAACATTGTAAAGTGAAAATCATCTAAAACAAAATACAAGATTGCTTCATGTACGTATAAAAATCTTTTATTAGGATATTTGATTACGGTAGGGCAGTGAAGGAAGTAGTAAAAGTGACAGGCATAAATTTAAAAGCAGCTTTAAATATATTAAAGCAGAGACTTAAGTTCAAGAAAGTTTGCGGCAGGTGTGTGATGCATTTATTGGCTTATCTGCCAAAACGCGGGAGGTGCAAAACAAAATAAATCATAAAGACAGTGCCCATTGGAGAGTTAATAAAATAAATAACGGGTGAAACATGGATTTACATTTCTGACCCTGAATCAAAAGAAAAACAAAGACATTTAGATCGGTGACAACTTAGACAGAACGTGTAATAGCACAAAGAAGTAGGACATTTGGAAAAGGTTTCTACGCTATATTTTTTTATGTAAACGGTCCAGTTGTGCATATTTCCGAACTAGAACACACTGTTTCACTGGTCAATGATAAGCCCAAAATGGTCCTTTCAAGAGTTGTTTAACATTTCGAAAGATCCGCCGGCGTACAGATATCTGGGGCATTCACCTGATTCGTGACACAAATCCGTCACTCTGACAAAATACCCGGCCAGGCATCAATTTAAAATGTTGCTATACCCTACATATAATCCTAATTTATCACAGTGAAACTTTCAACTCAACCATGTTATGTGGTCTTTGCCAATACACTGTTTCCCGACAAACCACCCGGGAGATGGATGTGGCACTCACAAGGAGAACGAAAAGCGTTTTACCGTGGCTGATGTCGGAAGCGACCACGACTTGTTAATGATGTGTTTTAGGCTAAAACTTAAGAATATACAGAAGGCCCCAACCCCAAGGATCAAATATGACCCTGAGAAGCTGAAAGACCCACACCCGGTGCGAGAAGTCTTTCAGGTTAAACTTGGCGGAAAGTTTGTGCCACTGATAATGCTAGAGGAGGATGCCGAATGCCTCAAAGAGAGATTCAACGAGGCAGTGAATGAAGTGGTAGCGCAAGTACTTGGAAAACAAAAGTGGAAGTTTAAAAAAAACCTGAATTAACAATGATGTCTTGGACCTATGTGACAAAAGAAGACAACTTAAGCAAACCAAGAAGACAGACGAACAAGCTGCGCAGACTAGTCAAGTCAATGAAGAGATCAGGAGGGAAACGAGGAAAGCTAAAGAAACATAGATAAGCGAAGAATGTGATAAAATAGAACAAAAACTGCACACAAATGACAGCAAAATAGCTTTCCAAACTAGCAAAGCACGTTCAAGGAAGTAACACCCAGTAGTGTTAACGATCCAGGACAACACAGGAAACCGTCTAACAAAATAAGACGAGATACTGAAAAGATGGACTGAATAGTGGACAGAACTCTACACTCATGTACCAAGAGGGGACCCAAGTGTCACCTGTGTACCCTCTGTACTGTGATAGACGACGACTTCCCCATTTTGAGAGAAGAGGATGAGGCAGCGATCAAGTCACTCAAGCCAGGCAGAGCAACAGGTACACACAACATTCCCGCAAGAAGGGTAATCTCCATCTCTGCTCACACTACCGAACCATCGGTCTGATAAGCAATCCCAGCAAGATAATGTTTAAAATGCTCTTGAACAGACTGAAACCCCGAGCAGAGTAAGTCATTACGGGGAGCAGGCAGGTTTCGGAGCGGGAAGAATCACTACAGACTAGATATTCAACCTAAACTTGATTTGTGAAAAAATATGCGCAACATCAACTTGAACTGTTCAGTGTGACATGAGGAACTCTGTTCTACCATAATGAAGTTTAACATGGAGAAAAAACTCACAAATACCATCCAAGAACTATACAGAAACTCAGAAAGTACTGTCTTTGCAAATGGTACAGCTGGAGTGCATTTCTCAACAATAGTGGGTGTGCATAAAGTCTGATTACTCTCCAATATGCGATGTTTAACATCTTCCCAGAGAACACCACGAAGGAATTGTTAATGTTGGAGGACGCGTCACCACAAGCCTCTGATCTCTGATATATATATATATATATATATATATATATATATATATATATATATATATATATATATATATATATATATATATATGTGTGTGTGTGTGTGTGTGTGTGTGTGATGGTGAAATGCATTTGTACTTTGTACCAAATTTCAATTCTTTACAATGCCAGCTTCGTTTTGATCTCAGTCTTACCAATGATCCTCTTTGAGTGATTCAGCATCTCAAACTTTGAAGATATTAAGTCGCAATTTCGAGATGTTAAGTGGAAATGTTGAGATACTAACCCAAAATTTATAGAAATTAGCTTGAAATTTCCAGATACCAACTCAACTCGAAATTTCGAGAAACTAACTAACAATTTCCAGATGCTAAGTCGAGAAACTAAGTCAAATTTTCCAAAAAAACCCAACTTATTGGCCCTATTACTACTGCGTAAGAAACGGCTTTCTAATCCCAATTCTAATTATACAATTTTCCAATTTTCCCATGTACCAAAAGGAGAGTCGATAAATAGATTAATACGAAAAAAAAAAGAAAAAAATTGGACAGTTTTAGAAGAACGAATAATAACTGCTTGGTAATAACATAGCTATCGAGCCCAGTAACAAATCTAAGTTGTCAAATATAACCAAAAGCGGTCGCACAATTTATCTTTTGAATATATTGGAATTACAAACGCAACATAAATGATATTTATAATTTTAATTACTTGAATTCTGAACAAAAAGTCCAAATCTGTGTTGAGGTTCCTGGAAGGAAAGAGATATTTAATCACAAAAGCACCGTATATTTTGGCCTGACTAATATAAATAATAGTTGATAGTAAATCCAATACTGAAGTATGGGCACAAACTATTTATCTTAAGAGGCATTTTTTTTAATTTTTTAATAAGGAAGGAGAGAGAGAGAGAGAGGGAGGGGGTAATTTGAATTTTTTTCCGTTCTTATCGCGTAACAGTGATCTGATAATGCATTCGGGTCTTTTCGTAAGAAATACAACAGGTGCCAGCAGGAACTGCAGTGGATATAACTTGGCTAGTTTTTAGCAACGTTTGAAAATGCACTCACAATTTTTTGTAATTGTCATGTCTGCAGCATTGTACCGGATTTCAAAGTTTTTAAATTTGTGTGTATTAGTTCATATATAACGTAAATATATATTTGCAAACTCCTCCCGTGCCTATTCGCATCTGAATCCTCTGTAGATGTGAAAATATAGCGGCTTTACTTCACACGATCACTCGCATCAGTCATATGACGTAATTACGACAGAGAAGGGATTCTGGACACAATTCTAGTTTTGAACGCTGCACATACACCCGCGTTATGTTTCTGTGAAAACTTGTGAACTATGGAATTTATCAGAATAATTTGATTGTCTAGCAATCTAGACACCAATGCCGATTTGTCTGACTTCGTTGATACTGATGTGTAAAATATAATATGTATACAGTACACTGTTTTGAGTGTGGCAATTCTCACTCTCTATCATTCAATCATTTTGATCCTATCCATTTTAAAGTTTATGACATGGTTAACACAAGAATTGTAATTTTTTTTAAATAGAATTCTTCCTATTGATTTATATGACTAAATTACTATGAGTAGTAGTACTGCTGCCACTACCACTACTACTAATATTATTAACAATGATAATGATGGTGATATGTACCAACATCATGCTTTTTATTCTTCTTCTTAATACTATTATTATCGCACAATTGCATCTATCATCATCGTCCTCATCATAATGTACTTTTTTTGTACGGTTTACACCATACACGTTTTGGTTTTCCTCTGCTGTTGTTGTCACGCGGAAGCTTGCATTTGAATAAACTTTGAACTTGGGGCAGTTAACGGCACTTTTAACACATTATTGACTATATTATGCTGAGGAAATGGGAGCTATAAGTGCCTTCCCTAAGGACACATTGAGGCAGGCGACCCTGGCTGGCCTGGGCGGGTATCAAATTCGCGACCCTGGGATTAGGAGTCCGACGCTTTTTCAACTGGGCTACCGTGGCTCCCAAAACTTTGAATAAACGTACAAGTTGTCGAAATTTTTTTCTGTCTGTTTTTATTGTTGCAGATTGTTTAAATTTTAACATCACCACGATGTAATTCTCAGACTGGGTAGCTTCTGAGTAAGTTGACCAAAATGTAGAAAGCCTACCAGAAAAGTTACTTCTTATTCTAATGTTACAAAAATTGTCTTTGTGTGTATGTGTGTGTGAGTGAGTGTGTGTGTGTGTGTGTGTATGTGTGCACGCGCGCTCATGGATGTGTAGAAAATGCGGATCCCTTTTCCACTAATGCACTCAGTACTTGTGGGGCGGGGAGGGCTTTCTACTTAAAATAAATTGGTAATACCAATAAAATACATCAAAGATTCAACAACTGTCATTGTCAAATCACTATAACGAAAGAGTGGAATTCTATTACAAGGCTCTATCGAAATTTTAATGAGTGGTAATTAAAGAATGGGTAAACACTAGGTATACATACAGGCACATTAATATTTTGGATATTTTGCAAAGCGTGAACATGGGCATTGATTCCTGCGTACGGTTGTCAACATACAAAAAAAGTGGTTTGGGAGTTCTCAGGTGAATTAATTTCAAAAATGTCCGTGTCTGATACGGTATTTGCATGTGAAAATATGTTTCTAAATATGGCAGTATTCAAGATTGGTACTGTATAAAATACCATGAAAAGTTATTTTATTACATCCGTTTGGTTTTAAACCTGGGCAAATACATAATGTATTCTTAAATATTCTGCAGTTTAGAATTTTTATATTCGCAGGATTTACATTCAACCACAAAAAAAAAACATTATAGGACCAACATACATACATAAAATGTGTGGAGGACCTACACAAAATAATAAAGTTTAATGTCTACAAGGAAATATCATGTTTTGACACACGTTAAACACAACTCGCCTTGACACACGTTAAACATATATCATGCCTTGACACACGTTAAACACATATCATGCCTTGACACACGTTAAACACATATCATGCCTTGACACACGTTAAACATATATCATGCCTTGACACACGTTAAACACATATTATGCCTTGACACACGTTAAACACATATCATGCAGGATTCCAACTGTTGTGACTGAATGACTGTTTCAAGAAAAACTTGAACATATTAGTTATTGTTTCCCAGTGGACAAGATATCCGGGAAATATTAAAGCTTTTACCTGCAGCAGACACCTATGAAAATCCCATAATTTGACTCTGTATTGGCCATAGAATGCATGTTCACAAGTTTACTAATCAGTCGATGTTAGTCAAAATTACCTTTTGTTGTAAACGCCAGCGATTAAACAGAAAGTTTAAATTTTCGGTACCAAAATGCCATTTTATGTATCTCCTGTGGTTTAAGGATATTGGAAGATTATTTTTTGTGTGGACATGTCTACTCATGCAGTTTTAAAGTATAAAGTTAATAACACAGTAGAAGTAATGAATTTATTTACACTATTTCAAGATATTGGTGATTTTGTGTGTGTGTGTGTGTGTGTGTGTGTGTGTAGTGATTTGAATTTCGTTTCTTTTCATATGGCATAAAAATGATTTGAGGATGCGTGATGCAAAAAGTCTTTGGACAACTTGAACCTTCCTAATCATAACTGCTGGCTTGCCTTAGATTGGCACTCGCAAAGGTTGGGAATTACTAATTTTTTTCAGACTCCTGCATCTACTTTTTGGTTTATGCATATATGTTTGACAACTGAATCGAATTACACCTTTGATCCAGATCGTAATAAAATACAATTTATAATTTGTATCTAGTTATCTAAAGGAGTGGAAACTGGTTTCATGTTGATTTGATATGCCATAAATTTAAAATTGTAATGCTTTACAAACCTTGATCATTCACCAAAACGAATACCACAATTATATTAATCTGCATCAGGCTAGATGAGAATTAATAACTGTGTCGACATGCGGGTGTGTCTGTTACGCACGAATGCCTACACCACCAACTTTGTAGCATCATCTTTTGGTGATGTGTGCATGGTCGAGATGGTCTAGGGGTTGGTGCTTACAGGCAAGGTGATGGGTGCCGTAACCCGCGGATCCGGGTTCAAATAACCGCAGAGTACGAATTAAAATTCTTTAACCTGTATGATAATATTATTTATTCGTATTTAAAAAGTATGTTAATGTTATCAAGCATTCTCATGTAGAATCCAGGGAAAGCACTTTCCACTCTGTTTGGTGTATATTTGTAATCCTCTCTCTCTCTCTCTCTCTCTCTCTCTCTCTATATATATATATATATATATATATATATATATATATATATATATATATATATATATATATATATATGATTTTGAATATTCAGTTTTCACAGAACTCTCATTTTGAAAGCAATTGAAATTATACAACTGGAATTAATGCTACAGTAGTCTTCAGTATAGATATGTAGTTGTAAAATTTTACGACGTAGAAAAACTGATAGAGGAAGTGGAAAAAGGAAATACAAAATACCATATACGCAAATGTTGTGTAAATGAACCTGAATTAAAATGGTATTACAGTGAAGGAAATTAATATCTTATTGAGTAGTGGAGTCAGGAAAGAATTAAAAGTGAACGTGAACAACAGCAAATTGATGCTCAATATATTTGCATAAGAAAAGTAAATTACTGTCCATAAACATAACTCTTGCATATTTGCTTACAAAGTTATTGCAGAATGTTTAAATAGAGCCTTCTGTTTAATTTTGTCGTACTCTGTAAGTTTTCTGTCATCATCGTCAAAACCACTAGCAACATTTACAGTATCATGAACTTGAATTTGATATTGTGTTTTTCTCTTTTTCTGTATCAGCATCGTAATCAGGATTGTCAAATTCTTTCATTTCAAAATAGCAAAGAAATGGACATGTCACAACTTTAAAACAAAATTGTGATTGATAAGAAGAAAAATATAAAAAGAAATTTTATACAGAATTGGAAGAATACAAACAGGAAATGGAAATATCTTTTGCAAATGGAAGATACAAAGAAAGCAACCAATAAAAACCTGAATGAAAACGAGCTCGAAAAATGGACGAGAAAAAAATCAAGAATATGTATGGAATCTTTGTAAATCTGATAATGATTTGGAAATTATTAGAATCCAAAATGTCGAGGATTATGCAAAGTGTATCACAATAGACTGAAATAACACTGCGTGAAAGAAATAAGACAAGGTTCGCCAGCACTATATAATATATGGTGGAATACCTCTTTTAGCCAGCTTATTCATTTGGCCAAAGAGTAAAGTGGTTTCTTCACATAGTCTTTAACATTATATTGTACAAGATATTAGATATTGCAATAAACAATCAACCAAAGTACAGCTATAAGTCTCTAGTGTACACCTATACTAAGAAGACGACAAGAGTTTGTCTACATAATAAGATGTCGACTGAAACAAAAAAGTGGATTAACCCTGTTTACATGGAACACTTAAATCTGTTCTCACAGTTACAAACATCGTGTTTTTAAATAAGCTCTGTAATTTGTCAACAGGGCCACCATCGACAATGGACACTGACGAAACTGTAAAATTAATTATTTAATTTTCACTTAGTTCATAATCGACTACCTGATGAAATTGTTTATACCTTACAAAATTGTTTAAAAAATCAAATATACATTGCTAAAGGCTTCAGAACTTTAAATCTGCGTGACCATTTGCTAACTACTTTGAGTAATAATTAATAAGATGTCGAGATAAACATAAAATATTATCAAGACAATTTGGTACGGGACATTAAGCTCTGCTGTTAGTGTTTCTTACAGCACGCTTTTCAAAAAGCTAATGTGATTTATAATTGGTCTACAATCAACAATGGATATAAGATTTGTAAAGCTGATCATTCCAGTTTCTTTTTAGCCTGTTCACAACCGAATTCCTTACAGCAAATGGACTTTTATCTGACAAAATTGAAACTCTACAAAAATAAAGTAATTTTTAATGTTATATAAAAATGAGAGGAAATCCATAAAGTTCGCCGGTATTAACTGGGGTCCACCCAGGACAACAACACAACAACGTCTGCAAAGAATAAAAGAGATTAAAATAATTTCATCAAGGAGATCGAACGCCAGAAAGGTATGCGAAAGAAATAAAAAACAGCATACAAACTTTTAAAGTGGTTAGAGGCAGGTATGGAAACAATTTCAGATGGTTTATATGTTTCTGCAACTGCATTGTGTTTATCGGAAATAGCTTATGGTATATTTGTTCTTCGCAAGATTTAGCATAGCAGTCATAGGATTATTTTCAAAGCTTCGAATGAAAAGATAATTTGCACAAAGGTTTTAAAACACGATGAAATAGTGACAGCTACTATCACCAAACTCAGCAGTATCGATGATATGATAAGCAAAGCGATAAGTAATACTGAAATAAGCAATGAATAATATGTTTGTTCATCAGCGAGTACAAGAGATATAAAGAGATTAAAACGCACTTAGGACAAATATGAAATGAGAAACAAAAAGAGAATAAAATCTTGTTGAAATTCACAGTAAAGCAGTTTGAAAAGAAAAACGAGGCCACCCTAAGAGAGATTGGCACACCTCTGGGCTGGGCTATTTTTCTATACTAATTAACGGCGAAGGATTTCCAATGCAAGAGAGCTATGTTATAATCGATGCTGTATCTACTTAGAAGTATCAACAACCCAATTAATAAAAGAAAAGGCAAACTATCCATTTCATTACAGAGAATATATTTTGTTGTTGGGTATTACAATATTTCTGATGAACTATTGTGTTTCCTGCTTGTCATTACAGCCATGACGTGTACATAGACAACGCTAAAGAGGGTATGACTGCAGTTGGTGACAAGGAAGAAAGTATTAATATTGAATGTATGAAATACAATTCAAAAGTTGGAATCATTCCCAGTAATGGTTACACTGTGTATATCATGCGCTACAACAATAAATTGTTAGGGTTTCTTAGCAACCGAGTGGAAGTGATACAGGCATCTACTGAATCAGATACAGTTTTCGTATGTTTAAAACCCAAACATTTATACATCAGATCAATAACGCCAAAAAACACAATATTATTTGAGTTTGCTGGAGTTAAGATTGGAGTAGCAATAGCTTTAGCCTTTACAGGAAGTAACTTTCTGTTCAAGTTATTTGATCCAGATGGAGCTCATGACGAAGAATTATACACCAAAATTAAATGGAATAGTTCCAGAGAAAACGATAGAATTCAATGAAAACAGATCAAAGACACGTGACTACTTGAACGAAACATTTATTGAACAAGGTCTGATAACTCAGTATCTAAACAAACAGGACATTGGTTTTTCTCTATATGCTAAAAGGCAGAATTGATTGAAACGATCCTGATAGTAAGGCAAACGTTAAAAAACCAAGGCAACTTAAACTAAATGACTTTTACCATCTTAAAACCAATTAAAATATGTGTACATTTTCATTGCACTTGTGATGGGTGTATTTTGTATGTCGTTTACAAGTTCTTGTAGCTTATAGATAGCGAAGATATCAAAGTACGGTAAAGACACAATACCGTATGTGAAGGACAAGATGCCGCAAGGAAATAAATACGTCAATACATCACATTCACATCATTGCATCACATTCACACATAACAGAATTGAACTCGAACAAACTTTATGGATAGCAACACCAAAGTTAACTTAAAACATATTAATTACACCGGGTAGTTATTCGTGTCGTTCGATTTGGAGTTGAAAGGAGATGAAAACAATGCAGCGGTAAACAATTTGGGTAGATGCACGTGAAAGACTTTGACATATCATATGAAAGTGATGATCTTTTCAAGTTAAATGACATTTTCATGACATGCAAAGATTTGTGATTACCTGTTATAGTTAGAACAAATATGATTGAACAAGGTATAATGAGACACACATTGAGAAAGTTGAGATCAGGGTCTGATAACGCGCGAAAATATGGCTCAGAAGCTGTACGGTTTGTGGTCTATGGAAAAAGTGTAGAATACCACTTGACTTCCAGATACTGGCATATTATTGTCCACTGAATCCATGTCCTCTTTTGCTTGTTTTTCAAGTTGTTGTTCTAAAATTCATACCTCAACCATTTGGATAACTGTAACACAAATAACCGCCATAGATCTGTTTGGATAACTGTAACGCATAAAACCACCATAGATCTGTTTGGATAACTGTAACGCATAAAACCACCATAAATCTGTTTGGTTATTTTTTTCAGACTTAGTAGCAACTTAGTCATCATCAATACTTGTTCTTCTGGCGAATGACATATCTCTCTGACTTTTTATCTACATATTTTTAAAGTTCTTTAGGCGGCGAATGACATATCTCTCTGACTTTTTATCTACATATTTTTAAAGTTCTTCAGGCGAATGACATATCTCTCTGACTTTTTATCTACATATTTTTAAAGTTCTTCAGGCGAATGACATATCTCTCTGACTTTTTATCTACATATTTTTAAAGTTCTTCAGGCGAATGACATATCTCTCTGACTTTTTATCTACATATTTTTAAAGTTGTTCTGGCGAATGACATATCTCTCTGACTTTTTATCTACACATTTTTAAAGTTGTTCTTGATCTGAAATTTTTCAGTTGTTCTTGAATACGGAGTTGTTCATCAGTTTGAACAAATATGAACAGAATTCATTTGTTGCTTTTTGTCTCAAACTCGTATTCAGTTAAATGTATGTCTCAAACTTGTACTCAGTTCAATGTATGTCTCAAACACGTACTCAGTTCAATGTATGTCTCAAACTCGTATTCACTTCAATGTATGAGTTAATCCGGGGATTATTTATTTATTATTTTTTGCTTTTATAAAAAAGGATGACCTGGTTTATCTTTTTTGTTTTAAACTCAATTGCAGGTAAAGCTTTAAATGTTTGTATTGGCTGACATACTTCTTTTTTTTTTTCAATGTACATGATATTTTTGGTACAGTTTATTTCTTTTGCAATTCCGAGAAACTATTTTTATATCGAGGTGTAACTTCTAATTTCCTATGCGAAAATTACGTCAGTCACTTCTTAGCCATGCAGTTTGACTCGACTTGTAAGCGAGTATATACGGTACTTTTAGCCATGCAGTTTGACTTGTAAGCGAGTATATACGGTATTTTAACTTTAAATTTTATAAGTGATTCGATTAGGACGTTTTGTGCAATTATTGTACCTTGTATTTAAAATAATACACAATACATTAAGAAGGTTTGCTTTTTTGTATGTATTCACCATTTTTGCAGCATTATTTTGAATTGTGCATCCTGGTGAACATTTAATGTTTATTGTTGTAACTGTGTATTTACTAATTATCGAGCGGCTATTTTATCATTAATTGTAATTTTTCTCCTCGGAATCTTATGCAGATGAAATTCACTCATAGTTGTTTTATTATTTTTATTAAGTTGTATATGTTCATGATTTACCTAGTCAGTTACAAATATTGATTAGTCAACATTGATATTACGGCTGTGGTATTGATAAAGTGCAGCCAGCACTTTTAGAACATAAATTACGCTTTGGTCGACGTATAACGTACGTTTACATATATGTGCCGGATGATTTGGTTGTATTCCTGACTGTTGTGAACTATCAGCTTTTCTTTTCAACAGGGTAAAACTCCATCATATTTTTGAATAGGGCCACTCAAATTTAATATACCGTATATAAGTCGACTCGAAATACAAACTGCACAGACCCGGCAGATCTGGGTCTATGCAGTTTGTTAGGAGTAATCAGTAGAACAAACAGCATAGACCCTGATCTGCCAGTGCATTATGCGACGGCATATCAGGGTCTATGTTGTTTACAGTTGGACTCAACTTATAAGCGAGTATATACGGTATATCTGTGTTTTAATTTGACAAAGCTTCTTACAGAGAAGTGGAGTAATTATCAATATAAAGATCAAACCTTGTGCTTTGACCAGTACCTTAGAATGTGTTAAATATCAACCCTGTGCTTTGACCACTACCTTAGAATGTGTTAAATATCAACCTTGAGCCTTGGTCAGTACCATATTATGTGTTAAATATCAACCTTGAGCCTTGATCAGTACCTTAAAATGTGTTAAATATCAACCTTGCGCTTTGACCAGTACCTTAGAATGTGTTAAATATCAACCTTGTGCTTTGACCAGTACCTTAGAATGTGTTAAATATCAACCTTGTGCTTTGACCAGTACCTTAGAAAGTGTTAAATATCAACCTTGTTCTTTGACCAGTACCTTAGAATGTGTTAAATATCAACCTTGTGCTTTGACCAGTACCTTAGAATGTGTTTTATATCAACCTTGTTCTTTCACCAGTACCTTAGAATGTGTTACATATCAACCTTGAGCCGTGACCAGTACCTTAAAATGTGTCACATATCAACCTTGAGCCTTGACCAGTACCTTTGAATGTGTTACATATCAGCATTGAGCCTTGACCAGTACCTTAGAATGTGTTATATATCAACATTGAGCCTTGACCAGTACCTTAGAATGTGTTACATATCAGCATTGAGCCTTGACCAGTACCGTACAATGTGTTACATATCAGCATTGAGCCTTGACCAGTACCTTAGAATGTGTTATATATCAACCTTGAGCCTTGACCAGTACCTTAGAATGTGTTATATATCAACCTTGAGCTTTGACCAGTACCTTAGAATGTGTTGTATATCAACAGCATTTCTTTTCGGATTGAGGGACTTTTTGCGCGTTAAGAGGAACCATGCAGTAAAAATGCAGCTATTGCAGATTGAAACTTCAAAAAATTAAGGAAAATCGTAACAGAAATTGTATTCGAGTGAAAAAAGCATGTTTTTGTATACTCAAAAAAAAAAAAAAAAAAAGGTTTCATCACAAAAAAACAGGAACTAAGTTCATTTTAAAAAAAACAACTATATATTTACTTTTATTTCTAACATAAAATCAAAATGTTCGTAAAATAGTGGTGACATTTTTTTCTCGAGGTGTTCATTAGTTCTACCTCTCGTTACCTATTCATATGCTACGGTAAAGCTGTATGCAGTTAGGTCGGACTTATAATGTAATTCTATTATAACTATATTAATACAAAAATACCAGATAGTGACCAAAGATGAGACTTATTTCAAGCACCAATTTCATCAACATAAGACCTAAAGTTAAATCTAGTCTTAAGACATTTGATTGCTCAAAATTAACTCAGACTTAAATTACAGCCAATCAGATTTCTCAATTCGAGACTTACGTTTTCATTCCAGCCTAAAATTATGTTGGGGAAATGTATCCCTGGCCACAAGTCTTACATGGTTTAGGCTTAAGACATCTACCTCCAGTTTCACTCAATTTCTCCTCAAATTGAGATTTTACATTATCTTGCTTATGATACTTAAGCCAATATCAATATTTTTCTCACAGGTTGATATATTGGCAAGGATGCAAAATCACTTTTTAGTTTCAAATTGAACACTTGGAAACCCTATTAATCTTGTAAAAACGTTAAGCAATTGCTCAGATTTGAGGAAATCCTAAACATTTCCTCAAAGGTAGAGCAAGACTCATTTGAAGAAAATTCAAGATTTTATGACTGTGTTTTAATTCCTGATAAATGCTGAACGTTCTGTGAAAAAAAAATAACTGTTACCAACCATGCAATAAGAACGATATTCAAGAATCTGAGGAAGACATTTTTTGAGATGTTTAGTGAAACTAAGGCCTGATTGGTCAATTTAAAAGCATACTTAAATTTCTGCCAATCAGATTGCTGTATTCCAAACTTAAATTTAAGCTTAGACTTAAGTTCTGCTGTTAAAACTGAGGCCTGGTCACACTCGCCGAAACACAGCATGAAAGATTAGAATAGGCAAAACTGTATCATGGCATACTATTCTCCCCATTCATTTCTCTGTCCACATTTTCTTCAATATGTAGTGTGCTATTTACTTTTCTTTTTTTTCTTTTTTTCTTTTTTTTGTGGTCCCTCCCTAGTCCATCCCAGCATATATGGCTGGTTAGAAACTTTGGAAAGGACCCCTCTAATCTACATAATTAATTAATTAGTTCTTTATGCCCAATATAAGTTCTATTTTAGAGTGAGGTTTCTCTTGTTGAATTCTATTTTCCAAGTTTTTTTGTTCTTGGGTTCCAGGTCCGTACTCTCCTCCCTTCAGGTATTGCCTGTCGGTCGGCTTTCCTTCCCTTTCTTCCCCAGATTAGTTATTGATGTTTAGTGACCTTTGCCAGAGGTCTGAGTTTTTTTTTTTTTTTTAAAATAATTTGGAAAGTTTTTTAAATGTTCGTGTCTTTAGTTTTTTTTGTGGTTATAAAGTTTTAAGCTAGTATGGATCAAATTTTCTGAGTTTCTATTATTTCTTAAGTTAAATTTTTTATATTTATGAGTGCGTTAGTGTTTTTACCTGTTACCAGTTTCCTTGTTTGGAAACCTTAAAATGTGTCACATATCAACCTTGAGCCTTGACCAGTACCTTTGAATGTGTTACATATCAGCATTGAGCCTTGACCAGTACTTTAGAATGTGTTATATATCAACATTGAGCCTTGACCAGTACCTTAGAATGTGTTACATATCAGCATTGAGCCTTGACCAGTACCGTACAATGTGTTACATATCAGCATTGAGCCTTGACCAGTACCTTAGAATGTGTTATATATCAACCTTGAGCCTTGACCAGTACCTTAGAATGTGTTATATATCAACCTTGAGCTTTGACCAGTACCTTAGAATGTGTTGTATATCAACAGCATTTCTTTTCGGATTGAGGGACTTTTTGCGCGTTAAGAGGAACCATGCAGTAAAAATGCAGCTATTGCAGATTGAAACTTCAAAAAATTAAGGAAAATCGTAACAGAAATTGTATTCGAGTGAAAAAAGCATGTTTTTGTATACTCAAAAAAAAAAAAAAAAAAAGGTTTCATCACAAAAAAACAGGAACTAAGTTCATTTTAAAAAAAACAACTATATATTTACTTTTATTTCTAACATAAAATCAAAATGTTCGTAAAATAGTGGTGACATTTTTTTCTCGAGGTGTTCATTAGTTCTACCTCTCGTTACCTATTCATATGCTACGGTAAAGCTGTATGCAGTTAGGTCGGACTTATAATGTAATTCTATTATAACTATATTAATACAAAAATACCAGATAGTGACCAAAGATGAGACTTATTTCAAGCACCAATTTCATCAACATAAGACCTAAAGTTAAATCTAGTCTTAAGACATTTGATTGCTCAAAATTAACTCAGACTTAAATTACAGCCAATCAGATTTCTCAATTCGAGACTTACGTTTTCATTCCAGCCTAAAATTATGTTGGGGAAATGTATCCCTGGCCACAAGTCTTACATGGTTTAGGCTTAAGACATCTACCTCCAGTTTCACTCAATTTCTCCTCAAATTGAGATTTTACATTATCTTGCTTATGATACTTAAGCCAATATCAATATTTTTCTCACAGGTTGATATATTGGCAAGGATGCAAAATCACTTTTTAGTTTCAAATTGAACACTTGGAAACCCTATTAATCTTGTAAAAACGTTAAGCAATTGCTCAGATTTGAGGAAATCCTAAACATTTCCTCAAAGGTAGAGCAAGACTCATTTGAAGAAAATTCAAGATTTTATGACTGTGTTTTAATTCCTGATAAATGCTGAACGTTCTGTGAAAAAAAAATAACTGTTACCAACCATGCAATAAGAACGATATTCAAGAATCTGAGGAAGACATTTTTTGAGATGTTTAGTGAAACTAAGGCCTGATTGGTCAATTTAAAAGCATACTTAAATTTCTGCCAATCAGATTGCTGTATTCCAAACTTAAATTTAAGCTTAGACTTAAGTTCTGCTGTTAAAACTGAGGCCTGGTCACACTCGCCGAAACACAGCATGAAAGATTAGAATAGGCAAAACTGTATCATGGCATACTATTCTCCCCATTCATTTCTCTGTCCACATTTTCTTCAATATGTAGTGTGCTATTTACTTTTCTTTTTTTTCTTTTTTTCTTTTTTTTGTGGTCCCTCCCTAGTCCATCCCAGCATATATGGCTGGTTAGAAACTTTGGAAAGGACCCCTCTAATCTACATAATTAATTAATTAGTTCTTTATGCCCAATATAAGTTCTATTTTAGAGTGAGGTTTCTCTTGTTGAATTCTATTTTCCAAGTTTTTTTGTTCTTGGGTTCCAGGTCCGTACTCTCCTCCCTTCAGGTATTGCCTGTCGGTCGGCTTTCCTTCCCTTTCTTCCCCAGATTAGTTATTGATGTTTAGTGACCTTTGCCAGAGGTCTGAGTTTTTTTTTTTTTTTTTAAATAATTTGGAAAGTTTTTTAAATGTTCGTGTCTTTAGGTTTTTTTGTGGTTATAAAGTTTTAAGCTAGTATGGATCAAATTTTCTGAGTTTCTATTATTTCTTAAGTTAAATTTTTTATATTTATGAGTGCGTTAGTGTTTTTACCTGTTACCAGTTTCCTTGTTTGGAGTATTAGTTGTTATTAGATCTTGTTATTTGAATAGTGATTATTGCATGCATGTCATATTGCGTTTAATTTTTTTTTTTTGTTTTTTCTAATAAATATATTAGTTTTTCATAAATAATGTTATGTTATTATTGTATAGTTACTTTTACCTATTATTATTAGCATTGTTATATTAGTTAGTTTCATAGGTTATTAATGGTTATATTGAAATATACATTTTTTTTTGTAGGGCTGATAGTGCCTTATTTTTTCTTCACTGTTGATGTTGGTTGCAAGGGTGAGATATTCTTTCTTTTCCCCTGGTCCATCTTTGTTTGTCTCGGTGTTGCTTCCTCCAATCTGTAACAGTCTTCCACTTCTATGTTTTCCTCCTGTTGTTTGGTTTTATTTCTCCAGGGTGGTATAGGGCTAGTCTCCAATCTGTAATAGTCTTTATTTCTCTTTTGTGTTCCCTTCCAGGGTGGTATAGGGCTAATCTCTGGTCTTTTAGGCATGATTCGTGTTTTCCCCTGTTCTAGCTGTACTAGGTCTTTTTCTTGTATCATAATAGTTTCTTGTGGGTTTTCCATCTGGACGTTTTGTTCCGGCATGACAGTTAGTACAGTTTTATGCACAGATTGTTCAGGTTGTTTCGTATTTCCCATTGTAGTTATTTCTTGCATTTTACATTTAGATGGGCTGTGTCCTACTTCTCCACATTTAAAGCATTTCCTGAAGTGGATACATCCTTTATACCATGATTTGGCCCTAAAGCCATGTATATAGAAAGAGGGCGTGATCTTCTCCTCCAATCCCTTTTCCATCGTGAAAATCCTGTCACCCGTTTGTATGTTTGGATAATCACTATATGTCGCCATTTTTGCTTCTTTAATTTCGATGCTGAACTTGTCCCTCATTCTCATTGCTGTCACCTCTATTGGAATTTCTGATGGCACTCCTGATACGTGTACATCTACGTACTTTATTTCCATTTCTCTCTCTATGGCAGGTGCCTCTCTTATTTTCGCCATTTTGTTTCCAATTTTTATCTCTTTTCCAAGCCAGAGAAAGTTTCCTATCCTTTTGGGTTGTAAAATATATATTCCATTTCCCTCACGTGTGAGGGTTTCAATATCTTCCAACTGAATTTGAAGCTTCTTTAAGGATTCCAAAACTTCTACATAGGTTGTTCCAGCTTGGGCCTGTATTTCTAGGGTCCCTTGACGTCTGCTCACCACGAGCTTCTTGCTCTGCCCGGTTCGCACGATTTCCGTCACGAAATATTTTTGTAAAAATGGCATTTTCAACTTTCAATGATATTCCAAATGTTTTCCTTTTCTGTCAGTATTCTATATTTTAGTGTTTCCACCGTTTCACATAGTCAGCTTTTTTCGATTCTTGTCTCTGATACAAGGAATTTTTTTCGTCAACAACTTTCCTTTGCAAGTATCAGTGTCAGAATTTACTTTTCGGCAAGAAAGAACAAAATATATCATAATTAAGTGGATACCATTTTTATTGGGCCCATTATATAAACATGGAATATGCTATTTTGCAACTTCAGAAATATTTCAGTAGCGCATTGGCTAGTCTAAATAAAAGTATGATAATGAATAATTGATATAGCTGTATACCTTTGATCTATGCAATGCACTGTTGATTTCTCTTTATCATGAAAAACAAAAACGTCCTCATGCAAATATTAAAGTCCTCATAATTTAATTTTCGTTTTCTCGTCCATATATATTTCAAAAGCATTGGTGGCATTAATTGAAAATTTATTAGGCCAGGCCATTTTATTTTGATTATATTAGGGAAGGCTATACTAATGGGTCGTCACGAAGATGGATACAAAGATGTAAAAGATTGATGAATTAGAGGTTGGATAAGTGCCTGGACAACGTCTTACACATTTAACCTTCTTTCTGTTGTACTGACTGATTAATCTTCTTTATCAGTTCTTGAGAAGGGCGTAGCGCGAAAATTGTTTGTATTGAGGAGAAAAAAGCTTTCATATTGAAATCTTGTGACGCAGGGGAGTAGAGACGAACCGGCACGTCTTCTTGAACATGTATAATCCTATATATCATTACTAAAAGGAACGTTTTGCATTACTGCTTATATAGGTGAGTGTTACGACAAATATAATATTGGCTAATGATCTTATTATGACCAAAAATGGAAAACCACACAATTACATGTTTTATGATATGGTGCCCGGTGTTCTTTATTTCTAAACAGTGGTGGGTATTTTGTGTTACATTTCGTTAATATTTATTTAGAATTTAAAAATGTTAACACAGCCTAATATTAGGGATTTGCAGCATGTCAAAATTTGAAGAGTCACGATTAATGAAAGTTATGGAAACTAAGTTTGTTTCGGGTATATCGCGTTAAAATATCATATTTAGGAAATGTTTGAACGTTATTTTGCTAAGGATTAGTTGTCCGCTCTCGTACCATGTTTAAAGTAACTTATGATACTATTATGGACTTAAGATGCGGTCGCTATAACTTTAACCCAAGTCAATAAAACTTGGTATTTAATCACATAAAAAGTCCATAATTGCTATGTTATATACGTGAGACATTTAGAAATACGTGTATTTAAATCGCATGAAATGGAGATCACATGGTGTTGTGAATACCCCCATTAAAATTAGTAACACTCGATAGATATAATTTACCGCTGATATGGGGAGTATGAAGCGTTCTATCGGCGATTATGTGATCGTAATTCAACCAACACGAGGACTGACAGTGTAATCCTTATATAATGCTGGAAATGAACGATAAATGTCTGCCAGCATACAGTTGGTATTCAGTAAAAATACATATAGGATCTTATATGAGTGCTTATTTCAAATGAAATTAATTAATTCGAGAAGAACAATGTGAACTTTGGCCAACAAAATATTGAAATTATTCGAAAAATTTAATAAATTTCATTTGGAATTATCTCAAATGTTAAATTCTAGTTATCAAATCACGAAAAATACTGGTATTTTTTTTACGAAACTGCAGAATAGTATAGTAAAATGACTTTGAAATACGTTCGGAATGACCGGTCACTACGCCGCCTTTAAAGTGCACAGGAAACATATATTTTTGGACATGTGCTATACAATGTTCTATAACTTGTATATAATCCTATATTTTTGGACATGTGCTATATAATGTTCTATAACTTGTATATAATCCTATATTTTTGGACATGTGCTATACAATGTTCTATAACTTGTATATAATCCTATATTTTTGAACATGTGCTATACAATGTTCTATAACTTGTATATAATCCTATATTTTTGGACATGTGCTATACAATGTTCTATAACTTGTATATAATCCTATGTTTTTGGATATGTGCTATACAATGTTCTATAACTTGTGCATAATCCTATATTTTTGGACATGTGCTATACAATGTTCTATAACTTGTATATAATCCTATATTTTTGGACATGTGCTATATAATGTTTTATAACTTGTATATAATCCTATATTTTTGAACATGTGCTATATAATGTTCTATAACTTCTATATAATCCTATATTTTTGGACATGTGCTATACAATGTTCTATAACTTAAATATAATCCTATATTTTCTGTTTTGTACTATCAGTCTGACAAAGAAAACAATAATCTGAAAAATTCGCTGCATATCTGTTTAGCAAATCACGTGACCATCTTTTGTTTAACCTAATGATTATATGGTGCTTAACAGTACATATACATTTTCTTTTCATTTCCATTGCATGTGAAATTATTTTCACACACCATAATAACTAGGTCGTGTCCATTCATGTGAAGCACATAGATTTCTTATCAATAGCATAATTAGTTACATAAAGTAGGTCAATGTTCATTTTATTTCAGTTATAGAATCAATGGTGGTTCAAGTTTGTGCAGTCTGAAGAGACAGACTTGGATTACTTATTTATTTCATGTTCTAAGACTTGAAACTTGCTGAGTTCTTCAGTGTCCTCTATGAGTGAGACTTTGCATGTCCTATAATTTTACTTTTTGCCATATTGTTGCTCTAGGAGAGCTTTTAGATACTGTTTGATCATTCCAGAAAGTAAAAGTAAAACAAAATAGATTGATCCTTTTGGGCAGAAGACTTGGCTTCCAGTAACTATAGTGGCAGATCTTTTGAAAGACTAGAGACAACGTTTCATACCACGTTCCCTTATTCAGATGGTACCAAAGACTTTAAGTTAGGCAGTGCTAACTTATCTTATATGAATTGAACATATATGGAAACATTACTTTAGCGAAGCTCTTGTTGAAGATGCAAAGGACTATTGATCGTTTCCATTGCGTTTGCTGAAAATACCCAATATCAGGTACACAGGAGTTGTAAACAACCAAGCTTGCCTGCACTCTGGTGTTTGTCTCACGCTGGAGATAATCTGCATACAACAAGGTAGTGTTAGAAAAGAAAGCCACTGTAACCTACATTCCCCATCGGGAAGGAACACAATGACAAAAGGAACACTTCGACCAGGTTCTAGATAACATGCCTAAATCTGGAGATTTTCCATGAAAACAAGATTTTAAGACTTGGTTAACGTGTACAAACATACAGCGTCTTTAATGTAAAATGTTTAAGTGGTACTTTGGATAATTTTCACTTTGGGGGGTTCAGAATAATGCAAGGACCAAATCCCATAAATACTGCATGCATGCATCTGAATATTCGCTAGTGAGATAATACATTTACAGTGTCATAAGTGTAAGACCAATAGGTCATTATAGCCTACATTCCACTAATATGGTTCAGACCAAAACACGCAGATGTAGTTCAATGAACAAACACTGCGTACAGATGGAGATTTGCCAAGAAAACAAAGTTTTACAATGGGATTAACCTTTAAATAACAAAAGTCACAAGCGTAAGAAGAATAGGTCACTGTGGCGCACTTTCCCTTGTGGTGGTTCAGACTGATGCAACGAATAATATCTTCCATATATCTAGTATGACTACAACAGAGATTTAATAGGAGAACAAAATACTTTACACTGGGGGTTAATCTGTAAGCAACAAAGTCCTTAGTGTGAGAAAAGTAGGTCGCTGTAACCGACTTCACTAGGTTGGTTTAGAATGATGGAACCAACGCCCTTGCCAAGTTCCATGAGCACAACAGCTGGAGATTTGCCAGTTGAACAAACCTCGCACAACCTGTAATCAGCATTCATTAGTGTAAATACATTCCCTCGGGATGGTTCAGACGGATACAAGAAAACTGACAAAGTTGCATGAACATACCATGATTACAGCTGGAGATTTGCAGGGGGAGACAACAATTTTACACCGTGGTTAACCTTCAATAGGAGGCGCTCTACATATATCATGTACTTCCGAGAGAGTGACAGGTGTAAGGTGATGTTGTTTGAATTTGCAACATGCACAATGAAGAGAATGTTGGCATACCTCAATGCTATTGTCATGTACTTTCGCTGAAATTTCTTTACATTTATACTTGTGGAAAACGAACATGATCTAAGCACACAGCTGAAAAAAATGGCCGCTCCCATGTGCTCGAAAAATCAGCCTGAATTAGCCCAAAGTACACTATTTTTAGCAGTTATTAAAATAGGGAAAACGACTGTTGCCAGAGTAGGCAATACCAGGTTCTCAAAGAAAAATGAATTAATTACAAAATATACAAAAAGTAAAATAAGTTATCGGCTCTTCTTTTTTTACAATTTACCTTTGAAGTCCAGGAAGTGAAAATGACCAACCGGAGCTAGCAAATGTTTTGATCGGCGCACATCTGAAGTAAGACCAAGCTTTATACTCTATAGCCCAAATTGTACCAATCAATTATACAAGAGAGAGAGAGAGAGAGAGAGAGAGAGAGAGAGAGAGAGAGAGAGAGAGAGAAGTAAAAGTTCTTTTAATAATACCTAAGATATACAAGGATACAAGGTCTTTTTAAATAGCCAGAATAACTAGTGCGGAAAATCTGGGAAATCCTTTTCCTATGCAAAATACGAAACTGTAGAGCGCCACCATAACAAAGTTATTTGTGTAGAAAAGTAGGTCGTTGTGATCTACCTTGCCCTGGAGTTCGAGGAACACCCCTAAGTAAGTTACATGAAAATATCATACCTTAAGTTGGCAGAAGTGGCAGTGAAACACAACGTTTACTTTGAGATAAAGACTGCGGACGATGCGTCGATGTCCACAACGCCACCGCCGCCTACGAAAAAGAATGCATTAAAAGATAAGATACTTGTTCTGATTCCTCTAAATGTCTCAAAATGTGTCCTCAAATTGAGATTTCATATTATCTTGCTTGCATTATTTTTATTTACAATGATTTGAATTTCATCTGTGGTAAAGAGAGTAAACAGAATAAAAATAACCTTAAAGTATGGAAAATTGGAACCCGTAAATTTTATTATTCTTGAAAAAGTTGAAACATTTCTCAAACCTGTTAAAGATTCAATTTAGTTAGAAGGGAAAGAAAGATACTTAAGAATTTATGGACAAGACCATAAAATGGGTGTCGGAAAGAAATCATTACATTTTGGTGGCTTTCTTAAAGATATCTTATATTGGATTACTAAGCCACCATATTTGACTTTTAAATTAATAAATGCATTGGAATTATTGATATCAAACATACAAACGTATGTTTGGAGAGGGGAGGGGGATTTCCGTGGGGTGAGTGGGGGTGGCGGTCGATGAATAGACCTTTTCCAGAATTGTGATAATGACGGTAAAACGTTCCCAAAAGACAGCGCGACGTCAATGGTTTTTGCTCAAAACGAGTGTTGCCATCATATGTCAGGGTTGCACTGGGTCGGTGCAATTTTGGGGTATGCTTTGGAGAAAAGGTCTGTGATGGTCTGATGATAGACTATTGTAAGCCGTCTTAAATGGCTTTACCTACCAATATCACTTTGATTAAGTTGAGTTCTATTACTTGCTACCAAACTCGGGTTCATCAGACAAAGTATTTCCACTCTCGAATAAAGACATCCATCAAGTCCCTTACCAAAAGATGACCTACTGAATTATAAATCACCCATCCAAGTTATTAGACAAATACATATATCAGTCCTGCAAATATTTTAACCAGGATACATTTCATAATTGCAAAAGTTCTGTGAAAACTGTTAAAACAATTAATTATGCGAAACCTAATTCAACTGACTACAATACACTATTATATGTAACAGAAGTAAATTTGTGTAGATTGTGTGAACATTAGGTGTTGATTAAATATTTTAATTTATCGAATAACGGAGGATGTCAATGGACTTTATGGAATAAAGGAAATTGTCTTTGGACCATTATCAGGTGGTTTTGATGATTCTTCACCTGACAGGTGAGTTAAATTATGGTTCATGTACGCTAACATCAAATAAAAACTTGTTTCGGATCAGCTGACTTGTTGATAAATTGCTTCTTATTCAAATGTCAAGTTATACTTAAAATTACATCATGATAAACATAAATCATAATGTCAATTAAATCCAGCCATCCTTAAAAGAGATAAACACCGATTCATTTATGTGAGCAAATATCCAGACTGTGAAATTAATTTTGAAGAATAAATTCAACAGCAAAAATATTCAATATCAGGGAATACATCCCTTTTTATAAAATAACTAGCAATTGTAAAGCCATGAAAGATAAATTTGTTTAAGTAAGACAATTTTGGCGGATCTCTATATCATCTTTCTTCCATATCAACAGGTGCGATGGGGTGGTCATTTGGGATTGGCCGAGTGCTTCGTGCCTCACAACTTTTTAACCAAGTTTCGGGATTTAAGAAAGGGACTCTTTTATGGATTAGTGGCATACAAGATGAAATTTATATTTCCATTTTAGGGACACACAATCTATTTATAGGCAATTTCTAAATAGTCGCTACGAATTAGTTCCATTTAACAAAGTTATGCAGGAGACAACACAAAATAGTGTGTAGTGTGTGGATTCTCCATTTCTCCAGCTGTCAGAATCAGAATTAAAATTGTTCTCTAGTCAGAGAGAAGGCAAACAAATTAAAGTTACCAGATTTTAATTGTTATTGCCCTTCTACTTAAATATGTGCATCAACTCGTAGACTTTGCAAAGACGGGACTAATAAAAAGTGCAAATCATGTACCTACAATTTTATAATATTTGATCACTATACAACAATGACAATAATACTATATGTGATTAATATTGAGGGTGTTTTCTGCTTTTATGTTCCATTTACAATGCACAGTTTTACCGACTTTTGATAAATTAATTGTGACACCATTAATTGGTTTTAGTGGGAAATCAAAATGAATGAGACTAGGATATCATTAACTAATAGAAGATGTTTTGGGAAAGGATAGTATCACTATCACGACGACGGTGGCATGTGTGATGAAAAAGCTAAACTTGAAGTGACATGGTTGTTTTCCACGGCTATTTCGAAATCCAGCAGTAGAAAAGCGACAGTGTAGATGATTATGTGTTTGTAACTTAGTGACTTGTTGGTCAGACAGGTCATTGACTCTTCATTGCGTTGAATTGCTTTATAAAGATAAGAGGAAACAATTAACAATGCTCATACGAAATCGATAAAAAGAGATCTGGAAATCAGCTAAATAAGTTGTGCAGGAAACACGTCTTAACATCTTTTACGTGGAAGCATTTTCAACTTATAGTATGACATGCCAAATGACTATTTATTCAAAACACTAGATATATATATAAAGTTTATTGGATATCTTATATACTTTACAAGATATCTTATAAGCTTTATATATATCTAAGACATTTAAATAACTTAAAAAAGTTTATAAGATATCTTATAAATTAAAAAAAGATGCCTTATAAACGTAATAAGATACCGGATAATGTTCACAATATATCTGATTCAGCTTATACGATATATTGAAAACTAAATAAGATATATTATAAGGAGAGTTAATTCTCTTAAATTTTATAAGATATCTCAAAAACTTTATAAAATGTTTTCATTTTATGAAGTTGATCAGACATCTTATTTTGTTATGAGATATCTAGTTTTTGGAAAAATTATAAATGTATTCCCAAAACTAGATTTCATATCAGATCTATGAGATATCTTAGAAACATCCTAGATATCTTATGAACTTTATAATATATCTTCAAAAGAATACAAGATATTTTATATACAATATTATTACAGATATCTTAAAAAGAATACAAGATATTTTATATACAATATTATTACATATATCTTAAAAGTTTATAAGATATCATAACATGCTTAATGGATATTTTAAAACGATTTTAATATATTTTTAAAACTTATAAACTATATTTGATATCTTAATTTTATTTTGTTAATAAGAGATCTTATATAATATATAAGATATCTTATAAATGTTGTAAGATATCTCAAAAAGTTTATAAGACGTATTACAAATGTTAATACACTTTATAAGATATATAATAAAGTCAATAAGATATCTGAAAAAGTTCACAATACATCTGATTAAGTTTATAAGATATCTTATATAACATAAGATGCCATATCAATAGAGCTTATTCAGACATCTCATAAGTTTTATACGATATCCCATAAACTTTCTAAGATATCTTAAAATTTATATAAGATATCTCGATTGGTTTTATTTATAAGCTATCTTATATAACATATCTTATAATCTTAGATATTATACAAGATACCTGATAAAATTGTATAAGATATCTTATACAGTGTATAAGATATCTCATAAAACTAATAAAATACCTGAAAAGTTAGAGAGTTATAATTCGTTCCAAGCAGGAATCGAACCCATGCCGCGAGTAACGACAACGATCGCCTGGCTCCCATTCACCAGCGTCCAAACCCACACGGCCATGCGTTCATCCCCAAAAAAGGATAGAACAAGGTCGAAGGTAAGGACTCGAGGTACATGAGAACTCACTCGCTAGGCAAACGGAATTTAACACTCAGCTATTTCCACAAACCCACTGCATTTCTATTGAGAAATGCAAGGTATATAGATTCAATTATAATATTAAACCGACACTGATATATCAAACACAGAGGAAAGCGCCTATCCCTGAATCCCACAGTGGGTTTGTGCGTATAGGTGAGAGTTAAATTCCGTTTGTCAATAGTTTGAGTAGTATCTCTGCTTCTGAGAGATATGAATAGCCCTGATTCTGGCTGTTGGTGTTTTAGCCACACTCTCCTTTAGTGGTCACACCTCTCAGAACGGTATCCACAGACAGGACATCTCTGGCTAAATTTGTCTCCACCCTAAGGATTGACAGCAACAGAGAGGGAAAAGTGAGGCTGGCCAGCTTCTCGTTCCTAGTTCTCATTCTTTGGTATGAGGGACTCCGGCTCTTCTTGGTGCTGCTCTTGCCATTGAGGGAACACATGATATTGTTCCTTCTGTTTTTCACATCTTCCATTCCCTTTTCTCTCTTTCCATTTCCTCCTGCAGCATAGACATACCAGCTCTTTGGCCATTGTAAAATGCACTATTCCCCTCTTGATAGCTCTCGCGTTGGGATGCAGCTTTATGTCTTCCACCTGACCTAGGAGGTGCTGTACATACTCCAAGTGAACTAAGATCTTACGCAGTTTTCTGCTCATATCTTTGCTATTTTTTTTCTTATCAATCATGAGCAAAGAAATGATGAATGAGGATTAGGACAGTCCCTCCTCTTCATGCACAACAGACAAATACAAAAATGTTAAACCTGAACACATTTACAAGTTTGATAACGATGGGTATTAAAAATAGATCCAATGATCTAGAACAGTGTAATGTTACCATCGATAGACGCTACGTTTCTGAGCTAAAGAAAATAGACAGCCGTAATGATCATTAAACTACATGACTATTTTAGCATCGTTTCTAAAGATATCACGTCCAAACAAGTCAGTAAATATTCTAATGGGAATCCAAGACTTCGTCAATGAAGAAAATATAAATAATATACTCCACACACCATGGAATGTGATCCTTGTAATCTTACATTTTTATTGAATTGAGTCGATACAACATTTCTTCTCATAAAGTCTATGATATGGTGTTCAAGCGAAGGTAATCCATAGGAATCAAAATATTCTACGCTGTGGTCGTTGGGAAAATAGACGGCCACCCAGTGGGTTCATGGTCGATGACTGTCCTCCGTGCTGATGACATAAGCTCGAACATCTTTAGAGTTTCGATGAGGAAGTTCATCTTTAGCACGCACCATCTTTAAATAGGTCTGTCAAGTAAGTCGAAGAACGGGATGTCTCGGTTCTCTGTTGCAGGAACTCTTCCATGCGCGTCATCTCCAAGGAAGGCGGTGGAGGTATTGAATGATCACTCAAGTTTTCATACCATTCTTTCAAGGTCATGTCTTCTGGGATTCTGGGATGAGTGTCCATGCTTCTTTAATATATTCTTCCAACTTTTATTCTTAACTCGTCAACAAACATTGGAGTGTGATTCTTTTAGCTAAGTGGTGAGCAAAACAGAAGACTAAGTATTGTTCTTGTTCTTGCCATCGTGACATTACTACTGTTTCTATCTCTTCTTCACTTTGAGGTCGGGTTTGTGACTGTTGTAGTTACTGTTCTGGAAAACATCAACCCTCATTTATGTCCATGGGTTCATGTTCCATGTTGTTTCTTTTTAATATTCTACGATCACTTCTCTCAGACTGTTGATTTTAATGATATTATCAAATTCTGCGTAAAAGATTTCGCTCACTGTGTTCACGAGAAGAACCGTAAACTGAAGTTCCACTCAGAGTTGGGTTGAGTTTATAGGGTGCAAATGTCCAATCGTCGCTGTATTAGTCTGGAATGAAATAAAATCCCTACAAACTATACACACCTGCATAGTCGTCGTACGAAATGTCATGGGTGCTGTTACTTCCTTATTGTCCCGTGGCTTCAAACAGAATTAAGTAAGATCTCAAGTAATTCTTCTGGGCAAAGTTAGATTTAAAAGGTCTGGTACACAACGTCTAGCCTTCCTTCTCGGGTCACTTATATCTCAGACACGTTGAAGTGTTTGAACTCGAAAGGGACTTGATCAATAGTTCTGTTGAGGGAAGCATTGCTGACCATGCCAATAAACAAACGTTTAGGCAGTTGACCCTGGAAGACATTATCTTCGATCTTGGATCGGATTCCAGAGGCAATAGTGAAGGCTAACTTCCACTCGTCGTATGGGATACTTGGCTGTATTTCTGGTCAGAGTTTGACTGATATCGTTTGAAACTTTATGTAAGACTTTCACACGTTGCACACAGAGTCTGGCTTCTTCGATGTTAGTTTTGTACTCGTTAGCATCAGCCATCAAATGGAACACTGTGCTACTTCGAATAAATCTCAGACGTACATCCACGCTTTTCAACAAATACTTATCTTGCATCCACATGTCGAAGCGTAAACGATCCATCATTCTAAACTACGCCCTTGTTTGATCTTCTTTTGGCGGTCGTTAACTTCTACACTGTGAAGATCAATTCCTCTGTCAACTGTGTTGCTGAAGGCACCGTAGGTGTTAGGTTTCCACACTACCGATGCCTCGAGGTGTGTGTTCTTTGGTTTCTTTTCCGTAAGTCAGGAGAATCTCTTGGTAACCTTGGTAAGGGTAAATGTCCATGCTGCTGCTGACAAGTATGCTGTTCAGGTACAAATCCACTGCACTGAACAACGAATGCATGAAATTGTTGACGGGAGCAACTCTAGCATCCGCACCTGGATTGGTGTTGTCAGTTTTGAGGACATAGACTTTCAGGAACAAGTAAATGTTATTCAGATCAATGTAACCTTCAGTGTGTCCTATGATTTCAACCTCGATTGGAGCGGAGGTGGTCAAAGAGACCCATTGGGATTCTTTCATCATCATCATTATTAGAGGCATGGCAAACAGATCAATTTCTGTCTTGGAACATTCGCAAGTTTATCGGTGCATAATTTTTAGTAATCCAAAACGTCAAAATCTTTGACGGTTCTGCTTTTATTTTTTGTCTGGTCGTATATGTGATGTCTGAATGCTTTTCGACGTCTCTTTCTGCATTGTCCTTGCTGTGGCGTGAGGGGTGAAATAATGGTTTCGACGGAAGTTTAAAGTGAATTTATAGGTCTGTCTCGGGGTCGCGAGAACTCTTTTCGTGTCTGGATCAAGACATTTGTCCCTGCATTCAGTAACCCTTATTTGGGACTTTGTCGATGAGTACATTTTGGAGAAATTCGTATCCTTGGGTCAGGGCAACATCTTTTAAAACATGCAATCCTAAAGTCATCATAGGTTTCAAAACGGGTGCCACCGAACGAAAGGTAGATTTCAACAGATCTCACAAACCATGTTCTCATTGTCGAGCTACTCCTCTGTACACAAGATACATCCGTAACAACTCACTAGAGAATCGTTTTCAAAAATGTATTTTGACCGTCGCTTTTCGTTTGGAGAATAGAATATTTTGTATACGATCTTCTTTCATATAAATATTCATACTGTCAAAGTACGATTTACTGACAGGAAGATAACGAGGATGTACAAATTCTCGGTGAACGTGATACGTGTTTCCTCGTTCATCATAAGATTGCATAATCAACTTTGAAAGAAATGACTCGCAGCAACGGAGCGGCTGTGTTTTTCACTACGTTGTACTCGACGACACCAGACTACAAAAACATCAAATTGTGCCCTTCGTTCAATACGATAGGGTATGGAAAATAGTGAAGAACCGATTGTCGTTGATGTCTTTGGTAGGAGTGAGCGCTGTGTTTCCACCCAGAATAGCATACAAACTGGGAGACAATCTTATAGAGAGCGTTTTTCTGTCGGAAAAATTCATTTAGAGAGTATGAAAAGGTGTATGGTATTCGATCAGCACATTTCGGTGGGTTGTATCGAGCGTTTTGCCAAACTTATCGTTGACGAGATGTCGATCATTAAAATAATATACAGCAGGAATTCTCATGTCATAGGTATTCAACTGGGAATTAGCTGGTGCTCGTGGGTTTTTTCTTTCTCCTTTTTGTTTCGTAAAAGCCAGGATCATTTTTTTCCCAAGTGTTCTTGTACATGCTCGTTAAGTATTTCCACGATGAAAGTAGTTTGATACCCGATAATATTCAAAACATGTGGGGGATGAATGAGTTCCACTAAAGTCACTTCCCATCGAGCTTCGTGATCTAATTGTATGGCTTGAGATAATTTTGCCATGAAACAACATAAAGTGTTGTTGGGAAACACATCTATAGAACTGCCACTAGGTAATGTCAAAAAAATTAATTATTCATAGTTTAATGATTCTTGTCTCCGAGGAGTCATCCGATGTCAAATGATTACTTTCCAACTGTTTCAAAGGGTTGCTGTGACTGGAGTTAGTGTGGCTACTATTGTTGTTGTTACTGTCAGCATATTTCTACGAGGGATTGGGAAGAAGATTGCCAATACAATTGCTGTGTAAACTAGTCCACAGTTATTTGTCCCCTTGTTGCAAACTCGATTCCAGTAGCTGCTTAAATGACACAAAACACCACAAAAATAGGCTGAAGAAAAAAATTGATTTTAGGAGCACGCTCTCCATTCCACACCATCATTTTAACACTTTTTATCTAATTTCTTACAATTTACAGACAGGTCGATCACGTCTAAGCACCTGTCCTGTCAATTCTGTCGTCCAGTTTGGTAAATAGCCATTGTCAAAAGTGTGTTTTGTATTTTCAATGCGAACCCAATCTTTTGTGTTTAATACTTCTTTCTTTTTGAATGTCTCTGACGTTCCAAACAATCGATCAAACACGGCCACTTAATTTTGAAGCGCCACTTCTTCTGGAGCACATCCAATGCTGCCATGGTACGACTGATTGCAAGCTTGACTAAACGTGGTAACACGTCGATGTATTTGAGAATATGTTGATGTGTAAAATATTTCCACATACGTTCTTTCAAGGTTCTTTGAAAACGTCCCATGATACTTGCTATGGTTTCAGGATTTTTAGTGGTTGAAAAATGATTGTGTCGTTACTTCAATTTTTTGCTGTTGAAAGGTTTGGATAAGAAATTCAGTGCCATTGTCAGAATGCCATCGCAGAGGGAGGGTGTCGAACATTTTGTTTTAAGATGATTTTTAAAGCTCGCATGAGCTCTGAACTTGTTTCAGCTGTCAAAGGAACCACTCAAGCCGATTTTGAAAATACATCAAGGACGCAAAACAAATATTTGTAACCTCAATTTGCGATGTAAAATGAGAGACATATGCTAAATTGGTTTGCCATTGATGATTGATTCCTACAACTTTCGTTTGACTTCTTTGAAATTTTCGTCGAATGCTTTTGTGTAACTTCTACGTCGATTGTTCTTGTAACCATTGTCGTACACCCTGAAAACTTAAGACTTTTGAGTTTGGCCTTGGCTGGAAGATACAAGTTTTGAATTCCTCCGTAGTTAGCCACATGGTCAGTATTGTAGTATATGCTGGCCAAAAGTGTGTCCATACTGCGGTTCAATAAGTCATCCAATGTTCGATACTCTTAGGCTCGCGTGGTATTTTGGAGTGCGATGCTTGACGTGTCTGACGAGCAAGAGCAATAGGTAAGGAGATTTCAACAGAGATCATCATTGTTTCTTGATTTTTTATTTTATTTCTGTCTTCACTTCTTTTTCTTTACTATTAAAGATGGTGTAGACACCATCTTTTTGACCCAGGCTTACATGATTTTGTTCAGTCGTGGTAGGGAGAAAAGGTGTTTGAGCAGAAGGGGTTTGTAATTTTTCCATGCTCGTGGATGTGTGTCTGTTGTCCTGGTGGCTTCTGCTTGTTTCTTTCTTTGGTTTTCATGACATTCTTGAAATCTCGTAGAGTAGGTTTGGCACATTCGTCTAAATCTTTCTGGTGAAACAGTTGAAGACGTTGCAATAATTTTCCGTACCGTTGGGAATTTTCGCTTTGTGACAAATCTGCTTGATCCTTCAACGACGGTAACTATTGTTGTTGTAAGTGTGACAATTTATTTTTCGCATTGGGGCATTGGTTTTGATGAGCTCTGACAAGACATCCCAAAGGATTTTGTGTTTTAACTCGCTGCCACTCTCTTCTTTTTTATTTCTTTGATTTTGGGTTTCTTGGGCTTTGCTTTTTTTAGCTTTGGCAACGGTATTAGGATCCCATCGTAAAAGGGAATGAATAATCACTCTTCCTAGAGTTCCATTTCTTCCCGGTTTCAGTATAATTTGTTTTTTACTTTGAGTATCGATTCTTTTATCGGCCAATGTTGTGAAAGCTACTCTATGCTCTTCGAAAAACGTTGCCTTTTTATTAGGATTGTTAATAATTCCTTGTAGTAATCTAACAAATGCGAACGCACTTGCGCATTTGTTTATTTTTTATTTTTTTCCCCTACTGATGGCGTACAGTGCATGGATCAACTTGACAGGAGGATGAGACTGAAAGAAGATCATGTTGAATCCTGTCAGGAATGATAGAAGTGAATGGTGTTTTTATAGTTTTGTTCTTAGTGGGAAGACGAAAACGAGGAAAGCGACGTGTAAATCACTGGACCTCCTTCTTGGCACAAATCATGAAACAAATCCGTAAGAAAACTCAAATAATTTGGAGTCGTTGGCTTTAAATTAAGCAGTAAATATGCATGTGTCAATTGAGTAGCATCGTCATAAGCATAATTCAGCTAGGTTGTTCCTAATTGTTTAGCCAACACTTGAACTTGAGATTTGTCTCTTGGACATTTAAACAATACAACATCATGGGCATTGAGACTGGTGGTGCGATGCGCTTTACTTTGTTGAAATAAATTTTGTGTGATTTATATAATACTAGCGTTACGATGATGTTCTTTTCGTGTAAACCAAAGTTTAATTTCTATTTCGTCTTTTCTAACATGTCATCGAAGATAACGAGATGCGTGTGACAAGAGTCCGACACGATCCCATCGTCTTCGCGATGAATCCCTTCTACAAACGAAATCGATTTCTCCTTGGCTTTCTTTCAGTAACGTGTAAGCCGATTTCCACTATTGGTAACACCACACGCTGCGTTGTGGAAGACGATTCAACAAAGCTGATTTATGTTCAATCATACCTTTACAAAATTTCGTTTTGCCTAAACCACTCGGTCTAGCACTCATATTAAATGATGGCGAGGATAAAGTGCCTCCCAAATTTTGACGATCTAACCTTTAGTCAATTACTTTGAGAACGGAGAATGCAGCCATAACTCTAGAGTATTTTGAAAAATTCTAATACGATCACAAAGATAACTAGACATTTTATACAGGAAAACAATGTCCACATTTCAAACAAAGTTCTTTTGTTTTTGGTTTTCTCTTTGTGGGAGTCAGTCACTCACGTCTTTGGCATAGCCAGCCACCTCTTGTTTCCAAGTGTCGAATCCAAGAGTTTTCAAGTGACGTACATCCTTCTATTGGTAAATCTGTTGGTGTAGCCATCTATCCAAACACACTTCATGGTAAGCATGAAGGGTAGACAAAGTGCGACGAATTTCTTATTCACACAAGGCTAGAGAAGCAATATTCATCACTAATCGTAGAACATTTAACAGAATGGGTTTCTTGTGTACAGACACAGGTTTTGCAATTATGTCTTTTCAAGAACTGGTGATAAATTTGCCAAAGGGTATCTGCCGGTATACGAAATCCAAGAAATTAAAAGTACTTTGTCGTTCTGTAAGTTTTGAACCTTTTAGTGGACTTCCTTCCACGGAATTTGATCTATCACTGCAACACTGTAGGTGGAAGTCGTGGCATACAAGGTCTTACAAGATGTGGGAAGTTGATCAATGTCTGACAATTTGAACGCTTTCAAGGTAATTAACATTTTAACAGCATTCAATCAGTATTTAAAACGCCTATGTCGTGGAGGATGGGATTGTTCTTTGCGTTTCACTTGAATCTGTACAAAGTCTCCGTAAATGCATTCTCGTAGCTCAAAAGGTAAACTAGGAATTCTCTCCTCTTCAAAAGTATCCATGGGGATAATAATCTGGACCAACCAAGAGAAGGTTCTGACAGGCTGGAGACCATTTAACTTGTTCAAGGAAAGCTGAATCTGTATACTCCCTTTCTTGGAGTTTTACACCACAACTAAAACATTGTACCTGGTCTCCTTGACTTACGTACACAAATCCTGCTCTCGCTAAAGTTTTCGGAGTAGGTCCATCTGGGCCATTTCCCTATGTACGTCTGGAATTTGCTGGCAAAATCATAATGGACAGGCAAAGCCACAGAAAGCGCGTGGTCTTCTTTGATTCGTAATTCTCGATGATCTTGTGGTATAAACAGTGACTTGTTAGTGCATGAATGACATCCATAGATTGGCAAGCGTATGATATGCCTTTCGATAGCGGAGCAAGGTCGTGGTGCGTCACTCTGGACACAGGACACTGTATCGCTCTCGTGGCAGGGCACACCATCACATTCGTTTTCGTTCAGGTTTGGGTAGGTGGGTCCATCACTTTGTTTCTATGTCGAATTCATCTATCTAGGCGGACGTCATTGCTCACAATGAATTTTATTCTTGGAACTCTGTCCTTTTTATACCGAAAAGGAGGTACCCGTACAGAACCGTGTTATCATTGGGAAGTTTCTCATTAACGATTTGATACACATTTTCAAAGAGTCGATTGATAATTTGGTGATCAGACAAACGTACAATCTTGTTGGGGTCGACCGTTTTGTCACGAAATTCTGTCTTGATCTTGTCCTGACTTTTAAGGCTTCGTTTAACACATCAAAGTTTACCACTTGACTCGAGGGATAGTTCAGTGTCAGTCCTTTCACTTTACATTTGGTATGAAGTTGTCCTTTCTTATCTCAAAATTCAGAATAGTCTATTCGGGATGATTGTCGGTCGACACTCCTAAACGTTCGTCTTCGATGTGAGTGTGATAGCATCCAGGTTCGATCGATGTATATGCAACTATATGTGTCAAAATAAAAGATGCGGTCTCCTAAAAGTTTTAACAGCGAATACAATATTAAACGGGCTTTATCTGTCGCGTAAGCAGTAATGATGACATTGCCAAACTTGTCGGGTGGAACTTCTTTGTAATTCACCAAAATCAAGTCTTCATGTATGATTTCGAGCTAGTTGATGATTTTTTCCTTATCGTCAATGAGCGGAAAGTATTCACTTGGATCGACCAAGTATTCAGTGTTGGGCAACATCGGACGTTGAGCAAGTTTTCCCCACAAACAATCTAACATGAGTTTTGCAAACGATCGTCTTCCTTGGTTCTGTTCTACTTGTTCCTTCTAAGGATCGGTACCATTATTTGAATTGGTATTTCTTCTGGAATATGACACCAGGAGGGTTAGCAGCTTGCTTCTTGTTTCAATTTAAGAAACTCGTTGACGTAACCTGAAAAAAAACCTGGACTCGAGTCGCCATTCTGTTGGTAATGTTCTGTGGCAACAAAGTGCTAAATTTCGTATACCATTAACAATAGGTAGCCACAATCGAATGCGTAAAACAATTCAACACCCACCCACGTTCCTGTCAAGGCGCGTTCTTGGTCATCGTAACGACAAGGTTCGTGTTAATATCACGTTTCAGCAAACGTACGACATAAAGAAAACATAAGTTTTCCATGGCAAGGATGAGATAAAACGGGATAGTACAAGTTCGTTGGTGAAAAAACTTTACTTATCATCAGACCTTCGTACTGGCGAATGTGTTCCACGTTGATGTGTTCTGTCAAATATTTTAGAGTGACTGGTAGGAAAGCGAGCATATTTACACACACAAGGGTACAACAAACACACATCGATATATTTGATTTGTTCTCCTTGAGACTCGACTGCTTTGAACAAAAGCGTGTAGCATTGATCCGTCCTTCAAACATACTGTCGCTAGGATTCAAAGTTTCGATGTCTACAACATCATAGTCTTCAAAGATGCGACAAAATTCTGGATGTTTTTTTCAAACGTCGATCGTAGTCGTGTTCCCTCATTTCTGGCACGCGGTATCCTTGAATTTCCAAACTCTGGCTTTGTTGGCAAGTTTTGTCGTACAAATCTTCCATGGTCAACTCTGTCAAGGGATTTTCAGTTCTCGGTGAGGATAATACGTGGGACATCCATGAAATAAATATCCCTGAAATTTGTACACGATATTTGGGTTTTCCAAATTCCAACCATGGACGGAATAATATGCAATCTTGTTTTTCGACCGTTTCTAGCATGTAGTATCCACTTGTCTTGAGTTTCACACAAGTAACCAACGCAAACGTTTGGCTGAATATCGACGGCTGACAGATTGATACGTTTGAGGTGGTATAACTTCTAGTTTGTTCTCGGACATAAACTTCTTTTGATACACCAATCCACAAGCTTTGGCAATGATGGAAGCTTTCTTCAAGGGATCGTAGAATGTCGACATCGGACCGATAATATTTCAGCATTTCTTCTTGAAAATCAAAAGGGTCCATGGAGTGGGCTTGATACCAGGCGTACAAAACTTCTCGCTGTTCTGTTTGCATACCGTCGGGATCATAGTAATGGATTTCAGGCAAATGTGGGGGCACGACGTGTTGATTTTCTTCGGTATTGAAAAAGTGAGGAAAATATCCTTGAGCCATTTTCGTCATTCCAGACGTTTAGGCATTTTACTCAAAGGCATAACCAAATAATTAATGGAATCATTAAACTGTACGTTTCCCGCATTCATGTAAATGATTTTGAGTCCATTCATGGTAACTTTTGGAAACTAGGTTCCTTCTTTTGAAAAATATTTCAAAAGAAACTGTCCGTCGTATCCTGAGAAATTGTGAGCGATCACTGTAGCGTATTGATGGCAGCTGCCGTAACGATACACCTCGACTTCGTCCCATGTGTCGTCTGTGGGGTCCACCCCCCCCCTCTGAAGAATATGAGAACAACGAATTATCTCTTCTATTCCACCTGGAATCTAGCTACAATTTCGACCGTGATGAAATTCAGGTTCCTGAATACAGTCGTGGCAAGAGCGATGAGCGACACAAAAGTTGCGAATGCGAATCCTGTCTCTTGAGAAAATTCAAAGTAAGAAAAGATAAAATCTACACAATGGTGCCATTTTTTTTCTTGTTCTGATCATTCAGTAATTTCTCTAGTTCGTTGTCATATCTATGAATGTAACATTGATGATCCAACTCGATGACTTGACCACAAACACGGCATTGATTCTTTCCTGGACAAATGTGTGGCTCTTTGTTTTTTGGTACGAACATGCTATTCACATTTTGGACATACTTTCAATAATTTACAGGCACTTTCTGTTTTGAATTGTTTCATGCGATATCATTCGTAACTCACTGGACTCACAAATGATCGTCCACATGTAGATTATTGAATCCTTTTTTATCCTACAGAAACAGAAGGTCTCGACGCTAAATCCATGTTACGTCTCTCCCCATAATAAATATGTTGCTCCCAATTGCTAAATCCTTGGTCACATTTGTCACAATAGTATCTCTATCCCAGAAATGCTGTGATACTGGTAATGGAATCGAAATAATTTTGGTGATGACAGACGTGAATGTAGTTTCTAGAAAATGAGATCTTCGCGAATGACTTGAGAGTAAACCTTTAGCGTATAACTAGGGACTAACACGTCTTCAATTTTGGGCATTTAATGAACTCTACACAAGGTTTTTCGAAATTCCTGCTTGTTCCAAAAGAATATCTGCTTCTCTCCGTTTTTTGGCTCTGTCCGATTGCCTAATGCTTTTCCATAATCGTTTCCATTCTGGTGTATCGGGTTTTCTGCATAAGCTCTAGCTACCACGATAGCGTGGGACAAACACATCTGATCTTGGTCATTATTAATCTTGACGATACTTAGTTTGGTAGTGGTAAGTTGATCGGGAAATAAAACTTTGCGTCCTCCGCTGCCCCATTGCGTCGTCCGCGGTTTAACGTGTAACGTAGGAAGAATGGCTTTTCCATCGGAGATGTCAAAGTCATCATTGAATTGTTGGATGTGTTGAATTTTATCCTAGATTTTGGAAGCGGTTAATTCCGCAGGTGTACTAAATTCGATCCAGACAGATGATTTCAAACTGTCGTGCGTAAATCGAAGTCGCAAACGATCTTGATCTTTTGCTTGACATTGTCATTTTAACTCCTCTAATATAGACTCTAAAAGCCGGTAATAAATGCAGTAGCTTTCTCTGCAAGGACTTTGGGACTAGACTCTTTAACTTTTACCGTGCAAGTGTAAGCAGTCTTTCTAAACTTTCTACAAGTCACTTTGTTGGTAGATGGAATGTGAAAATAATCTTCAAAGGCTCCAGAACGATTTTCTTTCCTGATCTTGACTCTCTCGGTCTTGGGCAGGAGAAGGTGGATGGTGTTGGATAGGGATCAACCATTTCCTCTTCAAATTCTTCAAATTCGCTGGATGAAACTTCTATGAGAGTGTTGGGTTACACAGAATGTCGTCGTCGCTTTGCTTCTGGTTTGTCCCTGGAAGGGTTGACTATTTCATGACGGTAGATGATTCAAGTCTAATTTGACTAGGGTTACCTCTCTCCCTATATACGAATCCCCTCACCTCCTTCACCCATAAAGAATATATAATTCAGTTTTACATTCAATCTGCACTTCTAGTCAGAGACTTACAAAGAGTGATTCGAATATACATCTCTAACAAGACTTATGGAGAGACTCAAGACTAGTCCTTTATAGACAGAAGTGAATATACCTGTTATGTCTGTCAAGAAGAAGGACATTGCGCTCTAGAATGTCTACAACGTCAAAGAAAACAAACCTCAAAGATAGGAGGAACCAGGTCCCGAGAGAGAAGTAAAGATGCCTGTTATCATTGTCATGAGTAAAGACATTGGTCTTCAGAGTGTGCCCAGAAAGTGAAAAAACTGAAAAAGGAAGAGCTTTCAGAAGCAGAAGAAACATAAGAACCCATTCAAGCGAAAAATAATTGAAAGTAATACAAGCAGAAGAAAGGACAGAAAACACCATTCCAATGAAGAAATTCAAAGCAAGACATTCCTAAAAGTAGAAAGAAAAGACTTTTGTGATGTGTTTGAAATTTCCTTGTGATTCTTATTCATGAGAAGTGTATCAATGTCATGATTTGTTTTGTTTAGTATTGATAAGACACATACACACACACACACACACACACACACACACACACACACACACACACACACACACATATATATATATATTTGTGATTAATTTTTTTCAGCCATGTCTACCATACTTGCACTATTACGCACTTATGAATCGCAGAGACGCTAATATATATATATATATATATATATATATATATATATATATATATATATATATATATATATATATATTAAGTGATGTCGCACGTCCATTGTATTCTGAATGGGTGATAAAAACACGCACTGACTGAAATATGTTACACGAGTTCTGATTGGTGGAACCTTCAAATCGGTTTCGATCTTGTCTTAGACTATATATCAATATATAGAAGCACGTTCGCCCCTTCTGTCATCCGTACTCAAGATAAGTCAAGATGTGGACTGCCTCATGTATATGAAGTTATCGTGGGCCATCGGCAAGATCACCTGCACGGCTTTATGGAAAAAAAGAGTGCAGACTTAATGGCAAGGGTGCCTCAAAAGATTATTGGTTAATGGACCTGCAGTGTGGAGAAGCTTGCGACGAAGATTAGTGAAGCAGTCCCACCAGTGTAAGCAATCTTTTGTTACCCCCTCCCCCCCGCAACGACCCCTTTTAAGTCCACCCAGATCTGTCATAAACAGAGATACTACTGTTTGAGCAATAGTTTGTATTGCCAAAAACATTGTGCGTTCTATGTGTTTTTGTTGTATGTGTTTGTCTATGGTTTTCTCTTCTACAATTTAAATTTAAACCCACTTTCACCCTTCTGTCGTGTGTGATAATGTATAAGTATGATAGTATGCTTGTGTACGTGTGAACATTCCTACAATTGTATCTCTTTACACCCCACGTACGAGAGAATATAAGTACGTTTGTGTATTTGTGTGAATATTCCTATTCTTTTCTCTCCTTCCACTCCAATTTGGGGACTGTATGTATATAAGTGTGAGTGTGAACTGTAATTTTGTCTGATCTATGTATTACCCTTCCTTAGTCTACCTTCTGCTTTACATCTCCTTTCACACTGTGTGTGCTGGTGAGTGGGTATGGGTGTTTGTGAGTAGAGATGAGTGCTTGTCAGTAGGTTTAGGTGTTGGTCAGTATATATGGATTATGGTCAGTTAGATGGTGTGTTGGTCAGTATATATGATTGATGGTCAGTAGATGTGTGTGCTGATCAGTTGATGTAGGTGCTGGTTCGTAGATGTAGGTGCTGGTCAGCCAAAAGGCGTGTTAACCTATGGATGCTTTCTTTTACATTACATTTCTCGTTAGAGGCCAGAGTGCCATACTAATGTTAATGCAATGGAAATTCTTAATATTACATTTCCCGTTAGAGGTCAGTGTGACATACTAATGTTAATGCTAATGACATTTTTGACATTACGATTTCTGTTACAGGCCTGAGTACCACACTATACTATACCTAGTTCTTCGAATAAATACAAATTTGTCTCGCATATATTGGCGAGGGATTGCATCTGATGGAGCTTCAGCAGAGCTGTTCAAAGGTACATGTTGAAGCTTTAGAAAAAAAATATGAAAAAATGTTACCCTGCGGAAAAGCATGATTGCTTTTTCTTGCTATCCATATGTTAAAAATGAGGAAAAGCGCAAATATATATCAATAAAACAGCATCCTTCGGGATTGTATCTTGCACGAACATGTTCACTAGCTTGTCGATAATTCTTATTATCTGCTGGTCACCTGGTTTGGTATAGTTTGGTTTTGGTGCTTCACTGCACAGTAATACATGAAGGCAACTTGAATAAACTGCCTTGTCCAGAGACACGCCGCGAGTAGAGGGCTAATGGAAGTTCTGGTTTTGGTTATTTAAAATTATTTAAATAGCGTTGTTTGGCGTGAGCTGTGCCCACATACAACAAATAAAACAAAAATAATTGATTGATGAGTTAAAATGCCATAACTCCCATCAACCCCATAATAGTTTCTTGCACACTTTCCTTACTACTGCATGAAAAACAAAAACACTCTCGTACACGAGAACATTGCTGGTACACTTCCTCGACTATGTATGATAAACACAAACACCCTTGTACTCCTTACACGACAACTTTGCTGGCACTTTTACTAAACTACAGCATAAAATAGCAACAACAGGAAGACAAACATAGCTCAAACACAACTATTCACTAATGCATACAACCTAAAAACACGTCCATCTTTCTAGATCTTACTACTGGGACACTTACCTTACTATTGGACTTTCAAAATGTCGTCCAAAGCATTCCAACGCCTTACTACTGAAACACACAAATACTATTGAAATCTTACTACTCACTTTAAAATAGATAATGCAATGCTACAATTTGTGTACTGAAAATCGCAACATAAAATAATTTGAAACCATTGCACAAGACAAATAATGAAGACAAATTACATTGTAACCAATTCGAGTTCACGATATAAACAGTAATATCTGTATAACGTGTATTTGTTTACAAGTTTGAATTGGATTAATGTCTGGTCAAGATAACACAAATGTTGATTCGCCTTCTTCAAGCATAAAAAATTATGTATTGCAAAATGTTTCCAGAAAGATTCTGATTTACAGATTGCATTCAGTGATAAACACATTGAGATAAGCAACATCAATCCGGTTAGTAAGATGATCCAAACTGCATAGTATGAGGAGGAATTTAATTAGGTATTTGGTGTGGTTAAATGCACAAGCATTGTTACGCCCCCCACCCACCCCCGGTACCTGGCTTATATCAATGACCTGCTAGAGTATATATCATCTACAACCGGACTCTTTGTGGACGATTGCCTATTGTTAAGTATCATCCATTTCACGAAGATTTGAACTATCGTTCAGAAGAACCTTGACAATCTTCAGGAATGGGAGTCTATATAGCAAATGGCTTTCAATCCAGATAAATGTGAGTTGTTAAAGATCACCAAGAAGCACAGCCTAATTATTGTCAACTACACCATCCATGAACACACCCTTAATGCCACCAGTATTGCGAAGTATCTTAGAGTTACCATCTCTAGTGACACGTCCTGGAGTAAGCACGTTGAGAACATCAACAAAAGGCAAATTCTATCATGGCTTTCTTAAGCCGTAACATAAGGTCTTGCCCTCAACAAGCCAAGGAACAGGTCTAGAAAACCCTTATTAGACCCATACTTGAATATGCCTCTATTAATTGGGTTCCACATACAGAACGTGACATCAGGAACATCAAATTAGTTCAGAGACGAGCAGCTATATTTGCTATAGATAACTACCAGAGGACCTGCAGTGTAACATCAGTGCTCAAAGACCTGTGATAGGAGAGTTTAAAAAAAAAAGCAAGGAGAAATCGGAGTGAGCATGCTATCAAAGATCACCGACCAACTAGTTGACATACCTGCCCAGCCATACCTTACAACTGCTTTAAGTACATTATGAATTACCGGCAGTTCCACACAATCTCAAATGTCTACAATAACAGCTTCTTCCAACATCATGTGAAATAGCCTCTCACTCTGTCATCACGTAAAGCAGCCTGATCAGAAAGCCCACATTGGAATCCTTTCAAATGGTCCTGGCTACCTTCATTCTGTAATGGCAAAACTCCTGTTTTTTTACAGTTGCTTTTAACCTCACACATCTCCACTCCCGATTGCGATGATAGTTAGATCGGAGGGACGCAATTAATAAAGATGAAGATGACGATGACAAAGAAAAGTATTTAAGACACCTTACTACGATCCTGATAGTTCAGTTGCTTATACAAATATCAATAAATTATGGGAACAAATTAAACCTGACAAACTTAAAACAAAATATCTTGAATTGAAAGACTGGGTAACTGAACAATCTACATACACGTTACGTTTTCCCTACAGAATGTTATATGTTACTCACGTGCATAACCAGTGGTAAGCATACATTGTTCATATACAAGCTTATCAAGCATACAACAATGGATACTAATATATCTTGACATTGATACATTTTATTTTTCTTCAAAATACGCATTGGCTGAGGTAGTAAAAACAAACAAGGGAGATGAGATGAATGCCGCTTTAACAGAATCTTCAAAATGAGAATGTCTGACAAGACATGGCTTGATGCAGGAAACAGTATTACAATAAAAAAAGAGTCAAGGATTTGTTGCACAACGAAACATCGACTACTTTTCAACGTATTTAAACAAACAAGCATCAATAGTTGAAAGGTTTAACAGAACTCTGAAGACTAGAATATGGAAGTATTTCACTCAAAACGAAGTAAGAAAATTGGCTGACGTTTTACTAAAGCTAAATTGAAGAAACAATAACATTCATCACACGTCAATAAACACGGTTATAGTTTAAGTGAGCGAGGCCAAATGGTTAAAAGTAGGGATCAGATCATTCTGTTATTTTACAACTGATACATATGAACTCCAAAATTTAAAAAAAAAAAACGTTTAGAAGTTAAAAATTCAAAACTATATTTTCAAAGTGCTACCTTCCTAACTTCATGATGGAAACATTCAAAATTAAGCAAGTAATTTTAGGTGATCTGGTTGTTTACAACCTGGAAAACTTGATATAGTGGGCATGTTTTAAGATCCAGAGTTATCAATACGCAAAAAACATGACGTTAGTAAAGTTAAAAAGATTGTAAAGACCAAGAAAATGAAAGGAAAAATGTATGTACTCGTGAAATGGAAGGGATATGATGAATCGTTTAACAGTTGGGAACCAGCAGAAAACTTTATTTATCATTTATATGCTTGTAGCTAATACATGTATTATACTCCTATCAATTGTTTACTCCAGAAAGAGCCAGAATTTTAGCGTTATTTCCTTCAAGTAGGAAAACGATACTATTGTTTTCCGATTCCATACCACAATCCTCTTAGGCGAGGCTGAAACTACTTTTTCCTCGATGTTTTCCCGGTTACAACTGCTTTTAGCCTGGCCTCAAAGAGAAACTTTCAGTTGTTGAAATCTTCCGTGATGCAAAATTTGAGAACTGCACAATAACGGTAAATCACATATATGGGTCTGCTGCCCCCATGCGTCTCAGAATTCGTGTTACTAACAGTGATCGTAATGAAAATGACTGATTGTTGTTTCACGCGATTCATTCATAAACTGAGATATTGACGCGCATATCAGCTGATCAATATGTAATTCGGTTCATGATTTTGGATGAAGTTCGTATTAAAAAAGTTGAAATGTTAAGCCGTTTCTTTTGTTTTTCAGTTAGGTATAGTGATTTTATTAAATGATCTGAAAATTGATAGGTATATAACAAAAAATCATTATCATAGTAATTCGATTTTGATTGCTAGATCACGTCTTGTCGTCAGCATCAGAAAATCCGGATTATGACTCGACGCTTTGCGTCTTGTAATTATCCGGATTTTCTGATGCTGACAACTTGACGTGATATAGCAATCAAGGTCGCATTACTATGATACAAGTATAAGTAGATACCAATATCAGGCAGCAAGAAAACTTTGACTTTTTGTTTTAAAGATAACGAGTTTCTATATAATGTGATAAATGTGGACAAACAGTGCATATGAAAATGAGATAGTTAAAAGATGCATATCATGAGAATTTGTAAAGATCAACAAAAATGATACACATGAAAATTTTATAAGGTGACTACAATGTAGGCAACATCTGAGCTGGGTAACACATGACATCACTGATGAAACACAAAGATGTATCATTGAAACATACGAAGCTAATACAAACTACATCACAAAAAAGCTTAAAAGCAAACACAATATTATAGACTAAAAGCTGGTCCATGACATTCTGAACAAAATCAAGGATAATGAAAATTATATAGACGTTGATACAATGATCGGGATGTTTAAACTATTTTTAAAAACTTCATTCAAAGAAGGCGAGTCACAAACTACTCAATCAGCCATGTATTCTTCCTGGACAAAATATTTACGATGATCAGTTTAAAAACACCCATCAAACCTTTGATCACAAAATATTGAACAACATTACCCAAAATCAGTTGATTTGGCGGAATTTTTACATCATGAAGTAAAACCCAATACAACCTAAACGGCACCCTGACAAAAGCGCGCAGGACAAAAGTGCGCCAACAAAAGCGCGCTGACAAAAGTGCGCAAAGACAAAAGCGCACACTACAAAAGCTCGCAGGACAAAAGCGCGCAGGACAAAAGCGCGTGGACAAAATCGCGCAAAGACTAAAGGGTACAATAATTACCATTTTATGTCTCTAGTAAAGACAAAAAAACTAACAATTACAGCATTAAAGATCATTAAGCATCGTCTATTAATTAATATCTCAATATGGAGAAATACGGCGTTAAAGAACAAATAACATCATCCATTCATTAATATCTCAATATGCAGAAAAATAGCGTTTAATAATTTTTCAAAACGTACGATTACTATTAGTGTCTTCTACAGTGCAACGTTATGCGCGATTCCGCGCAAATAGTCCATTATTGACACATTGCTGTATGTCGGAATTAAAGCTTGCAGGCGCCGATTGAGTTGAACATATTTCGACTTCGACGCTTCGGTATGTCTAACGCAGGATTGATAGCGTTCGATCTGCAGCTCCACATGATCCTGCTTCTTGCGGAAATAGTCGATCAACTTGTAGACCGACGGGTGATGACAATCGACTGTTTGCTGGAACGACCGATGCCAAGCCTCCACTGAATTGTTGGTACGTGGCAGATTGTAGTTCACGCGATCACGCATGTTCCACAAATCGATCGGAAATCTCGGATGTGCTCGACCACGTCTTCGCTGTCTTCAGACGTACGTGTCTTCCCAATAATCGGTTATCGGTGCTAATTGTGGAGGACGGGATTCAACCAACTCGTCAAGCGCTGCCGGTGTGTTAGCAACTGGGACGAAGCAGAGAGCTAGCACCATTCTGACGTGCATGCGCATGTTTTCATCATCACGATACGAATCTGCTAAATGAAATTCTTGCACTACATAAGGTAAAATGTGCTCTTTCTGCTTCTGCGATTCGGTTCTTTCCATGACTGCAAATGTTTCGTCCTAAACATATTTGTGCTATTTATACAGTGTTAGGTACGCAAGTAGCTTTGAAGAATGACTCTTCAAATAAATATTGGAACTTAGAAATTATCTCACTTTTCATGTCTATTTCTACTCTGCGTGCTTTTCTTTTTGCGTGATTCTGTCGGGAGATTTCAGGTTTTGTCGGCGCTCTTTTGTCGGCGCGTTTTTGTCGGGGATTTTAAGCTGCGCTCTTTTGACGGCGCTCTTTTGTCCTGCGCGCTGTTGTCGGGACACCAACCTAAACAATATGCGGACAGACAGACTTTGAATAATCAGTTTTTACGGACATCAAGGAGGAACGGAAATTTAGCTACTGAAATACATTGCACAATGTGTTTCTCCTCCGGATGACCTATCCACGGAGACAAAATAGCGATTATACCAAGAGCAGTTAAATGTCACAAATGCCACAGAGCAAAGCTGGTGGAGGAAATGGAAAAACAGAACAACAAATACCAGAGGTACAAACATTGCATAAAATCAAACAAGATTAATATGGTACTACTGTGGGGTAAATGAACAGGTCAGCATGAAAACTAAACAGAAAATTACATGTGAGTGCAGAAAAACAGTAAATGCAGGATCGATGTACACGGACAAGAAAAGCTAGTTTATATATAGATGACAATACACTTTAGTTTAGAATAAATGGACTCAAAGTTATATAAAAAAAACTTACCAGTACAGTACCTTACCCTTGTACCGCAACTCAGCTTAAAACATTACATTGGTTAACTCACCTTAATCAAGCTAACATAGGAAATGAATTTAACGAGGTAACAATTTATTACCCTAAAACTAAATTTTCACATAATACCACCGACTGAACAGTTTTAAAAGCTTTAGTCTAAAATGTGCCAGTGATGAATCATGAAAAGATACAGATCACAGTGTGAAATGAAATTGTGGTAAAAATTAGCTAAACTGGGCAGTATGGATGACCGACATCCAGTTGCGGCATGTCATATTGGCATTTAATAGACACAAACGAGAATTAGCCAAATCAATTTACAAATTTCATGTCTACTTACAGATGCTAAAGCTACTATCTGAATGTAAGATACCACTGCCTGATGCATTGAAATCGAATAACAACAACATAAATTTGAAACAATTTAATTTGATTTGCTACAATTTTAAAATGTCACTGCATATTAGGTTCAAAAAGAGGACATCTATTACTCAATCAGTTGCGATGGAATCTGATACTGGTAAAAAGATAATGAAGCTACTTATTTTGGGACAGCAAGGTTACGGCAAAGATGAAAAAACATGATGGTCAAATTCCAAAAATACATCACAGAATCAAAATTGAAATTGGACTATGCTGTTGGAGGTGACGGTATATTTTTGTTTCCTATGCAACATGGTGATGAAAAAGGGTCATATTGTTGGATGCAACAAAAATTTGCAGAATTCCAAAAAACTGTAGAGGACATACATGTAGACAAAGCAAGTAACAATTATGTAGAGAAGATAGTCCTTATGAGACAAGCACAAGTTGTCTCTGACACGATGACACATGCTGATGAAAAGTGTTAACAAAGTCCAATATAGAGACGTTGAAAAAGACCTTTGATTATAAACTAAACGAGGAATCATTCATTTTAATAATTGAAATTGTGGAAACTTTTATGGCTTAGTTTTTGAAATAGTTTACGGACCTTTAACTCTTCTCTACTAGTGCCCAATCAAGCAACATAACGTCTACAGCAAGAAATCTAACCATTTATCCAGCACTATTGAATAACCAGCCTATGACAATACCAATACATTTAGGTAATGCTGCTGCTTGTTTTGTCAATTCCAAGAAATAATTGGCTAAATTTTTCAAGCCTTTTTTTTTTATGTCAACAACTTATTCACCTGGAGTAGGAGGAGTAGGTGGGAATTTTGAATGAGATGTTTCTGGAAGCGTTGGTGGAGTAGCTGGAGGAAAAACAATACCTTTTATCAAAATTTTACATGGACAATGCAATTGATGATATTGTAATTGCAGTTTCTCTGGCTATAGCATATATTGTTACACCCTGTTAAAACAATCGTTTTAGACTTTCACCTAATGGTAATTTTGCCCTCACTTTTAAATTTATTTTTACATTGTTTTCTCTGAAACTGCTCTCCGTCCGAGTTAGATGTGAAACTAATTGAGCTCTTGTTTTTTCGGTCCTTTTCAACTGTTTCTGGAATACTGCCTTTTTATTTGGGTCTCTTTCCTTACTGATACACATTTCAGCGTCAAGTTTCATAAACTCTAATTTTGATCCCATAAATTCAACAGCATTTACATAGTCCTTTAATTCTCTTTCCTTCTAAATAGTGAATAATCTGTTCCACTTCCGTGATTGGTCTCTGCTTCCCTGGCCTGTTCATCAAATGTCTCATTTGTATCTATTGTTCGCATTTCGATGTTCTGAGTCACCTGTATTGGTTTTCTGATGGTAACTGATGGTTTAATTTAATAGTTTGGTTTTGTCTCATCTTCAAATTTCTCACTCGGTAACGCTCATTTTCTGTACTACCTTGTGCAACCTAACATTGTTAAAAACAAATCACCCCAGTGTTATCAGATATGGTTCTAGGAGATAGCAGTTTTACAACATTAAATTTGAAGGCTTCCATCAGGTTTTTCACAATACAGTGTTTTAGCTTGCATGTTCAAGTCATTTCAAATCGATACTGATCGTCATTTATCTTGAGTCCCGTTATTATCCTTTCTTTGTACTCATCAATAATTCTCAGCGAAACGCTTTCCTAACTACCATTTAACTGAGATACAACTGTACTAAAACCACTGTATAGACTTTCAGTGTCAATAACATCTATTTAATGGATATATACCACGTCATCGTCATCTTCATGCTCATGATTTTTAAGCTCTTTCGGTTCAAAATCTTCACCATCTTCAGCCATTTTTAGGCTATTTAATTACTGTGAAACAACACAAGTCACAGTTTAGAAAAAGAATTGGGAACAGTACCTTGAACTGAAGAGTTCAAACAGGAATTGAACATAGTTATTGCGAATGGGACGTTCAAAGAGATAACCGGTAAAAGCCTGACTGAAAAAATTTGGAAAACATGATTAGAAAAGTGTAAAAACTTCTTATGAAACACTTGTCAATGACAGTGCTGAACAAATCTCTAAATCATTTGCAGATGTTGTTGTTTACATTGTGACATCATTTATAAGCAAATGTAATCCCATTGACAACTTGGACGGCTTGGAAAACAAGCTTAAAGATGACTACATGACATCCTATGGAATAAGGTATTTCACTGGTTTTTGTCATTTAAGCTAGGTTTACGTCTATCTGTCCTGAATTCTCTTTTGATAACATTTAAAGATATCGGCTTGAACAAGGCAACATATAGCGATCAGGAAAAGTTGTAAAAGATTGCAAGGCACAATGTTGAAACAATGATTGCCATATAAAATAAGTACTTATTGCTTTGTTATTGATGCGTGTGCGCCTTTAACCACACTCGTTAGAACATTTGCTATTACAGGAATAGCTTACTATTCAATCATAGTGGAGAAGGAAAATAGATTAATTAATACTGTTACAAATTACATTAATTATAAAGTTGGTCATCTGAAATGACTTAGCTTGCTTGTTGTGCTCTTCAAGCTATTCACTGGACGATACTTTCGCATTTTATAAAACTATGTTTTCACTGGCCCTCATGTACCTAGTGATTTTTATTTCAATTAAAACATTTTCGTTGTCTATCAGGATCAGACAGGTTAAACGACGCAATAGGAAAGACATGATAAATATGAAGGTCATCTTCATTAACACCTTTAAGCTTTGTGAAGTGTATCTATCGTTTCTAAAAGCCAATTGAAGGTATACTTAGTATCTTCAATGCCGTATCTGATTTGACGTTATCTGTTAATGCTGACAATATCCTTAGTCTTGTCATGCTAATTAGTCTGTGATAATTAATCTGAAGTTTCCATCATTGTAGTACCTTTATTTAATGTATTTTCTCATGTACTTCTTACAGTGCTCTTTGTTGTCATTTCTACATTATTTTGCGGTCTTTGGTTTCTTCATACCACTGTTCCATGTACTCTTTGTTGCAAGATTTACATTACCTTTGTTTTTGCCACAATTTAGTCATCTCTTTTACTTCGACAGATTCTGAACATATCTTAAACTCCAACTTTTTATTTACCCAGCTATATTTTCAAATCATTTTAAGTTATTGTAACACTGTATGTCATCATGTATTTATCACTTATTTCCATCTTGAACTCATTTTTAGTTATCTTACAAAATTTCTGTCAATAAAATGGAAGTGATCAAGGCAAAAAGCAGCATGAAAACAAAGTTGAAACAGTGCCAGGAACAGTTCCTGACAAGGTTACTACACAAATGCCAAAACATGTCTAGCGAAACAAAACAATTGTCAGCACAGTTTACCATGTGACATTAAACTCTGCCCTCGCTGTTGCGTGCAACAGGCCTTTAAAGAAACCACTGAGGTTTACCACTGGTACACTTTCAACAATGAATATTGAACAGTTTGTCAAGGTGATCATTCCAATTTCGCCAAGCCAGTTCACAGTACACTACCTGATAACTAACGGACTTTTACCTGACTAAATGTGTACACAATAAACAGCATCTTTAAAGCGAGATGAGTGACAAGGCAACACAAAGTATTCGAGAGGTTACTTGATAAATGAGCACTACAAAGTCATGAGAATACGCACTAAACGGTATACAAAGATTTGAAATAGTTTGTGGCAGGTATGGAAACAGTTTAAGCTGGTGTAGGTATTTCAACAATGGATTATGTTTATCGGAAATACCTACTGGTATAGTTATTCCACTAATCTTCACCGGATTTAGTACAGCAGTTACAGGAATTGTTTCAAAAGCTTTGAATGAGAAATTGATTCGCAACAAAGTTTTGAAAACGATGAAATAGTTACACCAGTCATCAATTAGTTCAACACTATCAGTGAAGGGATAGCAAAGTGATCAGTGAAAATGAAATTAATAATGACGAGTTCACTATGATTATCAACCAGTTGAATGAGTAAAAGACATTAAAAGGGAAAAATGAATTAATAAATTGAAATAAATCATATTCAAATGAACAGCTTAGCTTTTGCAAATCAACAGAGATAAATTACATTTGAGGCACTCATTAACAACGAGATATATTTTACCAATCCAATCGATAACAGATCTGGCAAACTATACATTTCATTAAAGAGAATATATTTTGGTGTTGTGTATAACTACATTTCAGATTAACACAACATCAATCTCTATTACTACACCATATTCCAAATGAAACGAGGACTGTTTTAATTCCCGATAGGTATTAAAACCTCGAGATGTACATGAAACGAGTCAAAGATGAAATGACTGCAGATGTTGACAATGATGAAAGTATTGATATCGAATGTTTCAAGCACACCTCAAAATGTATAATTCATGTCTACTTGCAGATGCTAAAGCTACTCTCTGAATGTAACAGTTATACAACATACTTAACCAACTACAATGCTAAAGTTTTCCGATTCAATAGTCAGCTACCTATTCAGGAATCATCTTGAAACCAACAAACTTATACATTTTCTTGAACCAAATCAATAACACAAAAAATTAGTCTAATGACCACTATTTGTGTCTACTCGATTCTTTGCCAGTAAAAACTGTTTCAGGCGTGTAACGTATATTTTCCATGTAAAGACAACAGTATTTGGAGAGATATCGCTTAAAGGTCCCATTGGTTCTTTAACTACGGAACCAAAACCAGATGAAAAAATACAACACTAGTTCAAACGATAAGCAGTGACTTGGAAATAAACAATAACCGTATCTTCAATTTATCTGACCCTGACAAATTAACTGATGCAGCAAATAACAAATTTGCATTGAGGAGAGTTTATAACCAGATACTAAACACATTTAGTGTTTATAGATTTGTGTGAAAGAATCAGATTGCATGCTGAGGCTGAACAAGCCAAAACTAATACAAAGAAGTATGTTGACCGTGAAGTGGTTAATACTATTGAACTGGTACAGGGAGCATTAATGAATGAAACAGACGAATGAAGAGGGGAAAGAAAACTTTAAGTGATTTGGAACAAACGTTTATCACGGACATAGAGGCTGCCAAAACTGACATGAATAAAAGACTCCCGCATTAAGTGCTAACATTCATAAAATTAGCACTGCAACCACAGAGGCTGTCAAAACTGAATTGAACACTAACATGAATACAAATACTCTTACATTAAGTGGTACAATTGACAGAAATAACACTGAAATAGATTCGAAGCTGAATTAAACACTGAAATGAATAAAAAAGACTCTCGCGCTAAGTTTTACCAGAGATAAAATTAGCACATAAATAAACGCAAACAGAGAGGCATTTCAAAACTTAATTGAATACGGAAATTTACATCAAGAGCATTGCATTGGGAGTAAACATGGATGAATTGAAAAATAAAATTAATCACTAAAATGAAAGGACTGTGTTAAATAAAGGCCGTTTTCTGCCTCCGTTTTTATGAAGGAAAAAAATAATGCTAAATTTCATGACTCTTTGTCCCAGTGTGTTTTTTAAGATACAAATCAAGTTCGTCAACATTCATTATGTTTATAAATTTCTATTTAATTCCAAAAATAAAAACCTTTATACATGGGCTAGTGTTGGACATTGCATAATAAATGCAGCGTTTAGCAAGTTTATACCCCGCATTAGATATGAGCGTGGTCTTGCTCCACGAAGAAATTTCAGCATACTATACACTTCTTATGAGCAAACTTGCACGTTCAATATTATCTTGGGGCAAGACTGCGCTGGTACCTAGAAACTAAATATTCACGAGTTCTACTATCTACATAGCATTGGCGTTTGTTGTAGTTGCACTGTTTGTAATCAGTCTCCACTACGCATAAAGGAATATGACTGCATTGTCTACCGCATTTTATTCTATTCCTACATGGATTGTACTCAAAATATTCAGAAAAAAAAACAAAAAATAGTTTTAAGCAATTGTATTCATTTCCTTCTTACATTCTTTGTCCTTTCTGAATTTTAACTTACCTTGCGCACATGGCTAATTATTATTTTTTCCTGAGAGAGAGGCGCCAGCGGGGATTTAAAAAGTAAACGGAGAATGTGAGGCGTCTATATCAATTGGTATTTTATTGTTTAACGTGCCTGAACCTTGCCAATTTATCACGTAAAGGATGCCATAACTATATGAACATAAGTAGATTATTATTGATTACAAATAAAGTATAACAAAAGGATCTAACGTTTTCTATTCAATTGTGTTACGAAACTATCCATCATTTGGGGGAAATTAAACAACCATACGGTAGATTCTACTTGTAGTGCATTTTGTCACATATAAATACACACGTACTTCCTAAAATACAACTTGCTAATATCTATAGAGTAATCTCAAATCCAAAATACACTTAATAACATTTACTTCAGGTGATGTTTCTTCCACTGTAACAATATTAATTTTTAAAAAGTGGACCTGTACCAGTACTGCACTGTGCTACAAGAAAATGATTCTTTTCAAAAGTACTATAAAATATACACTGTATTTGCCCCATAGGAAATGTGTATATGATAATTCATTTTCTCCTAAACCTTTTTAAAAAATTAAAAACAGGGGAAAAATGTTAAAATGGTTAGTAAAGAAGACGGATTATTGTACTAAAGCACACGTCAACATCAAGCTAGACAGTGTAAGCCAATATATACATTGAACCCAGCTTCGTCTTCTTATGGAGGTTGGTAGCTCAAGTGGTAGAGTGTCCACAAGCCAAATCTACGAACCACGCTCCAGACTTGATGAAAAAATATTGTTATGCCTTTATTTTACTGAACTTTTGAATGTGGCAATATCTCAAACCTCTATCATTATCAATTTACAGATCAGAAACAAAGTTTAAATAATTGCTTAATTTTCACAAACAAGTTCAATCATATAAAATATTGGGGGAAAAAGAAATATGTAGAGAATTACCTGCCATAATATGTGAATTAATTTATGCGAGTGCAAATTTTAAATGTATTTACAAATGATGGTATTTTCACAGATAATGGGTAGGAAATATTTGGGGTATTCTTCTAACTGTTTGTGGTAGGGGATAGATGGGTGAGTTCGGGTCCTATTCAGTGTTCGAAATTGATGCCTGCCTTGGAACTTGACACCAACTAGTTACAGAGTGAACCAGCATTTTTTGTTTGTTTTTGTTTTTGTTTTATTTTTTGAAGAAAAAAAATGTATTTTGTACTTTGTTTTAATAACTATAAAGCAGCTGCAGGTTCTAAAAGTCAATAGTCTGTTTCTGTTTTTTTATTTTTTGGGGGTGGGTGGGTGGCGATACCATATCACCAACCCTGATTTCATTGCCTTGAATAGGTACCATTCATTTTGGATTGGATGTAATATTTTATTTTGCAAGAGAGAGAGAGATAGAGAGAGAGAGAGAGAGAGGAGGGAGGCTCTTGTCAGGAAACTGTTGTATATAAGGAGTATTTTTTAAAAATATCACCTGTATCGACATTTCACTTAAATCTTTTACAATCCATTTTTATCGCCGTTGAAGGGCAGACAAGACATAGGTATCACAGTAATGGATTGGATTGTACGCAGCATTGATGACTGTGTTGTTCAAGTTTTAAATATGATCATTTTCAATGTTATCTACATTTTGCTGGCAGAATATATAATTTATCTATGAACTTCCTTTTCAGTGTATTTGTACTTAGTGGTTTGTTTATTGCATACAAGAGAGAGAGAGAGACTAACTATTTGGGGGAAATTTTGTTTTATTTTCAGGTTCTATTGCACGTGGCAGATGTATGTAAAAAAGTATCCCATTTCTTTAAATATTGAAACGTCTTTTATATTCTTCACAATTTTATTAAAAGCTTTGAACCAAGATATTTTTTTATGTCTTATATCATTTTCATTGGCAATGTGAGGAAGATTAAAGATACCAAATCAGTCAATATATACCAGGGCTGAATGGAAAGAATAAAAAATGTCCCAGAGGAAATCCGTATATATATATATATATATATATATATATATATATATATATATATATATATATATATATATATGTGTGTGTGTGTGTGTGTGTGTGTGTAAATCTGCATATATGACATAGATTTTGAAAGTGTTATTTAATGTTTAACTGTGGCATTATGTATCACCAATCAGAGTTAGTATTCCTTTGAAACCAATAGGTGTCACCGACAGAATGAATAAAATAATGAGTTATACACAAACGTTTTGAATACCACAAGTATATTTCTCAGATGTGGGTTCAAAGTCCTTTCATGTATCATAATTGAGCATGTGTATTGTGTGTATGTGTAATCATGAGAGAGAGAGAGATAATACACATTATTTATGATGTAAATATACTTTGTTTCTGTATACCACCATGGCTGTTGACTTCCTTAAGTATTTTTTTGTTTTGTTTCAGACAGCACCAAATTTCAATTCAATATCACTTATTGACATACAAATCATCGATGACAGAGTTAAGTAAATACAAAGATCGCACATGAAAAAGTAATATTTACAGTTGTCAAGAAAGGAATAATTTGAAACTGAACACGGAATAGAAAAAATCAAAACAATAACTTGTGATATACGGACTAAGTGGATGAATTATGATGCAGTGGTAGCATATAATGTCACCTCAGCATAATACTGGTTATATGGTGCCAACTAAAGGTATAGTTCGAAAAATGTAAAAATGAAGAATTGCACAAAACTTTAGGGAATTAATTATGAAAGCAGTTGTTGTGATCAAATGGCTAGATTTTGAAGGAGATTATAGTGGCTTGAATGAACGGGTGAACGCTAATTAAGTTCTCTGCGTTTGCATCATAACACATGCGATCCAAGTTATGGACTGGGTCATTTTAATCTTTCAAATTTGCATTTTGTATATCGTTTTCAATCATTCAAACAAACAATACTAATGTCTAGTAACAACAATATTACAGCTCGTTTGGTATTAGATTAATGTACCGACAAGTATAGTTTTTCTAAAGGTTTGTTTGGTTTTGTTGGGTTAAACGCCATTTTTCAGTACATGATAGGCTATACATGGCGTCTAGTATATTTGGTGGAGGAAGAACCCGGGAAGACTTTTTACTAAAAAATAATTAAAAATACATGTCATTTTAAAATTTGTGAATAGTTAATGAATAGATAGTATCAATGAGAAATACAAGGAAAAGATGAAAATTTGTGTATCTTCTTTGATATTTTCTTAACACACAGTTTTCATGGCAACCAGCACGTGAACACAAAACTTAGGTCAGAAATTAAATCAACCGATCTCATACTTGTAATATACATCATATGAAGAAAATTGGAGAGGGGCAGAAAACGGCCCTTTTTCAATATAGTCCTTTATTGAAAAGACTAAATTAATGGCAGGATGTATCTTGCTTTATGATTTTCACACTGCACCGATTTATGTGTATACAGATGGTAGTAAAGTTGGTATGTTTTGTATACTGATTTTTCATGTGGAACTGTGATGCTTGTATAGGAAATAGTCTCCCCAAGAATTGGTAATATTTACTGATTTAACTATGCTCTGCGTTTACTTATTGGGCATGCAAGAAGCTGAATATAAGTTACACACAGTAAGGGATAAAAAGCATTATATCATTGAAATAAAAAGACAAATCATGCTTATACACAATTTTCGTCAACTTGTTAATTTAATCCTTTATTTTGGGGTTTTATAATAGAAGTTTACATTTCAATACTTGCAGAAAGCCAAGTTGTTGTTTACTCATTATACCTGCAAATGAATCTGATTTTGAACTTTTAGTGTTAAAGAAACACGTAATTGTTGGAAGAAAAAAATATTTTATTTATTTGGATAATGATGCAAAACAACGTTCAATTTACTCAGTCGGGATGTAAAATGAACACTAACAGCAGTATCAATTTTTGCTACAATTAAAAATTGAACACTAAATGGATACAGCAGCAGTTATTTTTAGGAGAACAATTTATTATATACTTTAGTGTGAAATATAGAAACTTATTGGCGAAATAATTTTCATATTTTTTCATTACTATATTTTCACATGTGAAAAATATATCCTTATATTTTCATATGTGAAAATATAAGATTTCCCATCATGCCTTATATGTTCACATGTGAAAATATAAGATTTCCCATCATGCCATGAGACGCTGGATTGTGTGTGCCTACAGAAGTTATACCTGCAGCAACAAAAACGAGCACTTGATGAGCTAGAACAAATAAACAGAAACTGCATTACATTTCAGACATCGAAATTAATTTTTACTGACGAAATTTGAGTCGACGAAGTTCGCGTCTCAATGAAGTTATTTTCCCTTACTTCCTTGACAACAATAATAAACTCGCTGTGATGCATTGATGAATCTGACTTGCTTTGTTAAAATATCACGTTTTTTGTACCACACGATGAAATATATCCGGTATTAACGTAGGAAAAGAAAATATCCTCTATATATAACGATTTTGCATTTACGGGAAACAGGTATCTATTCATTCTATTTGATTGCGACAGAGGAGGAAAGGACTTGACAGTACATAATCATAGAGGAATACCAGAGACAAACTGGAAAGGACTTGACAGTACATAATCATAGAGGAATACCAGAGACAAACTGGAAAGGACTTGACAGTACATAATCATAGAGGAATACCAGAGACAAACTGGAAAGGACTTGACAGTACATAATCATAGAGGAATACCAGAGACAAACTGGAAAGGACTTGACAGTACATACTCATAGAGGAATACCAGAGACAAACTGCAGACTTCAATGAAAACAATGCCAAGACGCTTGAGTACTTGAATGAAAGATTGAGAGAGCCAGGTTTGGTCACTCAATATTTGAACAACCTGGATGATATTTTTTCTCCGTATTTTGTCTACACATGGTGATGATGGTAGACATGGGTTGAATGATAAGCCAAAACTTGAAACAAAGATAACTTAAAATATATGATTACTACTAAACCTTCAGATGAACAAGTCAAATATTAATACATTTTCATTGTACTTATGATGGCTGTTTGTGTGTATGTTGCTTACAGATTTTTGAGACTTTTTCAGGACAATGAATAGGCAAGATGTTGTGTGTCAAATGCAACGCCTTTATTAGGATTTGTTTTAAAGCATAATAAGTGTCAACGTACGATAAATTCATAACTTCTAACAAACATGAGAAGATATCTCATGGAGTTAAATGCCTCAATTAACCACATCACTGTATCACTCACATACCAAGCAGTATTAAACCTGCACAAACGTTCCAAGTTTGTATACTAATGGTCAGTGCAAATATCATGATTGTACTTGGTATTTATTTACTTACGTTTGTCATGAAGGTTAAAGTAGATGCTAACAATGCGTGGTAAACAATTTGGGTAGAATGCTAGTGAAAGGTATAACCATGTCCTATGGAAATGATGATCTTATTCAAGTTAAATGATTACAACATTTTGACGACATGCAAAGACGTGTGGTTACCTGTATCGGGACGGATAGACATGAATGAGCAAGGAATTATAAGTGCAAATTGAGAAAACTGAGATCAGGAGCTGCTAACGCATAAAACACTGGTACTGAAAAGATGCACAGTTGATAATGTTTGGAAAAAGGTTTAGAATACCACTTGATTTTCAGATACCAACAGATCATTGTCTACTGTATCCATGTGCACTTCCTCTGACTTTATATTTAGCATTACACTCGCCAAAGCGGCTGATGTGATGAAAGGTGTTATGAACTGGGACAAAAATTGCGAAATCGATGAATGACAAGTTTAGAAATGGACTCACTTTATTTAATGACTACGCTACGAAAGAGAGAGAGAGAGGGGGGGGGGGCTATGAATGAAAAGTCTAGAAATGGACTCACTTTATTTTATGACTACGCTACAAGAGAGAGATAGAGACAGATGGGGAGGCGGAAGGAGAGTGAGAATCATAAACAAGGCACCGTTAACTAACATCACTCTTGATTCACCAAGGATGAGCTAAAAGGGTTTTATTGATTATGTTCAAAACGACAGGTGAAAATGATCCTGAAATGATTTTCAACTCAGCGAATAAGAATATTTTTGTGACAACGGAAGGTCTACAAAAGATTGGTTTATTCTCATGCTTTTCAGTTGAGGCAACAGTTTGCAGAAGCCACTAAGAATTTTTTTTATGAACAATAAAAAAAGAACACAGAGCTTAGTAACGTAAGTTTTAACAATTATCAAACTAACATTCATTGCATCTGGCTTCATTTGAGAAGTACTCACAGTAACATACTGCATGGCAGTGTGCATAAACTTGCTAATATACAACATGGTATTCACTTTCACTTGCTAATATACAACATGGTATTCACTTTCACTTGCTAATATACAACATGGGATTCACTTTCACTTGCTAATATACAACATGGTATTCACTTTCACTTGCTAATATACAACATGGTATTCACTTTCACTTGCTAATATGCAACATGATATTAACTTTCACTTGCTAATATGCAACATGGTATTCACTTTCACTTGCTAATATACAACATGGTATTAACTTTCACTTGCTAATATGCAACATGGTATTCACTTTCACTTGCTAATATACAATATGGTATTCACTTTCACTTGCTAATATACAACATGGTATTCACTTTCACTTGCTAATATACAACATGGTATTCACTTTCAAATCAACAGAAAAGCAGGCATCAATATATGTGTTTGAATGAGCCCCATAACATGATAATGTGGTGATGGACTAATTGTGGTAAGACATTGTTTGCACTGAATTTGTTAGAAACTAAATACAAAGTTTTTTGGATTACGTAGTTAGCATCTGTTCAACTGTTATGTACAGCAGGACCTATATAGATAACATTACTTTGTTAATTGTAATGATATACATCAGGTGATTGTATATCCTGAATAAACGAATTACCTGGTAATTTTGCTTGTGATTCAATATGAAATCTCTGTAAATCTCAAATTGTAAATTCTTTTTGAACAGGCATTTTTTAAAAATTCCTTTACATACTTTTTTTTATCTATGTGAGTCCCGTGTGAAAACAAAATTTTGCTCTCAGAACTCTGTAATTCTCACAGTGATTAGTTCATCCTTGAAAACTCCTTGAACTTTCTTGTACAGCTGTGGCATGTTAAACACAATGTCTTTGGGATACTCACTAGTGTCATATAACTTTACGTCATCCTTTCTGTCACTGTAAACGTTGTTGGTATTGATATAAATGCGCAGAGAATCTGCATTAGTTATGAGTATTCTTCGATTTGCTTTTCATCTTGGTTTAGTAAAATTCATACATCAACGATTTGGATAGCTATGACCTCGAACAGACATATTTCGTGAGCTTAACGTGAATTATGACGCGTTCGTTATAATATTGTGAGAAACTATTCAAATAACCATAGAAAGTGTTAAACTATATCTACTTCATTTAAGCATCGTTAAAAAAATTTTGGCATTCATGTACATTAGTTCAGAATTACCGTTTTTCCGAGCGTGTGTAAGTTTACTTATTTCCGGAATCGCATACATGGTTAGTGACAATGACTAAAAGGTCACGTGACATATGACCGGAATGTGCCAGTTAGACCAAGGTATCGATATTATTAGTTTATAGCTACTCCATATTTTTGAAATAAAAAAAAAATAATAATAATTTTCCCATTAATTCTAGATGCAGTTTGTGCACTTACATTACTGCTTGCTTGTTCTTTACCATATAAATACATAAATCAACAGACTGAGAGAGACAGACAGACAGACAGAGGGAGAGAGAAATTTAAAACTAGACACTGATGAATGGATACACATTTTATTATAATAGGTTAAATGTTATTTGCTGTAGAATATATGTTTATTATGAAATAATACTGAAACGAAAAAGTCCATAGTGAATATACATTTCGAGTGTAAATTTTTGTTACGTTGTATAAGAACCCCACATGATTAAAACCAAATATTTACATTGGCTATCCAGTTGTATAAATTCCCAAAGTGGGTTTTCCTGTTCAAGATATATAAACAAAGCCAACATATGATCGGCGGACCTATCTTAAGCATATAATAGAATATTCAAGGCCGAAATGTCAGACACAAATAAGGCATTAGTGAAAAGATAAATTTTCATTATGATTTTTTTTTAAATACATGAAATTACCTGTTTGAATAGCATTTTGTCTGATTTTACTTATAAAATACTTTCTGTCACTGATGGCACAGTTGATGACGTCATTATCTCGAAACGCACAAATGAAGGACCCTAAAGACTTCAGGATGTTGGACGATAGTACAGTAAATCCACCATATATAGGTTTTCTTAGTTTAATCTTTTTGTTTTTCATACGGACTAGTACTAGCTTGTCATCAGTTTTTGTCCTCCTGGCAAAATATATATTTGTTTAAATTTGAAGAAAACAATTCTTCATCTGGACATATTTTGTCTGTTGATATTTTCTTAAGATTTTTTACTTGCTTCCCAAACACACTGAATTGTTCATCAATTTGAAAAACAAAATCTTTATCGAATTTGTTGCTAGTTTTTTTGTCTCAGATTAGCATTTAGCTCCATGTAAGATTTCAAGGAAAATTCATCGTATAGCATTTAGATATAACACATACAACCTAGGTGGCAATGCCTTTTAACATAATTTGTATACACCAGAAATAGACAGTTTATTGTAAACAACTAAATAAGGCTGTCATGAAACTCAAATTATGCAAATAACTATTTCTGTTTATTATTCCTGTGTTATTACATTTTGTTGATGCATAGCACATACAATTTTACTTTTCAGATATTTCGTTACTGGTATCCAAACAGTCTGTTTGTACGCAATACTATACAGTAAATGTAGATAGTTTTCATGTATATAATTCTGAATCAATTTTGCGGTGATTATCTAAACGACTACAAAAATTATAAAGAGCCAGAACATGTTTATTCAAAAATATGGAAAACAGTTTTAAAAAAGTAAATTGAAAAAAAGCTATAATAACTCTCCCCCAACCCCCAACCCCACCTTCCACCCCCCCCCCCCAAAAAAAAAAAAAACAAAACAAAAACGTAACTTCATTATTCCCGGCACGCATAACAGTATTTCAGTTTGTATCTGTGGAGTTTGAAGTGTGCCCATTACTGCCATTGATCATTTTTACTGATCACGAGACTGCAGGCTGACACTATATATTGATAATTTAACATTTCTTTATGAAAATCGTACAAAACTAATTATTGTTCAATAATTGAGCATGGTTGGTTGGGACTTTTCACATACTGGTAGTTTGCCTGTATGCTATCTTGTTTGCAATACTTCTTTTTCTATTTGCATATACTTCAATTGTTAATTGTGAATATAAATATATAATCTGCACGTGGAAATATGCATGTATGAGTGTGCTTGGGAATGTGTGCACGCATACGTAAGTATATATCTTAGTATTTATCGAATGTTTGTAAATTCGATAGATTTGTTTTCCTTTATGTATTAAATGTGTCACCATCAATGTTTGTGACAAACTTAAATGTATATGTATATACTTGCTGATGGCCAATTGGCTAAATGCAAATAAAGTTCACTATAAAAATCTAGTTTATGTACACAAGATATTTTTCATGGACCTGTGCGTCGAAAATAGCTTTCTCTATTTGCTCTTTGCTAGGCACATCCATTTTTGTTGATTTTTATCACATAGCAGTTTTTGGTCAGATATTGTATTACTGGTTGTACTGCATGCCTTACACTATTACTAATATATGTGGCAAGCGATGGAATATGTTTTGCATTATATATTATTTACATTCATCTCTCACGATCGAATATCTTTATTTACTGTCCGCGGATGGCCGCGATGGAAACTCATTGTTTCCTGAATTTTTACGCAATATTAAATCAGTGATGTACCTGTATTTTAGAGGGTTACGTCTGATGTTTTGATTATGATTCATACTTTTGCATTTTCAATTACACTGTGTGATTTGAAGATGCTGATTTATACTGCATGTTGTTTAATATGTATCTGCCATTACTTCATTTTGGTATTAATTACTTTTGTATATTTATATGTTTGCAAAAGGCCGATAAACTAATATGCATTAAAGTTTTCTTCTTCTATACCTTGTTCACGCAGGGAGCGAGACTATAATGACCCAGCCGCCATATTGCTCATTTATAAACTCCTTGTAATTTATATTCTAACTAGATTTACATGCCTTGGAATCTCCTCACGCAAAAGAACACAGCGTTCTTTTTACAAACGGATAGTTGTCAATATTTTTGCTTTATTGCTATGCATGTATTTGTTGTATTGACTTTATTGCTATGCATGTATTCGTTGTATTGACTTTATTGCTATGCATGTATTCGTTGTATTGACTTAACTTAACATCTTTACGGCTCTTTTAGCACATTACTTTATTAACGTTTCACCTAAACTAGTTGTTGTCAATCAGTCACTGTTAAAAAGATTTAAATAAAAAAGCTTTGCCAAATTAATTTAAGCCAAAATGAGTAATCCCCGTGAAGCGTTCTACAAAAATGACATTTTAAATGGCTAATCAAGTGTTATGGTCTACGGCAAAAATGAAATCTATGACAAATTCTAGTAGTATAGAACAGCAAAGATTTGTCTTAAAGTAACCAATTGGTCAAAAAGTCACTTGCGCTTTGTGTTGAAAGCTTGGAGAAGAATACAAGAATTTACGTATTCGCATATTATAAGATAACAAAGGCTTTCGAATGTTGAACCGCGACATATTTCTTCTGTTTACTAGTATTTCAAACAGTTAACCTCTCTACCTCAAATAGATAACCTGTCTGCCTTACACGAGTTCTTGATGTTAACAATCATTCAGGAATGTTAATATATTAATAACTAGGTCAATAAGCAAAATTACTCTTGTTGTATTGCATAAAATAGAAAATTACTGCATCCGACATATCAGCTAATGCAAATGACAAAATAAATTATATTGAAATAGAACAAAACAGCTTTCAATCGCGTAAAGTGATTGCATTTCTTTTGTTTCCGTATATTCATGCAGAGCCAATATGTAGGAGCATTTGACTGAAGTAAAGAAGACTGCAAAATACAAATTGTTAGCAGAAAAAGCACGTGGAGCATACTAGAGGATGAGCCAATTAAAGGTATAAAATTTATTACAATGAACACGATTACAAAAATCGACACATGAAAGTAAAAACGCAGAATCATATATATATATATATATATATATATATATATATATATATATATATATATATATATATATATATATATATATATATATATATATATATATATACTGTATAGTGAATTGCACTTTATGGTATTTTGCACGTGTTCATAAGCTTAAGTGAAGATATGGGTATGGTCCTGCCTCAGTCGTGCGTACGTCGTGCCTCAGTCAACAATTGCTTGTTTTTTTTTATTAGATTTTGATCAAGCTTGGAATATAGGCTTATATCATCAATATCTCGGTCGGTATCAATAATGAGCACGCTCCACATATATTTGTCAGAACTTGTGCGACTCTGTTTCTGTTTAGAATTTGATCAGACTTGGAAAATTGGCTTATATCATCAAGATTTCTGACGAATTTGATGTTGACTAGATCCACGCATGTCAACTAATTCGATGAGCATGTTATCACACTTGAAGTCATATTTATGATACAATTTTGATCAAACTTGGAAAATAGGCTTGTATGATAAGGAGCTCTCAAGAATTTGATATATACGCGTGATTCACACATATTAATGTGGCAGTCTTGCATCTGATTGGTTGAACTTTTCATCATTCTGGAAGTCAGCTTTATGATCCGATATTGATTTAACTTTTAATATTGTAGATTAATTCCATAATGAGCGAGATCCACACATATTAATGAGGTCATGTTGCATCTGATTGTCTACGTTTGTTACCCCTCTGAAGACCATATTTCTGATACGATTTTGATCCAACATGAAATATGGGCTAATATCGTTGAGATCGCGGATGAATTTGATAATGAGCCAGATCCATAGATATTAATGATGTGATAATCCGATAATGAGTGAGATCCAGACATATTACTGAGGTGATTCTGCATCTGATTGGGGCTGAGGTTTATTGCAACTCTAGAAACTGTATTTTTGATAGAATTTTGATCAAGTTTTGTGAATAGACTTATCACATAGTTGGTACACTTTACATACAGTGTTTGCGGTTTATTATTTTTTATATCAACACGTTAACATATCACTTCTGTGAATTTGATTGGTCCAAATATGTCCATGAAATCGTTGCGCAGTAATCTCTATACTGATTGGCTGCCACCGTGGGATTTTTCTTTGCCCCGTCTTCTGGAACCACTTTACTTTACTGTTGATATAAAAAATACGGCGGCCGTCTTTCCAATCGGTAGCCGAATAGACATTGGGAAAAAACGGGCGACAAATACAAAAACGCACAGTAGTAGTTACGTAATTTGGAAAATATCCATTTACCCTACACAGAATTCTCCGAATGCCAAACTAAAATTAGAACATGAGTAAACCGGCTGGACGTTCACATAGTTAAACCCAATGAAGTAATCTTATATCTCATTGACTGAACCTGTTACCACTCTGGAGACAGAAATTCGATCGGATTTTGCTCTTCCTTTTTAAACAAGTTCATATCATCATTGTCTTAGAATGTTCTTGCATCTAATTGCTTGTTACCTCTCTGCTTCTAAAGTCCATATTTCTCATCTGATTTCGATACAACTTGGTAAATAGTTTTATATCATCAAGATCTTGGATGGGTTCAATTATTAACAAGAAGCTACACATATTAATTATGCCTTTATATTTTGAAACATATTTTATCAAACTATGGTAAAATATGTAAAAACTATATGATATAAAGTATGAGGGATAATTTACATAGGGTTCAAATCATACAATACTGCACAAACCTGCTTAGTGAAATGGTGAAATGGTCAGCTGTTAGGTTGTGTAAGCAGGTGAGCGATATTCGCATGAGTCAAGCCGTTGTTTGTTATATCTTAAAAGCAATCTTTCCATCCGTTTAATAAGTGGCCACAACACAAGTAACAATTTGTTCTGTGGCAGCGCGAGGTATCGAGGCGCCTGGGGACTATGTTCTTTAGTGGCTCCCCTACCGAGCCACCCGGGTCATTGTTCTTTAATGGCACCCCTACCTTGCCACAGAGAATAGTTTTAAGGTCAGTTGCCAATCCCCATCCTCCCCCTCCCCCATCTAAGCCCCCGTTACTAAGGTGAGGTGAACTACTATGAATATTGAAACTGGAAAAAAGAACAAAGCTCACATCGGCGCCCCCTTTCGCCTGGCGCCCGGGGGCAATTGACCTCCCCTGACCCCTCCCCTCTCGTGCCGCCACTGAATTTGTTATAAATTCATCTCAGCAATACAGTACGTGTAGCAATAAGATGGAAAGTATGATATTTATTAAGCTAGTTATCTAGTAGTTTTGTCTCGCAGTTGTGTGTCTACGGTTGTTTGGTAACATTACATTCATGAACAAGAACTGATTTTCTCCTTATGGCAGTTTTTCCGGAGAGTCAATCAATTATCACTACACGGAAGTGGCATATTGCTACTCAGAGTCTGGTAATTTACTTACAGATTTTTTAAATGTCAAATTCCAGAAGGAATAAAGTAACTGCGAGCCCGGTAGAAGCTTAGCTATAGTGTGACAACATCACAGAGTTGTTGAGCGCGAATCCACATTCATTACAGATGGGGTTTGAAATTTTTGCATCAAATAAAGTAAGTGTTAGCTCCTCGGCAACACACTAACGTAGGAAATTTGTAATTGGCAGTTCTTTGACCATTCTTTGTTTACACACCAAGTTTTTGCTTGTGTATCTATAAAATTGAACCTGCTACATCTCCGACTCGAATTTTTTTAAAAAGTAAGATCTGAACTCCCTACTTTTCATGAAACAAGTACGAATTAAAATTGTTCATTGTTTTAATCCCCACGTAAGTAATATTTGTGCAGCAATCTTTTATATTTTCTGAGTGTAAATTTAGAATTGTTGCACACCTCCATATTCAAACATATCGTCGCTTTCTGTGGACACTTGAAAAATGCTATGAATTTCTAATCGACGTTTTTTGGGGTTTTTAAAAAAAATCCTTTTCTGTTGAAACGGTTTTATACCTAACTTTCTTCTGGCATGTATTAATGGATTTATGATATCAATGTTTTTCACATTCAATCCTAATTAAGCGTTTGTAGCAATTAAAACTGTAACTTTTTGAATTACGCGCTAAGCAGAAAAGATTAAACAACTTCATAAACTAAATATCATTCTTTAAAAAGTCCAAGAAAGTTTTAAAAAATGGATGCCATCATAGTATTGACGGCAGATCAGGGTTTATGTTGTTTGCATTGGACCCAGCTTATACTCGAGTATATACGGCATGCTGCAAAATAATCAACCTCGTACCGATAAAGTTGAGCAAAACCTGAACTGCGTGGTTGACATAGAAACACGAGGTTATATATTCAAAGTATATATCTCTATCAGTGAAGAGAGATGGAAATCAAAGGAATCAATTCAATTATTATATCACAAAAATTATTATATCACAGAAGATCTATCAATTGAGATGATTTCTTACGGATTCTCATAGGTTAGTTTGTGCTACATAGTCATTAGGCCAGCATTTCTAAGTCGAAAAATGAACTTAAGGACGGGGATATTGGTATATATGACTTTAAGAGGTAAATGTTTTGAACTTGAGAAAAACAAAAACAAAACATTGAGCAATGATTTCTGCCCAGTACGTAAGTAAATAAATAAAAAATCGCCTATTTACCGAGGATTTTTCTTTGAGACTGTAACGAAAGTTTTCCTTTACCTACCGATTATTCTACATTCGCCTGTCAATAAAAGAAAAATAATTGCAAATCGAAATAAGTATGTTCTGTTGTTGATTCAAGTATTACAGTTCAGTTTGATTTATGTTGAAAGTGTCCCTTTAAGCTGTTGATTGCTTGAACCAACTATCCGTTGGTCTTGTTATGGTTACATAAGATGCCCATGGGAAATCACAGCGGCAAAAAATGAAAGGTACTTAACGTCCCCTTACTACTGAAATAACAATTTAACCCATTTTGAAAAACTGTAATTTGTCTAGTCAATATCTGACTCACGGTAAATATATTGTTTTTCAACTATTTTAATACCCTACGGCATTTGAATGTCACCCATAGTCGTAATATGCTGCTAAATGTTAATTATATCAGATGCATTTTATTTGATAGTAAACTTATGGTAAGTAATAATTCAGGACAAAGACTATAGTCTTACAGAAACAAAATGAAGCACAACAGCATTCTAGGAAAAAGTTAGTTTAGCTGATTCACTGACCCATATTCCGAGTTTTTGTCGGAAAGTTTTATCTTTATATTGAGTGCGAGACCCTACTGAGAGGTCCAAAAAGGTCATAACCTGAAAACCTTAAGAAAGAGATTCGTACCCTAAGTGTACATTGTACTCCCATTGGACCTTATCGTATATGTTCGTGTTTTTCAAAGTTTGTATCAAACGAACCAAAATAAAAGACTATTTATTCTTCGATGCAAGGCAATATTTTGAAGGATCAGTATCAATTTTTTTTAAAAACAATATAGTTACCTTTATTAAGGCTCTCTTTCTATCCTGTGTCACTGTTATTGAGTTATGATTGTGTGAAAGTGAAGTCAATGTGTTTTATTATTATTTTGATTAAAGCTTGAATATATATTTTCAAAAGTATTCTTTTTGATTTTGGTATTTATTTGAACTCATTCAAATACATTTTGGATTACATCTTTGTAGTACATCATGACATTCAAGGCTATTGGAATTCATTCGGAACATTCTATTATTTTGGACTTGTGATTAGGACATTTAGGATTATTTGGAATTCAACTGACAAATTGTAAGTGTCTTTTGAATTTTTACTTTAATTGTCTGGAAATAAATTGCTTGTTAATTTTACTTGACTTTATTGGTTTAACTTTTTTTCTGTTACATATTTTAAGACCTAGAGCCGTACAAATAATGATTTATCAATCATCATGTTTAAATCAAAATCTTCCTTAAAGAATGGGAAACTAATATATATTGTGATAAAATGGTACATATAAATACTGTAAATATTTCGGTTATGTGTACAGATTAGAAGCAATTGGTTTTGTGTACAGATTAGAGACAATTGGTTATGTGTACAGATTAAAAACAATTGGTTATTCGTACAGATTAGAAACAATTGGTTATGTGTACAGATTATAAACAATCCGTTATTTGTACAGATTAGAAACTATTGGTTATGTGTACAGATTAGAAACAAGTGGTTCATTCTATAGGTAACTTACATAGCTAAATGTCGTTTGTATTAAAGAATAGAAGTCACAGTTTCAAAATGTGTTTTCAAATTGTCGCCTTAAATGTCTTCATAACTTTTTCTACAATTGTATAAACGAGGTCTGGAGGCAGTTTCGAAAATTTTGTTTCTTGGCGGTTTCGATTTTCAAAAGTGGGTGGTTTTCTTTGCTTTTAATGATAATTTTTTCATCTGTTTTCCTCTAAAGAGAGTACATGTTTAATACAAGAATAACAATTTTTAAAAAAAGGTGCTTAGAAACTGAAAATATTAACACAACCACTACAAGAAAGGTTTGCTTTGATGTTATGACCAATTACACGTTCAATGTGTAAACTAGACCCATCATGGGAATTGCTATAATACAAGTCATACAGGTCATATAGGCATTCAGTACTGACTGTTTCAGTAAAGGGTGTCATTTTTTAGAATTTGATTTCACATATCTTTAAATGGCGATTATTCACTTTATTTCGATACTCATACAGCCATATTCCTTGGAAGGTCATTATATACATGCCCCGAGAAATACATACAACCAAATCAATGTCAAAGTACGCTGAAATTTGTTGACGAGGTCAACCTGAAGGTGTGATCCAGTACAAATCGGATTGAACGTCACGCGTTGTAATGTCGCTATGAAAGCTGCGCGTGTTTGAACAGAAATCGTACTACCCTGTTACTTGTTATGATTAGACCCAATGTCCTCTTTTCTTTACCCAGTTTAATACCTGCCTACCATGATAAAAGTCCATAGTAATTTTCGACTGGAATTTTTTTTATGACAGTTATGATGTAGAGCATTCAATAAGCATGATTGAATAGACTATGGTTAAACTATATTAGTATTAGATTTTAGAATAACAATTAATATTTAATTTAAGAAGAGTACATTCGCCTACATGACCACGTTGATATAAACTTTACTTGAGGGCAAAATTAACTGTATGTCCAAGGTTCCAGCACATTTTTTCCAAACAATAAGCAGGTATGGATAGAATATATGCACACACACACACACACACACACACATATATATATATATATATATATATATATATATATATATATATATATATATATATATATATATATATATATATATATTATTTTAGGTTCTGCGAGTAATTTTTGTCTAATTCCTTTCGGAAATCACGATCAGTCTCATTCTTAATCAAATGAATCTATTAAATATCACATATGTTTTTAATAAAGGCATGCACATTTGGTGATAATATATAAAAATGTGTTTGCGAAGACCGTTGTTACTGAACTACATGGGTCTCTTATCGCAGAAGTGCCGAAGGCAGACAAGCTTTATCATCCTTGGTGACGTCAATGCGTTGAGTTGGCGCAGATCACCAGACATGGCTAGACGTCATCGGCACAAATGGCTTTGGCAAATGCAACAATAACAGATTACTTATACTGATGAAATGCTCTGAACATGACCTCCTAATCATAACATAGTCTTCAGCCTGCCATACCGCAACAAGACGTCTTGGTGGATGCATCCGCGCTCCAAGCACTGGCGTATCATTGACTATGTCATCGTCAGGAGAAGATACAGGTAAGATGTCCGAGTGACGAAAGCCATGAGAAGTGCAGAATGCTGGACTGACCATAGTCTCCAAGCTCAATATACGGATTCAGCCTAGCAGACGGCCACAAGGCAAAATAGCGCCCCAAAAGTTCAATGTCTCCAAATTTAAACAAGAGAATGTGAAACAGGAGTTTGTTGAAAAACTGTGCAACCAACTAGTAACAATTAATACGAACTCCGAGAATGTCGGGGAAGATTATGTGTACTCGGCTGCATCCAACACCCTTAGTCCCGGCACACGTAAACATCAAGATTGGTTTGCTGAGAACGATGCTCACATACGGAGACTACTGGACGAGAAAAATCGGCTCCAAAAGGTCTGTTTAGAAGAGGGCACTTCGTCATCTAAGAAGGCGGCTTTAACAACATCAAGTGGATTGTCCAATGCAAACTCAGAGAATTGCAAGACAGGGATGACATGAAGAACGTCTATGATACTTTGAATATAATCGACGGGTCACAGTCTTCAGTAACATCTCCAATACTGGGTGCTGACGGCACCACACTGCTCGCTGACAAAGAAAATATACTACCATGATGGGCAGAACACCTCAACAACATATTCAATCAACCATCATTTATCATTTGGGGAAGCAACTGATCGACTGCCCCAAGTGGAAATCAACACATTTCTTGCTGATCCTCCAATGCTGAGTGACACTGTCAAATTGCAAAGCACCTGAAGCAGCTACTATTCCAGCAGAAGTCTACGAAGCCGGAGGCTCGCACATGACACATAAACTGACTGAACTCTTTCAATCAATGTGGACTCAAGGAATTATACCCCAGGAATACAAAGATGCATCCATCGTCCACTTGTACAAGCGGAAAGGCAACAGACAATCCTGCGTCAACCATCGAGGGCATCTTCTTGCTATCAAAAGCTACAAAAAATCATCGCCATAATTCTGCTTAATCGCCTTGTGCGTCATATCGATCAAGGGTTCCTTCCTGAGAGTTAGTTTGGCTTCAGGAAAGGACGAGGGACCATAGACTCAGCTCTTCAACTCCAGTAGAACTGCCAGGAACAGAACTCCAACCTGTACACGACTTTTTTCAATCTGACAAAGCTTTTGACAGAGTCAGTCGTGGAGGCCTCTGGAAGATCATGGCAAAACTTGGTTACCCAGAAAAATTCATCATAATGGTTCGGCAATTCCATGATGTCGCTTGCGTCGTGGACGACGGTGGGTCATCCGAACCATTACCAGTCACCAATTGTATCAAATAAGGCTGCGTATTGTCCCCAACTCTCGTCATTATGATGTTCTCTGCCATGCTTACAGATGACTTTCGTGACTATGACACTGGGATCGACATCAGATACCGGACTGATGGCAGGTTTTTCAATCCGAGGAGACTACGGGCGGAGACGTTTGTGATCTATTTGCTGCCAAATCTTCCCTGAATGCCAAATCCGAGTCTGACATGCAACAAAGTATGGACCCATTTCTCTTCAGCTTGTGACAACTGTGGTCTCACAATCAGCATCAAGAAGACAGAGGTAATTCACCAACCTGCACCAGGAACGTCTTACGTATAGCCTACCATCAAAGTTAACGGCCAAACCCTCCAGGCCGTGAACAGGTTCACCGGCCTCGGCAGTACACTGATACGTGCAGTCCACATCGATGACGAAATAAACGCCAGAATTGCCAAAGCAAGTGTGGCCTTTAGCAGATTACGTGCGAATGTATGGGAGCGCAGAGGCGTCAGTCTGTGAACAAAACTGAAGGTGTACAAAGCCATTGTGTTGCCGACCGTGCTGTATGCATGCAAAACCTGGATGGTGTACAGACGCCATTTCAAGAAGCTGAACTATTTTCACATGGGTTGCCTGAGGATAATGATGAGGATAAGATGACAAGACAAGGTCACATATGATTTGGGCAGGTCACGTCACCAAGATATCAGACGAGCGACTACGAAAGAAGATCTATGGCGAACTGACGGAGTGTAAGCGATCTCAAGGAAGTCAGAAGAAACGCTTCAAAGACTCCCTCAAATCACCCTTGAGACACTTCAACATTGACCCTGAGTCTTGGAAAGGTCTCGCACAGGATCGTTGCACCGGACGCAGTCTCATTCATACTGAAGCTACAAACTATGAGCTGAGGAGAACTGCAGAGGCAGTGCAGAAGCGCGAGCAGCGTAAATCTCAGAACAAGCGGCATCTCCAGTCCAGTGTGATGCAGACAATTCAGAGCACAAATTGGCCTGATCAGTCAACCACGTGCTCACAGAAACGAAACCAGTTAGTGATGTCATGGTGAGCTTCGACCTCAAAGGACGAACAACAACAATCTTATCGCATGTGCAAAATTCCAATTGACCGCTGAAAAGTCCTATCAAGTTATCGCTAAATGGTATGTTGTCCTTCGAGGGTTTTACTAACTATCGGCAGAAGTAGGTCACAGTGATCCCATATGCTTTTGTATATACAGTCATAAAATTTGATGCGTGTGTTCACATTTGAAATCACCACAGGCAGATGGTACATATAGGTAGAAGTGGCATACATATACATTTCTAATTCGAGTTTCCTATGACCTTTTCCACGCCATTTTGCTGATAAGTAGATCCCGAATTTAATCAGATTGGGCTTGTGCGTTGGGTTTTTAAAGAGACTAAATATGTTGTAATTGTTATGAATGAGAAAATAATGATTCTGCTTATCGATAACAGGCAGGTAGGATTCAATACAATATAGCGTAATATTTCTAACCATTTTTAGAACCGACTACCCTATGATCCTTCCATGAAAGTTCTACGAATTCCATATTTTCTATAGGGAAAAACCTTCTGACCTCCCACCCGAACTTAAGAGTCTAAATATCCAAAAAGGGGAGTGAAAGGACATTGAAAAGTCACACTAGTACTTTTCATGGATTTGTGGGTTTTCATTTGCATGTAGCACAGCTTCCTATACACTGTTGCATGTATGGTCATGCCAGCTTTATGTGTGCTTTCACCTTTGTCACTTACGTTAGCGCCCATAAAAAGTAAATCATGGTTGCAAAAACCTACCTTCCTTCCTATAGTAGGTATGCTAGGTTTTTGGACCGTGTACCAGCGAAGCATATCGTCTAACGAAATTTTTTGGGGTTCGTTCTTGGCACAGACCTTCCAATTTTAATCAAAATATAAGCGTGAAAGAAGAGAAAATCTTTAATTTCGATTGATATCTTGGATCGGAAACACAGTAACAACTCTGGTGCAGTTTCACTCGCTTCCTCTCTGTGTACTTTTCTCAAGCAGCAATATTATTATTGCATGTATCTATGAATTAAATAACGTGACGTAAGTGTTCCCGTCATAATATAGAATGCTTACTCTTTATAGTGAGAAATGCAGCATTGTTCTATATGGAATATCAGATCTCTAATATTATATTTTATATTTGCCATAGTTTCGGCTAAATATTTTGAAATATAATAATTTATTTCTGTAGTTCCACTGAATGTAGTGCAATATTGTTTAACTCTGCTTCAATCTCGGTGTCGTTGACATTTAGCTCGAATTCTTTGTTACTTTCTCATAGTCATAAAATTTTAGGCACTACTCGCTGCCACAAAAGAAGGTCACATTGACAAATATTTACGCCATGATGATAACTTAAAATTGCATATCACAAACGATTGATCATTTATAGTTACAAAACTTGATACCTGCATTCATTTCAACCGCACAACCTTTAAACAGTGCCATAGGGACATGCTTTTCTTTTGCTATAGTGACTAATTTGGATTTTTAGACGCAGCGTCGGAGCAGACGACAAATAGCAGTGCGTGGAATTCTTATAAATGTTACCTCATGTTAGTTTGTTACGTTTTTGAAAATGGAGTTTTTGTTGTCTCTTCCTTGCATCCTTTGTAATTATTTTGTACCGAGAGGAATTATTTCTCCTCAATAAATAATGAGTTTATATTTTGTTATTCATACATTTGTTTTATTCGTTCGATTGCGATTTTTCTTTTATTTTTATGCAAATGTAACCCATTTCAAAGGAACCATATCAGTAGAAGTTAAAAAAGTGCTTTCTCTTCCACCTGAGCTTAACAAACAATGCAATTTGTATTACCAAATGTTAGTTACCCATCAAGATACATGGATTGTAATATAATTGTTAGTTTGGCAATGGTTCAGATGATCAAAGGCTGAAGAATATTCTGATATAAATATCTATAAACCAGTACTTTTTAACTAGTTGTATCATGTCTTTTGCTAAGAATGCATACAGGTGGTGATGCAGCATCTGGTCGAAACAAAGCCTGCTCTGTCATGGAGTCTGAACAGATTTAAAGGGTCCTCTCTGTTATTTGAAGCCGAAGAACTAAGTCCAAATATATCCATATAAAAGCATTGGAATAAATATGGCGATCAAAAGTTAGAAGTTACAAGGAGTAGCTGCCTGTAACCTTGGATGTGGCTCATGTTGTACCACCCAGACATGCTCATTGTGGTCTGCGGCAGTGGATGTAAACCCCATGTCTTGCTGTAAACGGCTGCATATGAATGCAAAGATGGAGGATGGAATATTATAATTTTAGATGTGGCTCCTTGTGTTCAACCCAGGCAGGTAAAACTTGTCTATGGCCCTTGATGTATATCCCATCCATATTTTTAATATTAGTTTTGGATGGAAGGGTTGGGTTGACAACTGACATTACATTATACTGTTTGTTTCCTCGAAACAACCGTGAAATACGAGTTTCATTTAACTGCCAATAATTTGCTTCACAATATATAAGAAATTAATTTTCAGGCATAAGTTCGGAAGAAGTTGCTGTTTGCTAATCAGTTTCTTTCGTGTCCCACTGAATTATGGATGCGGGAAATTGATGGTGCTTGCGTAGTTGCGCTAGCTTTTTTTTATTAAAGAAGAAACACTGATATGGATTGTCGTATATCAATGCGATAAGTCAGTCTGCAGCAGAAATGTATGTATATGCTGTGCAAACAGACGGGCGTGCGCAGAACAATGCACAGGAGGTGTGTGCTTTTAAAATCTGACAGCAAAATTGTTCCTTTTGGGATTACGCGGATGACGCAGATGAATAAGCCCTGTACAATTCTGTCATTTCATTGTACCTTTTGACATGATTCCAGTTATACGGAAGTATTCAACAAATGCAAACGAGTGTACGATTTGAACTTAATAAAACACAATTTTTAAAAATATTTTCATGAACACTAACTTTGTTCGATCCGAAATTGACGTAAATCAACGTCGTTCAAATAAATTTTGGGCGTTTTGGGCCATTCTCTACAAACGTATCTTCAAAAAAAAAAATTACAATTGATTTAATCAAAGTAAAGATGTTAACATGTAAAATTGTCGTAAATGTAACCCGAGTTTTTTCCCTAACCCATACATTTTGTGTACCATCGCTGGATAACGTCACGTGACGAACGCCCGCGTTCTTAAACTTTATGCATCATTTGCCACGTCGAAGACAGGTCTAATCAAAGTATTGAAGGTACTGTATGGCTGTCCGTCTGAAGTAAAAATGCTTATTACCTTATCCTCGGATATGCAGTACATATAAAACCTGCTCTGATTTATTACACGAGACACTTAATTAAACTAAATTAAAACAAAACAGACGAATCAGCAGCGTCAAGACAAGAGTTTAACCATGTCTGATTTTTCTAGAAACAATTTAACAAAACCTATCTTTAATCCATTCAAATGTCATTGAGAACCAGCAGGTGCTACTGGGTAATGCACATTATTCTACAGTCTTATGTGTTTCATTGTTTTTGTTTGTGCAGTAGGAAGCGACTCTCAATGCAGTTTATTCATTTTAATTAAATACACTATATAGCACATGAATGCACTGTTGATACTACAGAAACATACTGTTTAGCCTCGACACAGCAGAGACATACGCTACGGTTAATACGAATTGGTAGTAAAGTTGATCTTGTCGATGGAGCTGTTAGCGCCACCCCACCCCCACCCCGCTATCAAATTCTGAGCATTTGATCGACCCCGACTACCCCCATCACACAGACAGAAACATTAGACAACTGATTAAACAACTGATGACAAAACCTGACCTGCCACGGCCACTTTTGGAGCAATTTCCGTCCTTCCGCCCGCCATTGTTTCCCCACAGCGACAATCATTACATGCCAATAAAGTCAGTCAGTCAGAATATCCTTCGGTACATTTAACATTTATTCGTTCAAACATAAAACTGTATATAAATATTATGAGACGCTGCCCCACAGACAAACAACAGGTCTCCACCACAGACTCAGACCACTCAGGCGTGGAATGCAGCTGACTGAGCAAATCATGTCAGAAACCTAAAAGTGTCGATGCATGACCCTAAACAGGCCAAAGAAGTGTGGAAAATTGCCTTTACCTAATCAGCGAAGTGAAAGGTAGTTTTAGCAAAGATATATATCAGTGCAGAGTACGACTGTATCGTTACCTACTAAAGTAACTAGTGACAAAATCAAAGTGGCCTAGCTGGATGAAATTTCATAAACAAGTAAAGTCTATCAAGAATCTTATAAATACAGTCGACTCCTTTTCTTGGTCATCAGGCCATCCTTTTTCTTTCCAATGTTTGCTAATAACTTGCTGGTTTCCGTTTGATCAGGTTTGTCTGGAGCGAATTGAAGGTTATGTAAAAGTAACTTGATAAACCTTTCTTTTTATTTTCGTTAACAAGGTGTTCTATTACGTTTCTTTTGCATTGTTTTTAGGGAACATTATATTTAAATGTAAATCATATAAATGGTGCAATTTTAAAACAATTATGTAGAATCTTGAACAAGCTGACAATGTTTTCAGGTGTCCCATTTACCCCCCTCCCCAAACCTTGATGTCTAAACTCTGTTGGAACATCGCTATACCATTTCTGTCTAGTCGAGAAATAACCTCGGATATCGTTGTAGGAATACACATAAATTTGATGGGTTTTGGTGATTCCGCTCTGGCGGACTGCACCACATATGTAGCGACATAAAAGGAAGACAATGTTCCGATTGTGACTTTGTCTCCTTCCGCCATATTGTGCCGTGTGAACAAAAGTAGTTCCAAATATAGTTCTCAATGGCTGCTAATCACATTCGAGGTTTCTTTCTCGACTTGACGGATAGGCCGAGAACGCTCCGTTTAGTCTAAGCTATGTGTCAGGTTTATTTACAGCGAGAAAGAATGTTGGGGCTCATGTGAGTTAAAAATTTAATAATATTGTAAGTCTTGCATCGGATTGCACTATTTCTTAAGTCCTAGTCACTAGCTATTCATATGTTATGTTTTATAGTTAGAAACGATATAAATACAAAGGGTGTAATATTTTAACTGACCTCATTCTTACTCAAACATATCTCCAATAGACCAATCAACATTTCTCCAAAGGTAGATACGAATGACGTGCCTTTGCATAAGGTCAGAAGTCAATCGAGGTAAAAAAAAATACGTTGTGCCCAGTAAGGTGTTAAGTTAGCTTCGTCATGCAAATTATTTAGTCGCAAAACAATGCAAGAATTCGGTCTCAGTTTACAGAAGGCATAAACTTTTTTCACAACACACATACAATCTGCGTTATTACCGTGTTGTATATGTCGACATTTCTTCTAAACAGAGACCGTTTTACTCCCAAATGACTTGTAACCTTTGAAGCTCTTCAATGCGTAAAAAGCAACATTGTTTGTAATGGCGTGAGAAGTGTCAATTCATCTATACTTTGATAAAGCTATTGTCCTACTTCTAGATCTCTTGTTACTCTATTTTGTACAAGAGAGAGAGAGAGAGAGAGAGAGAGAGAGAGAGAGAGAGAGAGAGAGAGAGAGAGAGAGAGAGAGAGAGAGAGAGAGAGAGAGAGGCCTAGGATTAGATTATAAAATAGCAATATGAAAGAGCAAGGCCTTTGGTCAAAGAAGAATATATATGTGTTAAGGATACAAGCTGATATACATCTATCGCGATACCCCCTATCATACTATACGGGTTTTCTCACAAGATGAAATACGGACGTGAAAGTTTCAGCATCGGGAAACCAGTTTCAGCCTGGATTGCACTGTTATCAGCAATTATTTGAATGCGATTCTGAGGCAAAAAGTTACTGTTATGCAATTCTTTTATTTAATTTGCCAACTGACTTATCTTATTTTCTTATTATCTTATTTTCAGTTGTAATATTGTTCGGCTCCAAACTTGAGCAAGTTATGTCACTGTCACTGTCCTGTGTAACTGAACTAACGGCACTTACTGATGTTAGCTCTACTGGGTCTGGAAATAGGGTTGTCTCTCAGGTTTGCTTAAGAATGTACTATCTGAAAAGTCTGCGCTGGCATACGTCAAAAGGTGGAGTTATTTTATTCGATTTTTTCTCTCTCGCTTACTTGGTGCAACAAACTGTTTTCTTATTGTCAAAGTAGAGTATCTGTTTTTTGATGACCCGCGACCCACTGTAAAAATGGTACCCACAAATACGGGATTCTTTGTATTTCATAAGTCCTCATCCCTCAACTTAAGTACTTTAATCATCTTTTCCTCAATTTAAATTTCTTTGGAAACCTATAAAAAGGAATCAGCCATCGTTTGCTGCTTCTCCTAAAAGTACAATACAAACAAGAATAAGATCGGGGTACTTCAGAAAGTACCAGGAGAGGACGCAAGTGTAATGGCATGTAACAAAGCTGTAACTGAGGTAAATATACATGAAATGTGTGAAGAGGAAGGAATTTAGTTTGTTTGTTGCATATAATTTTCTGCTGCATGGTTTGTTTTGAAGGGTATTTTTTTAACAAATTATTTTGTATATGAAGTGATTGTGCTGTTTGGTATAGGACAGAAAAGTCTTATATTTGTTAGCACATACGAGAAAGTTTTATAATCGCATAAAGAAGAGTATGATAGAAGCTGAAGTAAAAGGAAAAATGTAATTACAGAAGGGATAGGTAACTATTACCTACGTTGACTTGTAAGTGTATACATATTTCATAAGGAACAACAGTGATGAAATAAACCTGAATGGAAAAACTTAACACATCTACATAAGCATAAATAATAATAGGAGCCGAAGATGAAATATAAGTATGTCTATTAAGTATAAAATAAAAGTATGTCTATTAAGTATGAAATATAAGTATGTCTATTAAGTATGAAATATAAGTATGTCTATTAAGTATGAAATATAAGTATGTCTATTAAGTATGACAAATATAACTGGAGAGTAGGACATGTTGGTTCTGACATCATATTTCACAATTTTAACATATTTCAGTACTAAATGAGTTAAGGTTGTGAGATGTTTAAAAGTCATAGTTCATGAACTAAATATAACACACCCAGATGTTTGCACTGTTCTTTCATTAATCAGAATACTTATTTCAGTGGCAGTAATACCAAAGAAACACTTAAGATGCATTATAATACTAACTGTGCAAACATCTAATGTTATTTATTTGATTACTTGTAAAAAGAAATATGTTGGACAAACCCATCAGCAAGTATCTTAACTCATGAACAAACATAGACTTGACATAAATAACTTTATCGATCCATCGTTTTAATCTCATGTCTCTACACACTTTAATGACGGCTTCCATAATTTACAAGATTTTTCATTTAAGGTAATTGATATTGTTAATTCGGAAATGGAACGTCTGTTAAAAGAAAATATTGGATTCACCATCTTGATACTATGTATCCAAAAGGTATAAATTCTAAGATTATATATGAACTTGATTGATAAATTTATTGTATTTGGTCACTTCTGTTACTACTGGTGTGTGTCAGAAACACATTCTCAATAACTGGTTTGGTTGGGCTGAGCCCGCTTTACAGTATTTTGCCTACAATGTTTTGGGGTATTTCTACTTCTCAACGGTAACCTATACAACGCAGTTGTTTTTTTGTTTTTTTCATAACATTTTATTGTCATATTTACATGATACAAAAATGTATCCACAATAATATGTACCACATAATTTTTAAATACGTATAAATAATATTAGTATACAGGTTAGAGAATTTTTAATTCATCTCCACTGTGATTCCAACCGGGTCCGCGGGTAACACCACCCATCGTCTTGCCTGTAAGCACCAACCCCTATACCATGATGGTATATTTAACAATTTTGTTAATGTTATCAAACATTCTCTTGTGGGATCCAGGGACAGCACTTTCCGTAAATCATGGAAGCCATCATTAAAGTGTGTGGAGACATCATGAGATCATTTTTAGGTGATTTGTGCATGGTCGAGATGGTATAGGGGTTTTTGCTTACAGGCAAGGCGATGGGTGCCGTTACCCGTGGACCCGGGTTCGAATCTCCGTAGAGTACTAATGAAAATTTCTCTAACCTGTATGACAATACCTCTGCTTTTTTGGATATGCCAGAAACATATATATAACACAACATCACTGCTTTTTTGGATATGTCAGAAACATACGCTCAAAATCTGGTTTAGTTGAGCTGAGCCCGAATTAAAGTATTTTGCTTACGAGTAATTTGGTCATTTATATTTCTCAGCGACAACTTTCATTATAATACAGCAGCCTGGTCCTTTCTTTTTCCATACTTCTGTATACATAACGAAAATTGTCTAACAAATAACAATGGAAATGAAATTTTATAATTTTATTTTTTTGTATGTACAAAAGTGACAAAATATCAATACAAAAGTACTGTGCAATTTAAAAATGTAATATCACCTCAATGGTGCTTCTTTTGAACTATTTATTTAACACAATAATACAAAGTAATTTCACAATTCTTAATTTTAAAATCTGGTATTATAAAATTTTACAATGTTAACAACCTTGTACAATAATTGCAGAAATGGGCATAATTCAATATTAATTTTGATCTGTAACGTTTTTGGATTCACTGTTTGGATACTGTCAGACATATCTGAAAAGTCTAATTATATATTATTTATAATCTTCATTAATAAATTCATAATATTTAATATATTATACATATTAAAGGGAAATAAAACTGTTTGTCTTTTGTAACGACTCTATGGTCTAAGAAAAATGTAACAGAAAGAAAGTGAAATCAACAAACAAAGTAAAAATCAACAAGCAATTTATTTCTAGATAATTAAAATGAAAATCAAAAGACACTTACAGTAACGTGAATTAAAATCCAAATAATCCAAGAATCCTAAGTGTCCTAATCACAAGTCCTAAATATAGAATGTTCTGAACGAATTTCATTATCCTTGAATGTGTTGATGTGCCCATTGTCTTTAATGTCATGATGTGCCAGTAGTCTCTAATGTGCTGATGTGTCAAAACGAAGTACTCCAGAATATCTTTGAATAAGTTCACATAAATCCCCAAATCATCAATCCAAAATCCAAAATCCAAAACTCTGAGCACTTTTATAATCCAATGAATATCTTTAAAAATTCCTCTCTCTGAATTTGGAATGATTTTCACAACTGTAATGACTCTTTACAGACTGATGGTAAGGTCGAAACTGAAAACTGTCCTCTAAACATGGTATATATAAAGATAGGTCACATGACAGATTGTTCTAGAATATTATATGGTGTATGTGACTCTTAACACACAACTCTAAGGGAAATTCTAGTTTTATCTGTAAACAAAATCAACCCTGACCTCAAATTGACAACTTGTTTACAAAAACCGCCCTTGAACTCAAATACAATAACCTAATTCAAGGACAATAGCCTTATAAATAACATTAAGGTTTTAGCAAATATTAAAGTCAAGAAACATTTATAATTTCCTAAAATATTTATAATATTATATAGACATCATACATAACACATTATTTTCTTTATATATGTTCTGCCAATAAATAAGAAGAAATTGTTTCTACCTGCATCGCTTCCGATGGCGGGTATAGTTTTACTTTTACTATGCATGAACACCAGTCCAAACAAATACACAAAACTATAGCAATCACTAAAACATATATAGCAACCAAACACTGGACAAAAAACGAGATTCCTGTCAAGGATCACTAGAAAAGGGGATTAATATGGAAAGGAAACCAGCTACAAGGTGAAATGCCTGACGAGGGGACTACTTTCCATAGCAAATATTTAGACCAAAGGGCAGAACGAATGGGAACCTGGAAACGGGAATCTAAACAAGTATGCCCCATCAAAAATCAAAATTAAAAACACGAGAAACCCTATTCCAAAACTATATATTTAAATAAATTTTTGTATCAAAATTCTATTAGATTTTTTTAATACCCACAACAACAGACCTATGGGGGACACACTCAGATATGAAAAAAAAAAAACCTTTACAACTTTCGGAACAATAGGGGGTCACCTTAAAGGCCTCATAGCTTATATAGCTAGAGGTCCGAGAGGTGTCCACAAATAAAATGAATGAACACCTCAGCTCACTAGATGCAGTGATGCGCAGGCTCAGCAGTTAGCATTCATCGAAGAAAGCTGAATAATACGATTGTTTCACACCCTGAGAGATGAGCTATCTTATATATGTAGGCTACTCTATTCAATTTACGCAGTGTGTAACAGATCCTGTATTCATTTATTATATTATATCTTTTTGTGTGGGGATGAGAAAGATAGTCCATCAAAGGAAGTACTCTTCTACGTAAAGAATAAAAATAGCCTAAAAATACACATCCGCCAAAAACCAAACCTAATAAAGAGGATCCTCTAGCGTCCTCTAATAAGGCATATTGCCACCTCGAATAGTAAATCCAATATGGCGTCGACGTCAAGCGTAAAGGTACCCCAAAAATATTACCCACAATTCCATTATATTTTGGAAAAAGTTAATTGCAAGGAACTGTTCGCCATTTTAGTGCCGAAATACGTTGTTTTGGTTTTGTTAGGGCTCAGTCAGTCTAGGGTCCACTATTTTAAGACTAATACGACTTAGAATGACTAGCAAAAGTAATCCATGAATCAAAATGGTAACGTTTCTTTGTCAATTTTTAATCCGATAAGTACAGCAGTTTAAAAAAAAAAAAAAAAAAAAAAACAAAAAAAAAAAAACAAAACCGCTGATCATAACTAAAAGACAAACTTTAGCCTATAGCATGTATACATTTAGTCTCCATGCACCTTCCATACACAAGAAAACTCTTGCTTTGTCGCAAAACGATCATGACCAGCTTTTAAAAAAGTAGGCAATTTATTTTCTTCGAATATGACACATTTCTCGAATGATTGAATACTTTTATGAAAGTAAGGAATAATTATTATATTATTCATCATGCTATAATGCTATTTTGAAAACCTCGGTCCGTCCATCTGTCCACCTCTCTGTACATACGATTGCCGGTGTGTCCGTCCATCAGGCCATCCTTTCCTGTATCATCGGTGAAATTAATAAAACTTGGCAATTATCCTTTCCCAGAAGAAAATTATTTTGGCTTCAAAACTTGAGGTTCAAATGAAAGGGCCAAAACTTTACATGTCCCAATCAATCGTAGTAGGGAAGGTTGGCTGTTGGGAAACAAAATATTTTTTCTATAAAACAGCCCAGTTGGTTTCTAAATGATAAGATAAATTACGTTCGCAAAGTTTGTCCCAGCATCCTTAATGTAGGTGCAAAAAATTATACCCCATCAAACTAGTTCACCTTGTCTAAATTAGACAAGGACCTTCCAGTACTTGAAAAAAATTCAATCTTAAAATAATCCCCAAATACTGTTAAAAATTAGAAAAATAATAACAACAATATTTTGTTTATTGCACTGAAACCTTAGTAATCATTTCCTTATTTCAAAATATTAATTTCCAGTCATTCATAATTTCCTAACATGAAAGCATCACCATAATTTTTAATAAAGAATCCAAATGTTTTTTTATGACGTACTATGCAATATCTGCTATTTGATCTTAAAAGTGTACATTTTACATTTTACAATAGCTAAGCATCTTCACCATCTTCAGGTACTGCAATGCACTTCAATACTTTCTTCTTAACATTTCAATTATACCTAAAGAGATCTACTGAGACCACTTTTTTTTCTTCTTTTTTACAGTAGTTAAATGAAATGTGTAACCACAGTATAAGAATAATGATAAACATTCTTTTATCAATTGCATATATTTAGGAGACAATATACTAATATGTTAGAGAAAAAAAAGTAATTTACGACCATGATTTACTACTATTAAGGCCACTTGCTCAGTACGGTCAATATGACGTTCTGTATGATTCGCGAGATGCAGTAAAATAATGTCAGTTTATTCCTTTGTAATCTGATAGCTGCATATTTTCCAAGATAAGCATAAAAATTATATATTATATTTGGGTTTATTTTATGTAGAAAATGCATGTGCCACATCATATGTATCAAAATCGTGTTTAAGTTTTGACTATTTTGAGCACTATGATCTTCTTAAATATATTGTATTACCCTATTACAAATTTTGTGTAAATTTCAATGCTTGATAAAATCTCTCTAAACAATGAGAGAGAGATAGAGAGAGAGAGAGAGAGAGAGAGAGAGAGAGAGAGAGAGAGAGAGAGAGAGAGAGCATACAGTACATAAGTGGAAGCTCTCTTGTAGATCAACTGGCTGTACATAGGCCTTTGTGTGAACAGACCGATCTACTTGCAAGGGACATACTACTAGTTGCCTTATTCCTGCGCGGTCGACGTCGTTATGTATTCGAACTGTATGCAACTTCAACTGAAGGCGAGAGGATAGGAATCTACAACTAGATGTCAAATATCAGATAAAGACGAAAAAGACTGCAGCTAAATAAATCCATGGGCTATTCTTCTTGTTTGTCGTATGGGAAACAGTATGAAACGACTAAGTGATAGCGCACAAACTTTCCATCCGCTTCACCAGAAGATGAGGACGACGGCATAAGACTTGAGGCCTGGGTAGGCCTCAGCCTAAAAATCAGGTGGTAATGCTGAAGAATCAGAAACAAGTAGTGGACCTTTCTGTAGAGGGTGTGTTTCATTAGAATAATATAATGGCCCTGCCCGCCACCATTCCCCTATCCCCCTAAGCCAACCGTATGGGTATGTTGTGTCACTGTAAAGACCCCCTTTTATCAGTATTGCATGTTCCAAATGACTACCTTTTTCAATATTGCATGTCCCAAAAGATACTAAAGTTTCAACCTTGACCTTTCTTTAGACCCTCCTGAGCTGTCTAGCACTCCCCTATTGATTTTGGACCCGCCGAATACAAAGAGTCTAGTTTTGGGCGCTTGAAGTTTCTATACAGATTAACTTTGTCCAGTGCCAAAAGACCTGTCCTTTTATGACTGGTGACTTCTGAAAAACCTCCTACTTCAAACCCGGCTCACATACCCGCCCACATAATGGAGCAGTACTCCATCCCCTATCCCCCCTCATCCCTCCGATTGAGGTCTGCCGGGACTTGTGCCTTGTGTTGTAACAGTTTTTATCACATAGTTGGTACACTTTACATACAGTGTATGCAGTTTAATATTTTTTATATGTCAACATGTTAACATATCACTTTATTTGAATCTGATTGACTGCGATCGTGGGAATTTTCTTTGCCCTTCCTTCTGGAACTTATTTTTTGATAGTGTTACTATCAACAACTTGGCTGCCATCTTTGCAATTGATTGCCCAAAGGGGTTTGGGAAAAAAAGTTATGTCTATCGGAATATGGCCAATTTATCACACAGGGTCTCATTACAAATGAAGAGTATCGGTCAATGGATAGATGGCAGGGGTGGTGGGTTCAAACGTGTTACTCACACCCCACGTCCGTAACAAGCGTGGTTTAAATGTCAACTTATAGGAGTAAACAAACTCCCCTCTCTTTTGAAAACAATGTCGACAAACGCCGGCGTCCCAACTGACAGAAAGTTATCTAACCACATCATTCTTCCAAATCAAATAATGCAAATATCCGGTCACAGAAACATCCAATCAGTTAATAACGACAGCCAAGTGAATGCAAATTAGCACCGGCAAATCTCCTCCATTCTCAACAACACTTCTAAATCTTGCACAGTTTTTGCATCCAGTAATACTCCCTCCAGAAAAATATCCAACAACTGAAATGCTATTTCTTCTGCCAAATCCAATACCACATTGTGGTGATGTCCATTGTGGAAACTTTTCGGTGAAAACTTTCTAAACAGCTACATACAAATCATGTATATGGCGATAAAGCTACTTCTTATAGCTGACCTAACCAAGTGAACTACGTAACAACAGATAAGAATTCACAGCGGTGGTCCAATTTAGTAAAATAATTCTCTAAATTCGCTCAAATAGCATTACTTTTTGTCGATCAAACGCGAATAGCTTAAAATATGTTCATGTATCTCTCTCTCTCTCTCTCTCTCTCTCTCTCTCTCTCTCTCTCTCTCTCTCTCTCTCTCTCTCTCTCATTAATTATAAGCTCCTTACAGTAAAACATAACTTAAAAGTCAGAGGCGATAAACCCAAAACGTGTCTTTGGTACTGGTTCCTGAACCGTTTCCGTACCATTCCAATTGTCCCCCTAACCGTACCGTTTCCGTACCATTCCAATTGTCCCCCTAATCGTACCGTTTCATCTTCTTGAAATGAAGACACAACATCGTTTGACTAATACTATAGCGGCTAGCCCATGCGTTTGGATTCAGTATCGCTTTTGAAGAATTTGGGCTCTGTGGTAATGGTTGCTAGGTGGACATTACTGCCTCTGTGCAATATAGATGTTAGCGCTTAGGATGATCCAAAAATTGTATGATTAAAAATTTTCTAACCGAATCATTTTTATGTAAAATTCAGGATTTTGATAAAGGTAACATAGTGCTTTTAGATATAACCAATCGTCAATGCCATCCCATTAGGGGAGAAAAAAAAAAAAACAAAGGAAAAGAAATTAAATCATAAAGTCGAATGTATACGATGTTGCAGCCGAACCATGATAGGGAATCCGGTCATATTGCAGTCATTTCTCGTTTCGTTGTTGAGTGAATTTTCATTCATTCTGTTGATGTATTGATGTAACTGTCACAAAGCACGATTTGGTATACTACACGAATTATATGCTTGGCTGTAAATTACGGCATTTAATACTGCTACTAAATGACTTAATTCTCACAGTTTGGTCGTACGTTAAATTGTCTAAATCAAATCGGTCATCAAGGATTGTTCTATTTATTGGAAGGCAGGGCATTGTTCTCCAGGCATTTAACGACCCGAGATGACATTCCCGAGAAGATACATGTTTATTTATGAGTTAGTTGTAGGAAGTAGGTAGCTTCGCATTAACATAAGGGACAAATTTTACATTTTTCATGCATATCAGATCCATACCTAAATCTATGGTACATTGATTCGTCATATTATACCGGCACTAATTTATTCGTGTTTATTCACGTTTCGATGAATAATAACCACAAATTTTGATTGACATGCCTTTATATCATGTTCAGTTTTCACTCGACTGATACACTTTACATATGTACAACAGGTTCAGTTTACACTAGACTGATTCACTTGCATATGTACCACATGTTTAGTTTACACTCGACTGATACACTTGCATATGTACCACATATGCAGTTTACACTAGACGGATACATTTGCATATGAACCACATGTTCAGTTTACACTCGACTGATACATTTGCATATGTACCACATGTTCAGTTTACACTAGACTGATACATTTGCATATGTACCACATGTTCAGTTTACACTCGACTGATAAACTTGAATATCTACCACATGTTCAGTTTAAACTCGACTGATACACTTTGCATATGTACCACATGTTCAGTTTAAACTCGATTGATACACTTGCATATGTAACACATGTTCAGTTTACACTAGACTGATACATTTGCATATGTACCACATGCTCAGTTTACACTTGACTGATACATTTGCATATGTACCACATGTTCAGTTTACACTTGACTGATACACTTGCATATGTACCACATGTTCAGTTTAAACTCGACTGATACACTTTGCATATGTATCACATGTTCAGTTTAAACTCAACTGATACAATGGCATATGTACCACATGTTCAGTTTACACTCGACTGATACACTTGCATATATACCACATGTTCAGTTTACACATGACTGATACACTTGCATATGTAACACATAACATTTTCTTTCGCTTAGAAAATAAAGCAGACATTAAAAGCATGATGTCGTATTTTGATATACTAGTGTATGTGTTTAATAAAATTACTAAAATGTAAATTTAAATTAAATATTTTTTTATGTATTTAATTTGTTTCAGATACAGGGATAATACATTTTTAAAACCTTAGTTTTTATAAAAAGTCAAATCGCTTTGAATAACGGCATGCACGAAATATTACTTTCATAAATATGATAATTGAATAGCGAGTAAATCTCTAACTTATTGCGAACTACTGGGAACTTGTAAAAAAAGCGTGAAATGGAATGTTGATTTATTAATGAAGTACTCTGTGATCAATATTTAGATCAATTTTGTTTTATTTCTATAGAGCTATATATAGACCATTGGGACATCTTTAATATGAGAAAGTGAAGTTGTATGAAGCATGGAAAGCTTTTGCGATTGACGATTGTCGTTGGCATATATATTTCATATACCTTATGTACTCGCTAATAAGTTGCTTCCAACTGCAAACAGCATAGACCCTGATCTGCCGTCGCATAATGCGTATGAAGATCAGGGTCTATGTTTGCTTTACTGATTACTCCTAACAAATAGCATAGACCCAGATCTGCCGGCGCATTATGCGATGGGATATTTGGGTCTGTGCAGTTTGCAGTTAACTCAACTTATAAGTGAGTACAGACGGTACCAAATGCACGATTTACTCCGTTATATCAGGCTAATGGAGATGTTCTATAACGGGTATCAGGAAGCTCATAACGTAATTTTCCCTCACCTTTCAAGTTACGTCTCAGAAATACTGATATCCTTATAGGCATGTATGCCAAGCATATTTAGCCAGGATATCTTGGCTTGAGTAAATTACAAAAATCTCAACTAATGGGTCGTAAACAAGATTAGGCGAATATTGACGACTCAGCACTTTGACCACTAACTGGAACTGCCCTGCATATTAACCTATTTGGTTTTTGCATTTAGGGATCAATGCCTATTTTATGGTATTGTGACAGATATGAATCACAAGGCATAAGTTACAATTTAAGACTCAGCAGATATAACGTCAAAATCAATAACATGGTAAGGGAAATGAATCGCTCGACGTTGTTTATTTTTCGTTCAATTTCTTTATATACTTTTTCTTTGTCTGTGTGTCTGTCTCTTGTACTCGCTCTCTGTCTGTCTGTTTGTCTGTCTCTCTCAAAATGGAATGATTCTACATCAACAGGTCGGATTAGTTATTACGTGCTTAAAGTAGGAATATAAAGGCGTGAATGAAGTTCTTTTGACAGACGATATCATTGATATATCGAGGAAGGACACTTGGACATCTTGCAGAGGCAATTTCCTCGCCAGAGGATCTAATACGTAACGGTATATATAAAGCATTTGGCGCTTCGTGTCTTGTCGGTCTGTCCAATTACTCTGCAATTCTGAAATATACCAACTGCGAATTGCATACACCCAGATCTGCCGTCGCATAATACGCCGGCAGATCTTGGTCTATGCAGTTTGTAAGGGGACTAATCATTAGAACAAACAACATAGATCCTGATCGGCCGAAGCATTATGCGACGGCAGATCAGGGTCTATGTTGTTTCCATTTGGAGTTGGTTTATACGCGAGTATATACGGTAAGCAATTTTATTTTCTTCAGACTTCTCGTTTTAAACTCAGTCTTTATCAGACTTATTAGATGATTTCCGTGATAGACACTTTTTTTACTGACTGACACAACGTCATGTGATTTGCCATAATTCATGATATTGCACTGTTGTGACGTCATACCGTATTTTAATGGTGTCATGAAGTTCCCCTGTCATTTTTACAATACTGAAACAATTTCAGTTTGAACATTTTTGCACTGAATCATGCAATAAAACAATAATTCATCTTTATTTTTGGTGAATATGAAGTTTCATTAACCAGTAAATATACCATATCGACCTCCGCGTCGGCCAATAGAAGGTTTACAGGTTTATAAAACTTCATGCTTACTGAACACTATTGCATGGGTAAATCTAGGTGTGGCATCACTTTCACGTTTGATTTATAAAAATGGTCAATTCAAGAAAAATTATTTTGGAGGCTTTCCTTATCATACTCACAGGATCCTGAGCAAACATTTTGATTTGCTGTATTTTTCTCTTATTAATATGACTAGAGCGGAAGAGTGTCCCTTACACGTTAAGTTTCCACAACAAAGTTTCATTGTTGTCAACAAATGCATCGAGTTAAAAAAAATAGGTAAAATATGCGACAAATTAGATTAATTGGCGTCATATGCAGACGAATTGTTGTGCGAATTATTTGAATATGCTGCGTCTGAGTTGCTGATTGTAAATAACCGTAATTTTATTTCCGAAACTTATTCTTTTAATGAAACTCCTGCTTGGAAAATAGATTTTATAATCATACTTTCTTCGGTGCTTCCATTTGGTTGATTTTAACAACACGAAATTATAAGTATTAAATATTATCATCACCAAAACTGCGAATGGGCAACAGTATATGTGTTAGGCGATATGATGCAGTAAATATTTCTCTCTCACGATTGAATATTTCCAGCGAGTTTTAACTGAACCTCTCTTCCAATATTTTGTATATATCTTTTACACAGTATTTTAGCATTTGTTGATTGCTTCATTCACAGTATTTTTAGTTCAAAGACATGCCACCGAATAGAATATAATTCCGTATATGAATGGTTTCTTGCATTTGTGAGTTTTATACCAGGAATAATCAAGCCTTTCCTTTTTACAGAGTAATCAAATTTTACCAGCGGCATTCTGCACAAAGGTCAAGTGAGAATATGATATTGAATGAATCTGTTCTGATTATCCATTCTTGTGCGGTGCGTCCGTCAACACTGTCTCTTATTCATCCCAGACATTTGAGGCCCTATAGTTCGTAATAAAGTTTGACCATAATTACCGTCAAGTAGCTGCTCTGGAAGAAATTAGATTTTCATAGCAAACAGGATAAGGCATGGTTTTGAGCTTTTCTATGTTTTATGTTTATGTTTATGTCCAAAATTTCATCAAAATAGTGTTCTGGACTGTTGTCAGCAAGAAGGTTGTTGAACTATTTGTATTAACACTTAGCATATCTGACAACATTTTTTATATATCTTTTACACGGAGTATGTCAGCATTTGTTGATTGCTTGATTTACAGCACCTTTAGTTAAAGGACATGTCTCCGAATAAAATATATTACTGTATATGAATGGTTGTCTACAACCTAAACTGACTTGCGTAGAAATCAACATCTGCCCTCATGTTATTCTTGTCCAATTGCTAAGTATGATATGTGTATAGAAAGCTCTTTGGAGAACACATGAAATGAATAAACATCGCACGCCGTGATATAACATATGCTTTTGAATATTTACGAAACGTTCTTCTGTTAATTACTCGTAGATAACTCCCTATGCCTCCATGAATATCCGTTAATAAACCCCAACCGTTCAATCTATTTATCTATCAATCAACCGTTCAATATATCGCTAGATATACAGATTGATAAATTACTAATTTCATGAGTAAATTCTCTTTCTATTATTATCAAATTGATTTCAAGCTAAGTTTTGAAATAAACAACATATTGATAGCTGCATATGACTGAAAGTCAACTAGGCTAAGAAAAACGAACAGCGACTAAGTTTGCTCGAGGGAATTTGTTTCACATGTTTTGTTATTTTGGTATATCTTCAGTACCAGGAAAGGTTATGAACAGTCTTTAATCTCACCTATTTATCCCAGGTGTAAACAATCTATATATTTTGGATGCCCATTTGCAACGACGAGAAGCATGCACCTGAGATCTGTGCTACAATTTTTTCATAAAGCAAAATTGACATATTGAATGAATACTAAGGTGGCATCTTGTTGCCTTTAGTACAGAAATATAATATATGTGAGCCGCTTCTTCAATGCCTTACGACAATAAAATACTAACAGCAGCATGTATGGAGTGGTGAAGAAATCTGTGAACTCTGGGTCGGATCATGCGCTTTCCTTTGAGCGTATTTGACAAAGGAATGTGTTGCGTAACGGTTTCTCAACTCCGTTGCGTCATTCGCCTCCGAGCTATGTCCACATTAAGGTAAGGGTAGAAAGGACTCGCGGAAAGTGGATGTAAGCAAACTATGTGTGCATTTCTACGAGTTTTTCTCTTCTCTCCGTTAGAGACTAGTATCGAACATTGTGACATCGCAACACCGCAAAATTTAACAACCTATTTCATTTCCCTCGATGGAGTAAACAGCTCCCTATTCACCGTGACGGAGAGAAGGTTAAAATGCTCACACTAACTCTCAAATTTCGGTCTGGGAAATTTTTGCCGCAAAAAACCTCCCTTGAAATAATAGTAAGGACACAACCTTCATGACAAATCAAACTCTTTCATGATAAATCGGCAGTAATCACCTACCTTTTTCATGACAGGTGTATTGTGTGAAATATTCCAAGGGTTTCTTCACTAGGTACACAAGCATTTGAGCGTACGTTTGAAGCCAGACTGACAATTGTATTGGCACGGACTTTACTTTGAACAAAGGTTGAATTGCCAAAATTTCAGACATAGCATAGTATTGTTTGCTGAACATATTATCAGTAAAGTTAATAGACTTTGAGTCTGAATAATAATTTCGGAGTCCGGAGCTTCACATTTTCTGTTCTCAGACAATATAAATAACCACGCGACCCGATGGTACATAGTTGGAATTGTGACATCAAAAAAGAGAGCGACCATTCTTGCTGTCAACGTTTGCGCACTTCGATAGCCCAAACGCGCAAAAAAAGTCCAATCGCAACAAAATGTTTAGTCCATATGCGCCTACGTATTTGACCAATTGTGCGCAGATTTGCGTTTGCATGTGAGTAGTTTGCGCTCCTACTTCTCTCATTATCCAGACAAAGTTTGTCTGTTCCCTCTTTCTCCTCCTGCCCCCCACCCCCTGCTCATTACGGGGAGGTAGTAGAAGAATGAAAGTCTTTTTATCTGTCTATTCTACTTAGCTGCACACTTCAGGTTTTCTTCTTACACCTGCAAGATATATCCAAGGATTTGAGGATGATATCAACAAAAATTAAATTTGACCTCGAACAATTTGTTTCCATCAACTTAAAACCCATCTTCACACTTCGACGGACCTATCAAAGAAACTGAACATTGTTCCAGTTTGAATTGCATGTCGTCTTGCATATGTATCATGCGTTATTTTGAAATAAATGTTATGGTTAGAAATAAGCTTGGTCTTTACCTAAATGCACCCACCCCCCAATGTTCATTAAGCGCAAATGAGTTCTATAGAATTACAGGCAAATGTAAATCATGCAGCTCAAATGGGCTATAATCTCTCTTTAATTGTCCACCTGTGAATCAGGTAAATAAGCGCAAATGTCCATCATTATGATTGTTCTGGGCATTTGTTAAAGGAGAGATTTTGTAGCCATGCCATTTACTTTTCGGGTATAGATCTATTCGTTTGCGTATAGTTTTAGTTCTACAAATAATCTTATAGTCGCCACATGTCGTAACATTCAAAAGCTTTCATGTTTTACGAAAAAAGTTCAAACTAAAAGTACGTTATCCTTCTATGTCAATGCCAGTTGTTTTTTTTGTTTTTTTTTTCTTTGAATCAGTCTGAAATGTCTTTATGACTGAAATAAGCCCTTATTCCCCGCAGTCACTGAAAGGATGCTATACATTTTTTTAAAAATATTTGCCTCTGTAGCTTTCTGTCACTATTGTTGAATCTATCTGTGTATTCCGTAATTTGAACTAGGATGCACTAACAAAACTCATTTAAGTTCAAGTCTAGAACGTCATATATGCTGTGCCGTTTTAATTAAATAATACATGAGTCGGATAGTTGAAATTCCCTGACGTAATTTATTTTACTGTTAGAGAGAAATTAAAATGTCACGTTATTCCGCCTGAATAGTTCCTTGGAGAAGACTCTCTATATGCCAAGTAACTTTAATTTATCAGTAAATCGGTCCTGAGGGAGTGGATTGTTTTAGCGAGAGGGCCACATTATAGTTCATTGTGACACATTGATAAAGATGTGGTGCAAGAGTGAGCTTATTTGCCATAAATAGCAAGATACAAAAAACAAAAACAAAAACAAAAACAAAAAAAAAAAAAAAAAAAAAAAAAAAAAAAAAATTTTTTTTTAAAAAGACAACAATGCATTTTACATCCAGTTTAGATATTACGTATTATGTTGATCAGTTGACAAATACTTTCTCATTCACATCCTTTACCTCAAACAATAAGTATCAGCAACACCAACATTAAATTCACACAATCAATACGAAACCTAGGTGTCACTCTCGACAGTACTCTCTCATTACACCAACTTGTCAGGAACACATGCAAGACTACATATCTGGAGCTGAGACGCATCAGCTCCATTCGCAGTTTTCTTTCTGTTGATGCCACTAAAATGTTCCTTAGTACTTTCAAGACTTGACTATTGTAATTCTCTTCTATTTGGTCTCAATACCTACTACAGAAACTTCAAAAAGTTCAAAACACCGGTGCTCGGATCGTCCTTACAGTACTAAGAACCGAGCACTCATCCACCCTGCTAGGTACCCTCCACTGGGTACCCGTTCGCTCCAGAATCAAACCCAAAATCTCTTCTCTCTGCTACATTTCGTTGTTTGCCAACAGTTCGAAATACAAATATGACCTCACCAATGTGTACACCAATTCTAGAAACTTACGCTCTTCTTCTGACACCCGTATTCTCGTTATTCGCACGTCAAATCCAAGTCCTATGGACAACGTTCTGTTGCATACCAGAGCCCAGATACCCGGAACGAATTGCTTCTTGTACGTAGACACAATGACACTATTATCTCATTCAAGAGCGCTCTAAAAACTCACTTCATTCAGCTGCAAGAAAAGACTGAACAATGTTTCATTACCCTGAATTATTTTAACCATGCTTTGTTTGTAATTCCACAGTGTCATGTTTAGTTGGTAATCTTGTTTACATACATATATATATATATGTGTGTGTGTGTGTGTGTGTGTGTGTGTGTGTGTTGACTAATAATGGAAAGCGCTAAGAGCTTTTTAAGATTATATATATATATATATATATATATATATATATATATATATATATATATATATATATGTATATATAAATATATAAAGGAATTTAGTCCCTTTGGAAAGTATACGATAACAAAGTATACGATAACAAATCGTATATAGGTTGGTAAAAGAATCATTCTGGATCAAAAAGCCAAACACTCTGTCTCCAAAAGGACTAAATTTTCAGTGTGAATCGTATTAAAATTTCCAGCGAAAGTGACATTTGGCGAACGTTTATGTTTTGACGTAAGATTGTGTACGTGACGTCACCTTCCAGTTGTTTACATTCAGAATCCACTGATGAAGGCAAATTAACCGAAACATATGGAATATCCGAAAGACTTATATATATATATATATATATATGTATATATATATATATATATATATATATATATATATATAGAGAGAGAGAGAGAGAGAGAGAGAGAGAGAGAGAGAGAGAATTACAAATATAACATTAACATAATTTTTAAACACGAATAAATAATATTATCATACTATCATACAGGTTAGATACTTTTTAATTTGTACTCTACGAACATTCGAACCCGGATCCGTGGGTTACGGCACCCATCGCCTTGCCTGTAAGCACCAACCCCTATACCATCTCGACCATGCACACATTACCATAAAATGATGTTACAAAGGCGGCGGTATTTGCATTCGTACGTAGCATACATACCCTTATATATATATATATATATATATACTGACCATGGCCTAGACCATTTTACTTTGTGGATACAATTTAGATCCATGTATTATGTATTTACGGCAAATAGAGACTTCTTCGTGCGTAGCAGACATGCCCGCATTTTAGATCCCTGTATTATGTATTGACGGCAAATAGAGCCTTCTTCATGAGTAGCAGACATACCCGCATATATATTTCTAACGGTAATTTTCCTTGCTCTCCATACAACATCATGAGCGTAGTGCTATTTCGTAACTTTAATATTTGTCTTAGGAAACATGTATGGACTTTTTTTAAAATATCAAATCTGTATTTTCGAATCTCCAATCTTCAGATCCATATAAAAGGATTGGTAACTTTAATTTGTCAAATAACTGAGTTGTAAATATATCAGGATATCGATGGTTGTAAATATATCAGGATATCGATAGTTGTAAATATATCAGGATATCGATAGTTGTAAATATATAAGGATATCGATAGTTCTTGCTATTATATATAGGCAGTGCAAGGCTATGATCGCCATTTTTGCCAAGGATTTGATAGCTTTTAAAAGCTTTTAGTTTTTGTACAACAAATTCCTAAATACTTATAACAATCTACGATTTCTATTGGTACTTTACCTAACTCGAAAACTGTTATTTTCTTTCCACTTCCAAAATACTATAATTTCTGCCTTGTGTGCATTAATAGTTAGCTTCCAGTTTATGCAAAATAAAACAAATTCATCTAAATTATTTTGCAGACCTCTCTTATTTTCAGCTAAAATGACTGTATCATCTGCATACAACAGATACATGTGATCATATTTTCTTCAGTGTTTTCCAAATTAACACCCTTAGAATCTGTTGAGAAGAATACATTTTCTAAGTCATAAATACATACAAAAAAGTAGTTGTGAAAGATTTTTCCTTTGGCGGACTCCATTACTGCATATAAAAAAATCTGAAAATTGTTCACCATGCCTTGCACATGATTTGATTTTTAATGTACATATTTTTGATTATTCTACAAAATGTGTTATCTATACGAAAATATTTTGGCCAAACTGTATCGAAAGCCTTGCTAAAATCTATTAATGCACATTAAATTGTCTTTTTTCAAAACCGTCCAAATATCCATCAAAGCATGTCATGCAAATATCCATCAAAGCATGTGATGCAAATATGTTTTCAGAAGTGGAGTATGCGTTGCAAAAAGCTGCCTGATCTTCTCGAATGAAATTATTATCATTAAGAAAGTTTGACAGTCCTGAGTTTAAAACACGTAAATAACGAAGATTCTGGTAACGCACCAGAATATTGAAAAGTGAAACGTATATGGGTAGCGTACTGTTTTCTGTCGACTTGATATATTTATTTCTTATATTCTCAAGATTACTGCTTGCTTTAGTATTTCGTAACTTTTTGATACAGCTGCTAATTTCCTCAGAAGTAAATTCAGCATTTCACACGCTTAAATTATTATTAAGATAACACAATAGTGTATTATTATACGAGTCATCTTTACAAGTTTAATTTTGAGCTCTGAAAAATTAAAATAGTTATCTATTTATATTGATGAAGATTTGGGTTTGAAATCACATTTATTTAAGATCTTCGAATAACGTTGGGATTTGATTCACTCATTTTTCGTTATTTGTTTTGAACTTTGAGTTTACATTTATCAATTTCTCTATTCATAATAGATCTATAATTATCTTAATAGATCTATAATTAATTCTTACTACTTTCAGTCATTGTCATTCTATTACTTTCCCAATATACCAAACTGTTTCTGAGCTAATTGATAATTTTTACGAGCAGTTTTGAAAGTGTACTTCCTAAAGCACTTATTTTTTTTTTTATCAATACCGAAAGAAAAAAGAAAAAAAAGAACAACAAAAAAACCAACATAAAAACAATATTAACTGAGGCCGCTGGTTGAGATGAATATTTTGTTCTGGGGTTATTAAACATCATTGTATTTAACCCAAATAAAAATTACTCATAGTGTTATTGTACGACCTTTTAGTTTCTGGTGTTCTTTTTTCCTTATTAACATTCAGGCATGGATGAAGTTTGACTGTATAAGAAATGTGCAGCAAAAGTTCAATAACAATTAGTCTTTTTAGTTCTTTAGATGAAATATTTATAGGAATTTCAATAATCCAAATCGTAAAATGAAAAGAATGAATAGTAAATGTTCAAATTATTTTTAATTTTCATAATAACTTGTAACTATGTGCCACATATTTCGAAAAACTTACCGAGACATGAAAATCTTCTTGAATCCGGATAATTTTACGGCATTGATGTTAAATTGTGGGTACTTTTTCAGCTTGACCCTGAGGTAAGCATTATTAAGGAAACTGAAGTGAAAAGATGAGTCTTTTAGAGATTCCGTGTGACTATTATCAGTAGCAGGATTGTTATATTTATATGAATACAATGAAGAAATCGATCAAATACCCTTTTTGTGGATTCCGTTTCCACCATTCATGGGTTATACAGTGATAGTAAGAGTAATAGGCTTGGCAGCTAGTACATGTCATTTTGTTTGTCTCTCTGGTTATTTCCAGACATAACATTACTGAGCTCAAAACCAATGTATTCCCAAAGCCAGTTCTTCAACGTGAAAATCAATTATCTGTACAAGGAAGTTGTGACGCATATGCGTACAGATTCATCAAACTTACCGTAGTATACTCGCTTTTAAGACGTGTCCAACTGCAAAGTGCATAGATTCAGATCTGCCGTCGCATTATGCGCCGGAAATCTGGGTCTATGCAATTTATTAGGAGGAATCAGTAGAACGAACATTATAGACCCAGATCTGCCGGCACATTATACGACGGTATGTTGTTTGCAGTTGGACTCGACTTATAAGCAAGTAGAGACGGTCACACATTGGTCTCAGATGTAGCAATCGTATATAATAGACACAAGTTAGAGGCATACATCCAAGAACCAGGTAAGATGGGTATAGTATTAAATTCTACATTCAATATATCATCGTTTAATTCTATATTCTTGTTTTTCTAAATTTTAAAGTATAGTAGCTGCTGGAATAAATCCTGTTCGTCTATTTCTTTATCTAAGTTTTCTAGATTTACTGGATTATGCTGTCGATGTAGGAAGTAAATTATATATGCTTTATCATTTGTAGCAGATCGTAAACCAGAATCATTTGCAAGCTTTAATGGATAATCTTTTATTTAACCAATTGCGTACTAAATATTATTATATTGTATTAACATTGGGATACAATAATCTCCAGTTCTCATTTTACCCATGCAGAAAGAAATTATGCCAAATTCTATGTTGTGTTTTAGTTTATTCCAACATTTTTTATATATGGCAAATACAATATTCTTTATCCATTATACCAATAACTTATTATCGTTATATTCTCTACATTCTTTATCCATTATACCAATAACTTATTATCGTTATATTCTCTATATTCTTTATCCATTATACCAATAACTTATTATCGTTATATTCTCTATATTCTTTATCCATTATACCAATAACTTATTATAATTATATTCTCTACATTCTTTATCCATTATACCAATAACTTATTATCGTTATATTCTCTACATTCTTTATCCATTATACCAATAACTTATTATCGTTATATTCTCTACATTCTTTATCCATTATACCAATAACTTATTATCGTTATATTCTCGTGCAGACCTTTTATTATTTTCCAAACTTTTCTATAGTCCTCTTTAAAATCTTTATTTGCTTTCTCTTGCTGCATTTGCTCAAATTCCGTTTGCCATTTAGTTAAACATTTTGTTAATAGTTCATTTAATGGTTATATAAGTTTTATATGGTGTACTGGTGTAGAATTAGTATCCTTTCTAATGTTAAATGTTGAAAGTTTAACAAAATCGGTATCTACTAAACCATATTCTTGTGGAACCTCCTTACACATGGTATATAAAGAGTCATTTCTCGTAATATAAGTATTACCGGTTTTTCTAAATGCCTTCTGCTCTTAACTTACTGGTAAGGCATTTAAAAATGCAGAGAGACAGAAATTAATTATTTCCTTTTTTGTGGCAACCCTTTGGAAGCTTATATTCTAATCCGGTAATTGTATTGGTCTGGGTGCTGGCCCAAAATCCATAGTACATAAGCATTTTAGTCGTGTTGTATACCAAACAAGAGTTGATAATCTAACAATGGAATTGTGAAAAATTATAATGCTCTTTTATAATTCTTAAGTGTTTCCTCTAATCTTGTAAAGCCATATTTTCTAGCTTTTGGATTCGCAAATGTGGATGCTAGTCCAAAATATGTGTTCTGATCTGCTTACTAATGCCTCTGAATGTTGATTGGCATTTAAACTTGTAGTATAGTTTAAATCTGCTATTTTTTATCCATCAGAATAGACAATATTTTCCAATACTATTATCGTTATCAATTATATAGCCGACGGAATCTATTATTTTGTCCTTTTTCCTCGTAAAATGCTCCTTAATTTCCATAATAATCTCCTATTTCTCATTTATTAAATATCCCTGCGAAGTTAAAAAAAATTATATTATCTTTTCCCATCTCTCTTATAATACTTGGTAGTCTCTAAATATCCATATCTGGTAATTCTACCTTATATGGTGCTATAACAGTATCTTCTTGATTTGTAAAATTATTGCCTAATCTTTTCTTAACCATCTTGCTTGTATAACAGTCTTTTCTAACATAAAGTATCGTTTTCTCTAATTTTAACACATGACTCTGTAATCTAAATTCGACAAAAATATCCCTGTATTATAGAGTTTATTCCACCACAATGTTGTGTATTAATTAATATTGCACGTGTATCTATTATACATTTGTTAGCTTAAATAGTTTAAATAGCATTATGTTGTCGCAGAATGGTTCGATAAACAGAAATGGTCTACATAATTCCAAGTCTAATCTATATATGCTAATTCTGTTATCAAGTTACTTTTGTATGCATTATCTAGTAAGTACCATTCTCCAAAAGCTTGATGCTCTGGATTTTAAGTTACTTGTTGTTTTCTCTTCATCAGAAATCACTATTCTGTCCTTCTCTATTTATTAAGGAAAACATTCTTTCACATGACATTGTTTACAAAAATTAAACCGAAAAGTTTTGCTATTTATGGTACAAAATATATAGTTTTTTATGTTACCATGCTTAACAATAGGGTAAATATTTATATAAAGTAGGTAAAGAAAGTTTTAAAAAGGTGCTAAAAATAGGTTCACCGAAACGTTGTTCGACGAAGGGAGCAGGTTGATGACAAACGTACTATATTACCATATATATTATATATCCAAGTAGACATTGTTGATATGCAAGCGTATAAAAAGTATAATATTGATTACAAATATATTTTTACGGTGATATATATATCTTCTCAAAATATGTCTGGGCTACAAAAGTAACAATAAAAAGGGAGAGGACATACACGACGCTTTTATAAACATATTTAATGAGAGAAAAACAGGAAAAAAACATACAGTTCAATGACGGAAAGGAATTTTATAACCTAAAGGTCTATGAATTAATTATTGGAGAAAGAAAATATTGAATACTTTTCCACTTACTCAGAAAAAAGTGTATGCAGTTCAAAGGTTTAATCGAATTCTTAAGACCATAATGTGGAAGTATTTACTGGAAACAAAACCATAAAACGGGTAAATATATTATCAAACCTCATTAATAGATATAATAGGTCATATCACCGATCTATTTACATGTCGTCAATTGAAGCTAGTAAACATATCAACAGGTCAAAAATATGGATATACATACCCTGGTTATCTTACAACAGATGCATACGGAACACCCAAATATAAAATAGGGCAGACAGTTAGAATCTCAAAATATGCTTAAATGTGCTAAAGGCTATCTTCCTAATTTCACAGAAAAGATTTATTGAATCATACAGGTAATTTTACGAGACCCTGTAGAATATAATTTAGTAGACTTAAGGGGAGGGCATATTGAGGAAATATTTTAGAATTGGAGTTATCTCAATGCGATAAACAAAATTATATCTTTTAGGTTGAGAAAATTTAAAAACTAATTTAAAAAATGGCAAAAAAATGTGTGCTGGTAAAATGGAAGGAATATGATGAATTTTTAAATAGTTGCGAGCTGGAAGAAAGTGTTGTGTCGCTAAGTACTATACGTTAGTACAAAGTAGGTCCTGATTATTACATTCATTTTCATTTTAAACTTGGCTTCTTTGATGACATCTAGTATATTTTCTTTCATTAAGTCATTTATATTACACGAATTCTTCTGACACAGAGCGTAGTATTCAACAGCCCCAATTACAGCCAAATAAGTAATTAACAGCGGAAAGTTTGATAATTTAACAATTGATAATTTTAGATCCCGGCTTAGGAAAGGTGTCATTTATATTACACGAAGCTATCTGACTTGGAGCTTCGTATTTAATAGCCCCGATTATAGCCCAACAATTAACAACGGAAATTTTATAATTGATCGATAATTGTCAGTAAACACTGAATTCAATTTATTGCTGAAATGAATAATAATGTGGCAAAACTGTCATGATTCCAAGACCGATCTCCACTGTTTCTCTGTCTTTCTCTCTCCCAGTCCAGCCATTTCAGGAGCGGGGATGGGTGGGGTGATTGTGACAGACCGTAAGTCTCACTTGGTCTTGAATTCATGTTTTGCTGTAGTAGCCTGTCTTCAGTAATTCTGAATCTCTCTCTCTCTCTCTCTCTCTCTCTCTCTCTCTCTCTCTCTCTCTCTCTCTCTCTCTCTCTCTCACACACACACACACACACAAACGAATGTGAGGATTCGGTAAATTGTATTTTCAGTTGACTTTTAGCTAATAATAAGATCGAATATTGTTTTATATTCTATTTTCGTAATATTGAGACTACGCACACCCACTAATTTAGCCCTCTACTTTAATCCTTCTCTTTCGCCACGTGTAGCTAAGAACATCTTCTCCAATAATTTGACTTCAATATCGATGCGTCTGCTTCAGACAGACATGCTTGGGAAGAGAGCCATGTTTTACCAAGGCAAGCTTATGAAGAGTGTTATGTATGATGTTTATATAATATGATAAATATTTTAGGAAATTATAAATGTTTCTTGACTTTAATATTTGCTCACACGTTAATGTTATGTATCAGGTTTACATGTTTAGCTATTGTCCTTGAATTAGGTGTTTACTTAGTTTATTGAATTTGAGGTCAGGGTTGATATTATTTACAGATAAAACTAAAATTTCCTTTAAAATTATGTGTTAAAAGTCACATACACCATATAATTTTCTAGAACATTCTGTCTTGTGACCTATCTTTATATATACCATGTTTAGTGGAGAGTTTTCAGTTTCGACGTTAACATCAGTCTTTAAAGAGTCATTACAATTGTGAAAAATCATTCCAAATTCAGAGAGAGGAATTATTTAAAGTATTCATTTGAATTATAAAAGTGCTCATAGACTTTTGGATTTTGGATTTTGAATTGATGATTTTGTGATTTATGTTAACTTATTCAAAGATATTCTGGAGTACTTCATTTTGGCACATCAGAACATTAAAGACTACTGACACATCAGGGCATTACAGACAATTGACACATCAGCACATTCAAGGATACTGAAATTCATTCAGAACATTCTATATTTAGGACTTGTGATTAGGACACTTAGGATTATTGGATTATTTGGATTTTAATTCACCTTACTGTAAGTGTCTTTTGATTTTCATTTTTATTATCTAGAAATAAATTGCTTGTTGATTTTTATTTGATTTGTTGGTTTCAATTTCTTTCTGTTACATTATTTTAAGACCATACATTCGTAACAAGAGAACCACTTTTGACTAAGAAAATTTGACCTCGCATTTTTTTTAAAGTGCGACTGCATATGAAATTGTTTCATCCAATACTCAGTATTGTTTAAGTAGTTTTTTTTAGGGGGGGGGGTGATTGCGTATATTGTGAAAAAATGAGTAAGGATTTACATGTCTTCAATAGTCGTGAGTACGGTCTTACATCGCTGCTCTCTCTCTCTCTCTCTCTCTCTCTCTCTCTCTCTCTCTCTCTCTCTCTCTCTCTCTCAAAAGAACTCGATGATTTGATACATTGCATTTTCATTTGACGTTTAGCTGATGACACAATCGCTAGTTCATGATATTCTATTTGTCTTGATGTTGAGACGGACATACTTGTACTGCTGCATCCATCAACGACACATCTCCGTCCCGTGCTGAATAATGTATGCAATCAGAAAACAATCCCGAGAAACTTCACGCTCGATAACGGTAGAACAATGGTGAATTGCAATGCAGAGTTCCTACAGTGACGTCACACAGACAAGAGTCACGGAAACTGCCGATTTTGAACATGGCCTACGGGGAATATTCATGACATGAACATTTAAACTTAAATATCTCGATAACCGTTGATCGCATTGGGTTGAAATGTACAGATATTGCATAAATCATCATACTGAATACTTTGGAGGCATTTGATATGGGGACCCAGATCTACTTTAATAGAGTGACGGCTTTATGGCAAGGTCGAGGTAAATAAATGCATTTCTTATTATACATGGTGGATAAATATATCGTAGGAATTTGTAGTACGCTCTGAAGATCAAAATTATATAAATGTAAAGTTTTAAAAGTACACGTACTTTGTCAAATTCTCACACCTTAGTATAGGTCTATACGGATCTGAGGAACCACTATTTTGAATCATGGGCTAGTCTAAGTGTTTGTAGACAGTACATTTAGGCTGAAAACAGTATGTTAACAAGAATTCACTCCTGCAACAAGAGATAATGTATCCTCATAGAATTACGTCATAATTAAGTATAATAACGTATATGGGAATGAGAACTCCCCACCCCTACCCACCCTAAAAAAGACAAAAACAAACCAGCATGTGTCTTACCTGCACTATTTGGACGACCCTATCTAAAATACATGTCGGCACGTGCATAGTCAATATAAATTTGTCATTTGATACATGTACAAACAACTTGTCACTGCTTTTATTAGGACGAGTCCACGCTTTGTTGACATAAATCTTCTTTTAAGTGAACCTGGATGTGTAACTAGATTTTTGTCGACCTATTATATTGATGAACAACATATCTGTCAGTGATATTAAATGGGAAAACAATTTCTAGCAGGGAGACTTGAGAAGCAGTTCCAAATGCATTTTTTTATTTTTGGGCATTAGACGAACAACAATGTAATATGGGCTGGTCAAAGTGTTAACTCTAAATAATGGATATATTACGTATTTTTGTAAAAGCGTGCATGCTTAAAGCTGAAAATACTATTTCTTATGCATAGGGTTGCTATGAATACGATTCTGAAGTTACCCCATTTGCGTATTGTATTTATAGTGTAAACGGAGGAAACAACCTTGAAAAATGTCGACGAAAATATGAACACGCATAAAATAAATAGTACCTGCCTTGAAAATGTAGATTCTAGCCAATCGTAGTCTAGAAATGTCCATATTGTACACATTTAAAATCTTACCACAATGTTTTCTTTTGTGATCTAAATATCCATCTCTGACAAATTACGTTTTTAAATTCGGCAAAATTATATTTTGTGCTTCAGTTATACCGTTACACATGTCATTTTGAGTACATCATATATTAGCAATATTGGATATGTACTCAAGGTCTTTTCTATGTATATGTATATGACTTTACGTCTTGTGCTACGACTTCATGCTTTGATTTTATGCACTTCATGCATTTGTTTCATTATTCTATTTGCTGCATTTTGTGTTGATAAAAAACATCTATATGCTTACGCAGAAAAAAGCCCACTTTGATAAATGATAAATTAAACTCTTTTAATCTATCGCGTGGAGTTTGTTCTCTATAGGTGAAATGTTGAATACAATGTGATATCAAGCAGCAAGAGATAAGAAGACATACTGTTCACATCAGTGTTCTATAAAGCGGACAAAATTTCTCTTGAGGTAACCAATGGAGTCAATTAAAAATATATCAGTCCGCACTAATGAGTTATTGATGTTCACCGGTCACCGGCCATGAACAAAATGTTCAACTTCCCTGGAATAGCCGTAGCTGGTCCGATTCAAACAGAATTAGAAATTCATTACATTCGGTCGAATTCCAGAAAGTTAATTAACATGCTCTTTTAGTACCAAACACTGAGACAATTCGATTCCACATTTTCACCACTCTTCCATGGTAGTAGAGAAATTGTATTATTGGCTCTCACTGAAGGGCTATAATACACACCCATACCTGATTGTATGTGAATACATGAATTACATTGATGAAACTTCTGCAAAGTGTAGCTGACGGTTGTGTGGGGAAATCCCAGTGGGCGCGCGAGTGAGATTCGATACTCGTTATTATATTCATTATTCACAATGCCCGAGAGTTCAAATGACCAATCGTTGTAAAAATTCAATACTGTTTCTGAAATGGATAGAGTGATTGGAAAACAAATTGTCAAGGAAATTGAGACCTTAGGAGATGTAACTATGTCCCGAAGATACGACCGATAGAGCATCTCGAAGAATAGTCCACAATATCTGGTATAATATATTTCGACAAGACTCCGCAACAAAATTGGTCTGTGGATTTATGGAATATAACAGTTAAAAATCCAATAACTATCTATATATCTGCTGTTATTTCATGGCGGGGGTGGGGGGTTGGGTAGAGGAGATGATATAATTTTTTGTAATTGTGACAAATTACATTTTGGATTATGCATGTTTGATTGAAGGTGGTCCTATTTTCTTCACAGGTAAAATCTTTTCATCTGGTCTGTCAATCTGTGGATTTTACCAACCACGAATCCCCGAAGATTCGTATCGAACCGATACAAATCAATCATTCAGTTAGTCAGTCAATCTGTCAATGTCTGATCTAACGTATGTATATATGTATTTCCATAAATATCTATCTGTCTGTCTTTAGTGGCAGAGATCATACAATGCATGTACTGGATTTTGTAATTTTAAAAAAAAATCCATTATTAATTATTCCTATTTATTGTTGGTGCAGCAGAAATCGTATTTATGAATCTAATCATCACTATATGATTTTTGTTGGTATGTCTCGAGTTCGCTCGACATTGCAAACATGTTTATATGGATAAACTTTAATGTGCAGGTCACTTGATATTTTGACATCCTAACAGTCTCTGTGGTAATCAAAATCTGATATTATTTTATACGTATTTCAGAAATAGAAAGCTAAATTCTATTGATAGATTTTGGTTGCAAGAATTAGAATTGTTGTCCGTATTTCTGGATCATCTTATTACACTCATCATCCTTAAAGTAGCTTTGGTTTCAAGCTCTACATGCTGTCCTATAATACTGTTTTGTTAAGACGTGTTTTATTTACCTGCTTTAATTTAATTATGTTTTCATTTAAATTTAAATTGGCTTCAGCTGATATGGTTGATTAATCATCTTAAAGATATAAAGACATCTACGGGGTCTTAGAATTCTTTCGGAAGGGCATTTGTATAATTTTTTTACGCAATCGTAAAATTATTGTTGTAGTATTATGTAGCTTCTTGAGCCATGATAGAAATTTATTTACCACCTATACTTGCTTATCAGTCAGGTCCAACTGCAAACAACATAGACTTTGATCTCCCGTCGTATAATACGCCGGCAAATCAGGGTCTATGTTGTTTGTTCTACTGACTTCTCCTAACAAACTGCAGAGACCCAGATCTGCAGACGCATTATGCGACGGCAGGTCAGGGTCTGTGCAGTTTGAAGTTGGACTCGACTTATGAGGGAGTACATACGGTATATTATTTTGTCTCTATTTGTCCTTCCATATATATATATATATATATATATATATATATATATATATATATATATATATGTCGGTTTGTTGGCTGATTGGTTGGTTTTTAACGGCACCTTTAGCACATTAGCTGTATTGTGTTACCCCCAATTCAAAATTTATATCTGTGTATCATCATACAACTTATTGATGGCGAAATGGACATTGCCGCGACATAAATGGGCATTGACGCTACATAAAAGAGCGGTTTCAGATGAACAGAACCTTTCCAAATTTAATGCACTCTATCATTTGCAAACCCTTTGGCACTTTTGGAATCCGTATAACAGGAAACAGGAAATTGTCAGTAGAAGAACAATACAATGTCAATGGAAATCAATTTAATGTAAATGCATTTCTACGAAGTAATGGAAAAAGAACTCAAAACGCTCGTGATACTATCTGACACAGTTCTGACTAGTTATGAAATACATTGTATCGAGGTAATCAAATGATTTCAGATAACATTTTAGAAAACTAAAATTGTCCACTTCCGACTGTATTATTGTGATTGGACACATCTTGTTTCAAAAAGTTATGGAAAAACTTTGTCATTTATACTTGAATATAATTTAAACGGATCAATAAAAAAATAATTACACTGTTTTAAAATAACCAGACAAATATAACATTTATTTCTGAATTCAATGTATTTCCAGACGTATAATTATTTAGGCATAGTTTAACCTATTTTACTCTATGTTTACTCATTTATTTTGTCCAACTCTATCTATACCTTTTAAAAGTATATTTTTTCCCCCGCATTTGTTCACTTTTAGATGTCCCTTTCAAAGAACTATATTTCCAAATTTTAATCATTTTGTCAAAAAATCCTTGATTTTTTTCAGCGAGATTTGGAGACAGGTGAATTTGTTTTATGAAACCTGATTGTGAGGACGCTGTGTTTCGGGAGTCTTTTGTAAACAGATATTTTGATTTTGGAGAATGTCGTCCTAAAACACCTCACTTGCAACATAACTGTAAAGTTTTGAATACATTTAAATATTGTCTTGGCGTACTTATTTATTTACTTTTGGTTCTGAAAAGTTTGAGTATGTATGTTTGTCCCAATGTTGAGTTTTATGCCTTGTTTACCAATTTGGGAAATTTTGTGTGGCTTTGCGTATTTCATGACCTGATCGCAAATTACTAATATTTAACCTGGCAGATATGGCATAAATATAATAATTAGAAAATTGCAAAACAGTGAATATATTTTTTTTTATTTGAAATTTGGGAACATTTTACAACACGGACATTGCTCACATACGGTGTATTCCAACTGAAAAAGCATCTGATTAAAGTATTTAATTGACAACTGTTGATGCCATATTGCTAGATCGCCTATTTGCAGGTGTAATATTCCTCTGTAAACATTAACATCAGAATGTACAATCAAGAACACAACCGCTGAGATCAATCAAAATGCTTTTTTCAAAAGACATTTATAAAAATAGGCCTGACTTTGAAGTTAATTAGGTTAACACTAACCTTTTTCTCTGGGGAATAGCAGGCCATTCAAAAGCTGACACCTTTACCAGTGAACAAAGTCGAGTCCGCAAAACGCTGAACCTCAATACAAAAAGTGCCATTGCGATGTGTGGATGTTAGGCGATACGGTATCTGCGTGTACTATCATCAGATCGATTCTTTGGACGGCTTCAAGAGAGAGAGTCATTTTGAGAGAACCTTTTACTGATGTTTGCCAATTCGCGAAGGAAATCCAAACTCTTGTTCTAATTGTTTTGGACAATTACGGATTAACATTTCAAAATAGAGATATATAATAGAAGCTTAAATTCCTCTCTAAAACTGTGCTTATATTTTTCCACACAGCAGCTCACGGTATAAAACAGCCTATTATATACAACACAAACTGTAGAATGTTTTACACGCTTGCAGCGATTATGTGTTCTCTTGGAAAGTTGGATTCATTGGAGTAAATGGGTACATGAAGAGTGATGATATAACAATTAAAACGGGGATAAGGTAAAATACTTCATGCATGATTCACTTTTGACAACAGGTGAAACACTAATGTAAGTATTGAATATGATAACGAAGTCAAAATATACTCCGAAAAGGAATTTTAGCATAAATCAAACTTTTAAAATTGCCTTCTCTTTACAGATCACATCATGAAAAAGTATAGAAGCATTTTATTTTTCAAAGTTGAAATATTCACTTTGTAGAAAAGTATATTCAAAGTATATTCAAGATTTTTTTTTTTTTTTTTTTTTTGCATATTAAGAAAGTTATGTTGGAACATGCTTAGTTTACAAGAACTATTTTATATTTATTTTGAGAATTACGACTTCAATTAATTGTTTTTCACGCATCGTTCTTTCACAGTTTTAGGCCCCTGTTTATCAGATGTGGAAATTAGCTCCTAAGTTAGTTCTAAGAATGAGTTTAAATTTACACTAACGGAAAATGAAGAGAACAAGAATAGATTGTCGTTACCAGTCTCAGGAATTTTCTTGTAGAATTATTCTCTACTGTTTAACTTTAAGATTAATTACAACAGCGTTTAAAATAAAAACAACAAAAAAGATGGGAGTGGAAAATGGTGTGTTTTGAGACTGAGATTGAACAAGCGCGTACAGACAAGATTACAAATAATTTTCGTCAGTATAATTGGTTTTATGTTAAATGTTAACTCTTTCATACCAAACATAGTATTTGAGAAAGATATCAATTGTTTAATTAAATTATTTTCACTAAACAATCTTCCTAGCTGTCATTATTATGGTTTAAATAATATGATGTATGAAATAGTTCTACGTGTACTGTAAGTAGTTCACTTGATAGGACAAGATATGCAGAGGAAAAAATCCGAGTACTTATTTATTCAAATTTTCATTTATGCTTATATTTTTATATTTGTTTCATCTCTAAAATCTTACTAAAGGACTTTGCTCAGCAACAATTTCAACGAAGTAAAACAATAAACTGCGAACATTTTGAAAATCGAAATGTTTCCCTGGAGAAGAAATTAGTCGGTATTTTGTGGAATAAACTTGAACACTACATGTTACATCTTTCGTATTCAGTATTCGATAAACTTAAAAGATTTTTTAAAATATAAGTAGCCAATGCTGTGCATTGACTGTATTTTAGGTTAGAAAACAAAGTGGACAACTTTTATTTTTAAAAAAATATTGTCAGTTATTGGTACGCATCAGAGACGAACAACAACATTTCTGGTTTGGTTGGACTAAAACCGCTTGGTTGGGCTAAGCCCGCTTTTAAGGTGTTTTGCCTAGTGGCTTGAGTTATTTTTTTAAAATTGAGAAATGATAGTTAAGTGTCTTGCCTAATGCCACAACACAGCAGCTGACCCAGAATGGTCTGGGAATCGAACCTAGAACTCCTGCATAGGAGTCTAGCACGCTAACCGCTGAGCTACCTCGCCTTATTATTGTCATCTTATGAATTTATTTGAATCTCATCTTCAGAATGACTACTGACGTTGCTAACCGTATGTACTCGCTTGTAAACTTAGTACAATTGCAAACTGTTCAGACCCAGATCTATCGTCGCATCATGCGCCAGAAGATCTAGGTCTATGCACTTTGTTAGGAGTAATCAGTAAAATAAACAACATAGACCCTGATCTGCCGAAGCATTATGCGACGGCAGATCAGGGTCTATGTTGTTTGCAGTTGGACTCAACTTGTAAGCGAGTACTGACGGTATGTTGCCAAAATGTGTCCTTTTATGTCTGAAGAAACTGTCAAAAAAATCTGCATATTTTATGAAAACAAATTAATAGTTATATAAAGATTATATTATGAATCTTGTTTTATCTTTGTAGCAAAATTTAATCTTGTATTTCTCGTTGTAACCGTTATTCTATTTTTGGAGACATAAACATTTAGACTATCGAGTTTTCTTCAAAACACTAGACTTTTTAAGAAAAAAATAAAATGTTTCTTAATCAGCCATGTCTTTTTTTCCGTGATTTAGGCAATGAAGTATGTGAGACGGGAAGGTCACTGTGATTTAACTTCATGTAACTTTAGTGTCCATTATAGTTTTTTTGATACCTACTATAACTATGTTCATTTACTTCTACTCAAAAATCCACTAACTTCAGCAAAGTTTGAATACCATAAAAGTTTGTCCATTGCGTGTACACAAAACATTTTCTGAAATTTCTCATGCACTACTTGAATCTTTTAATTATTTGTCATATACATCTAAACTGGCATAAATTGCTTCTTGTATATGCGGGATGAGAGCAATTCCTGACACAGCCAAATTTGACCTCATAATGGTATATACTCGTTCTAATGTTTTACTAAACTTCATCTAGATCTGACCTGTATAAACTTGACTTGTTGTTCACAGAAGAATTCTTCTTTTTTTACACTCTACGACAAACGGACAACTTTGTTGGAAAAACTCATGGTTAAATATAGTAATAAAAATTTTCAGCAGTGATTGTAACTCTACACACAATCATAATCATGTTTGAAAACGATGGAGAAATCGGGCATTGATGAGTGTTGATTGCAAACCGAAATTCAGTGACAATCGAAATTTGGGTGCAACGTCTTTTACCGAACAAGGCTGAAAGGTTGCCGAGACCCAAAATTCAGGTTTGAATGCAGAAATTAAGAAAATAAAAAACAAAGTTCATACAAGATAACTCACAATCATTAAGATTTTTTGTTTAAAGACGTTACGCTCTGAAATCTGTCGGATGTGACCGCTCCATCATATTTCTACAATACCCCTAGCCCAAAAATGTTTACTGTGTTAATCCAGACAAGAAATGTGTTAACGAAAATAAAAATCTCTTCATTTTCGTTTGAAAACAGTCATTATTTTGACAAAATACACAATTTGAAACATTATTTGTACAAGATAAATTTGTAAAAGGTCGCTGTCCTAATCACTGTAAATGTCGGAACTTCTTTTTATCGATGTAGTAATGCAGCCGTTATTCCCATTGGCACAGATTGGATAAAAAAAGAAATCCATGCAAATCGACGGTTTTCGCCTTTAAAAATATAATATAAAGAAAATGTACGTTTTAAAAGTAGATATAAGGAAATATTTCACTCGTGAAGTGGAAACATTTTGTATTGTCACGAGTTCTTCGCCACTCGTGACAAGACAATATTCCCACTTCACTCGTGAAATATTTTCTTATATCCACTCAAAATAACGCGGATCAAGGATCAATCAGGATCCATGTGTCAATCAGGATCTTTCTTAAGGTCAACTGGTTTGAACCATGAACTTCCTAAATTTCTGAAAACTATTGAAATATTCATGAATAAAATCTATAACATTTCATCAGTAGTCACATTTCATCGGTAACAAGTCCATGACTTTTTTTATGATAGAATAAGCTGAAGAAGAATTCATTAACTCTAACCAGGATTTTAAACTTTCTTTCTAGGTTTTATATTCCTTGATAGCTATATCATAGGCAGGTAAAGTAGTAAAATCTGAATCTCCCGATTGGTTAGTCAGTGACGTCAATCGCAATATACTCCTCACAGGGTGTTACGTCCACTGGGGAGGATGATGCCACTGCCACAAGGAAGTAAATTTGGTTGAAAAAATGACACCTGGTGAAATCAGTACATTATTATTATTGCATCAGACTCAATTTAAATTGCATTTGCTGCGATCTCTTCTTTACAATAGTTTTAGTGCAGAACGGGGAGAATTTGCCAAATACGTTGGAAGAAAAAGTAAGGAATTCTTTACTTGCAGAAGTGGATCACAAGGCAGATGATGCTATAAGGTAGCACGCGGCTTACGTCACAATTACTGATGACATCACAACGAAGCACCTCTGAGACGTCAAAACACAGTCTGGGTCTTTTCCCCTTTTTTTTGTTTTGGATTTAAGGTAGGATCCAGTCAACATGCTCGTGTATTAATGCGCAAAGACAATGTACTGAGGTTTAGACGACCCTGGGGTAAAAGCAGCCTTTTGATAGCGATATATTCTGAAAGAGTATGAGCTGTGAGGAACGTGCATTTGTATAACAGTGACGTCATTCCCATAACTGCAAGTTTGGAAACTTCCGCCTGAACTGCAGTGATTGATGTATCATGGAGAAAAAGTACGGAGATTCCGTACTTTCACTAAAATGGTAGATGATAGTTATATACGGTCTTACGAGCACTGGAAGTGTGATTCAGTTGTCAGCTAAGGTTTTATGCAGAAATAAAGTGTGCAGTTTTAAACACAAAGCCCAAATTCAATAACAATGATGACTTAATATTCCTTTTCATTTGAAGTCGATGCTATATGTAAAATAGGAATATAAGTGTTATTTGTTGATTTGTTCATAACATATAATTCCGTGTTTTGAATAAACACAATTTGTTTTCTACCAATAAGATAAGCTGTCAGCAAAGAGACACAGTGCAATAATATGATCATTACGTATGATATCAAATAGACGAATATGCTGAGCAGTTCAGAACTTGTTGTGTGTGCGGCATATTGCTAGTTCTTTGTATATAGATTGTAAAAAAAAATGTAACATCCACAATCTAACTTGTTTTTTTTTTTTTAATTTAGCATGAAAAACATTCTTACGATATTTCATACGCACCTTCGGATGTAAAAAAAAGCCGTAAGCCTTTAGTTATCCTGGTGCATTTCACGACATTGTTTTTGTCTATATAATTGGTTATTCTCATGCTGATACGCCACCAAGAAGAAATGAGAAGTGTAGGGACCTTTCAACTGACGGATTATTATAATCGGCATGTCTTATGGAGTAAAACAAAAAAAAAAAAAATTACTTTCTCAGGTATTATATAATAATATTATATAATTATTGTAGGTTGGGACCGATGCTACTTGCATTTTTAAATAGCGAGTTAATGCCCTTGCAAAAGACAAGATTCGTTGGCTGTCCATTTGAATGAATCATATTCCAACACAGACGAGTCATAATCATTTTAAAAGAAACGTCGGTTCAGTATGAAATACTTCTTTTTTTTTATCGAAGATAACTGATTAACTCGATAGATGTAAAATGATAATATAATTAGAAAATTACCAGCTATTGGTTAAGTGCGAAGGGAAAAAGGACGCCTCTTAGAATTGTTGTTTCTGGTGGTAGCTTTTATTTCGAAATAATTCCTAGTACTTCTACATAAAAGGCAGTCAAAATTTCGTTCAGAAAACAAAAGAAGCCACACAAGTGAATGTAAATGGCATCAATGTAATCTTTTGGACCGTACGCATCCGCAAGAAATTTTTTTTTTTTTTTTTTTTTTTTTTTTTGGTTACTTTTATAAATAATGTCAACTACTTCCCGCGCGCTACATACTCATTGATACTACTGAAATCGATTTCAGCTTTATTGAACTCCCTGTCTTATTTTTTTTTTATTGAAAGTGTATTTGATTTATCGGGCCTATTTTTAAGATTTCCTACGATGAAAAGAAACATATTTGCAAAGGATAAATCTGTCTGCCACCGCATTTTCTTTTTGTATATCTAATTTATGTGACATTTAAGTGTATACGTTTTCTCAGGGACCTTTTATTTGCCCTGGATGAATTTTCTTATCTGTTTAATGTACCTGCAAATTTAAAATCAATGTGGCGATTTTATTAAAGTATCGACCTATCGCTGATTCGCACCTCGAGAAAAACCGTCGGTGTTAGACGTTTGTGTTTTTTAACAAAATACAATCATATTCATTAATGGCAATGTCGCTGGTAAGTTTTGGATTTTTTGTCAGCGACCTTGACTTAACGGGGCATTATTTTGTAAAGATAAATGTAATGTTGCTTCACCTCTCAGTGTCCGTCTTATGTTTTCACTTATCATACGGATGAAAGAGTAGATCCAGGTACGGCCGTTTATTAGAGCTGTAGCGATACAGCTATATGTATCGTGTTTATCAATATTTTTGAAGTCGATACAATATATCGTATCATCACTCCGTATAGCTTTACGCACAATATTTGTACAATATTGAAACATAATGTGATTATGATTTAGACTAGAAATATATGGTAATGAAAACGAAATGATTGGATTGACATATTTTTAGGAAGTTTTATTTTGGGTTTTTCATTTATTTCTTCTTTGTTAAAATTTTGACACTTGTAGGTAGAGAGGGCGATGAAATGCAATACAAATGTGCATTTATTAAAATAATTGGAAAGCAATGCTTTTTTATGACAAAGTCAGCCTTATCATCAGCTATTCAAATACAAAACAATTCGCACAAGGTCTTATCGTGATACGTATGGTGAACTCTATATAATGATATGCATCGTACATTGTACCATTATTGGCGATAAGCTCAACCGTTTAAGACTCGACGTGCCAGTTATTTCACAAAACTGGTTGCTGCACTTATGTGGCCATACGTACATACCGTTGAGCTGTTTTTAACGTCTACAAGTTCCACCAAGAGCACATATTAATACACGACTGTCTTCATCAAACATACACTCAAGTTGAGGAAGATCACTCATGTACATAGTGCGCCAAGCCAATTTTAATATATAATATGCCCTCGTTTTGGTGGAGAGCTGAATGTATGTATTAGCGTTGACGGCACATCAGCACGATCATGGCTATATGATGCCAATTAAAAGTTGAGTTCTAAAACTAGCAATATAAAATATTGCAAACAAAAAACCTTAGGAAGATAAATCCTTCTAAACAAACGTAAACATGAAGAACTACACGATTAAAAAGATAAAAGGTAAAGATGTTAAGATTCTGTAAACGGTATGTAAGATGAAAGATAAAGGTAAAAAAATATAAAATTCGTTAAATATACGATCAAAGTTTCTTATATAAACCGCATTCCCTACGAAATCAACAATTATCTCTGGGGGGTACATCATCATAAAGAGTGCCAGTCGATACACTCAGCAAGAATGTGTTCCGCTGTCAGTCAATACTGGCATGGTATGTACCCGGTCGAGGTTCATCCTTCAGGAGGTATACATGAGTCATGTATGTGTGTCCTATATGCGAGCGGCACAGTACTACCTCGTTTCGGGGATATGTTCTATATGAGGGATGCCACTCTCCAAACATTGGTTTGATGTTACGAAGCTTGTTTGTGGACCTTTCATTCCACATTTTTTGCCAAATATATAGAACATGCCGATTTATATAATGTTTGAAGTCAGTACGTGGAATCTACCATTCAGAAATGGGTGACCGCAAGGCAGCTTTGGCTGCTTTATCTATTTTTAACTACGTTTAATACTAATGTCAGCCTGCAGTACTAAATGTTTTTTTTTCTCCAAATTGTATGAGCAAACCATATTTATCTAAGATCTGGAATATTAAGTCGGTTTGAAATTTAAGTGTATGCAAGGCTTTTAGTATGGAAAAGATGAAATTTTAATGAGTTTTCAATGTAGTTCAAAGATTTTAATATTGCTGTAATTTCTACGATAAAATTGGAGGCTTTAACGATTACTCGTCTCAAGATTGTGCCATGGGGTTTTGCAACGGCATCTACAACCTTTTCTCCCATATTTTGAGCCGTTTGTATTCAGGAACGTATGGCCGCTATCGGAAACTCTAATTTCATTGAATTTACTCCCAACAACAAGAGGACTTGTTGAGTACTTTTGAATTGGCAAGGATCAAGTATTAGTTTGGGAGGTTTTAATAACCAAGGTATTGATTTGGGAACATAATTTTGTGCAGTATTTGCATCATTGATTTTGGAACAATTCATCTGCCAAAAGCTGCAATGAAATTTGATTTTTGAGTGTACAAGGTCTGGTATCTGGGACTCAAGACTATGTCACACGAGGAACACAATGGAACAGAAGACAGCCCGGCAGCACACCGAAGAGTAACGTAGGCCACCTAAGACAGCCCATTCGTCCCAGCACAACAGAAGCAAGATCCCCCCCCCCCCCAGCAACGAGCCGCACCAACTCCAGGGCCCTTTGACTTCCGTCCCTGAAGCATCCGACACTCAGAAGAAAAGACCACAGCCACCGCCTTCCTCCAACCCCTTCCACCACATCAGGGACAAGAGTACCGCCAAGACATAACCTTGGGCCACCACGAACTCGATGTGAATGGCAGAAGCTCCCGCAAACAGTTTAAGACACCAAAAGCCCGAACTCACGCTCCTACGCCTACCTTCGAACTCCACCCAGCACACCCGTAGCCCACGCACAACAGAGCGCATCCCTCCCGTCTTACAGCAGACCAAAAAACCGCCAACACAATACAAGCAACTTGTCCCCGGACCAAGACATATAATGATGCTGTCAACCCCCACGCGGAAAAGGGCGACCAGCAACACGCCGTCCCTAGTCACCCATACCCCGAGGACAGCCTCCAGAAAGGGCGGCACCCACCCCAACTCAATAATCTCCATCCCCCCAAACAAACAAACACAAATAAGGCATGTAGCCCGTCAGGTCAGGCTGAACAGGCCACCAACCACACCGCATCTCCACATGACGAAACAAGCGGCCCAATTAAAAACAGATGGCAGCAGCATGTTCATTTCCAATGAAAGTTCACCTACAAATGCTTCAGATCTGACCGGATGGCTTTATGTGCTTCCCCGGCATTCAAACCCACACTGAAGGTCTGACAGTAGTCTTTTGGACCCAAGATACCAGAGGAGTCGGTCATTCATCACTCGCTCCATAGTTCTGCAGACACAGACTGCCAGCGACATTGAACGACAGCCGGAAGGAACGGTCATTTCCAGATCCAGGCACTGGCACTACCGTCGCTCCACGCCATGACAGCGGGAAGCCCCCGATTGCCCTAATTTTATTGAAAAGCTGCATCAGGCGATAGCAGACATAACTGGTCCGTGTCATGTGATCGATCAAGAGAATTCCGCAGAGCGAAAGGCCTACTGCAATCCTCAGCGCCAGCAGACACAAAATCCAAATGACTCCTCTTCCGCCTCAGGTTTCCGACACGACAGAATTTTCAGAATAGTTCTTTTGTGAGGAGTTTTTTGATAATGTTTCAGCGAATGTGTTTGAGATTTCTGATAAGGTCGTGACCATTTTATCAGATTTCTTTCAGTGTCTGACACATCTACATTTATTTGTGCCGGTTATTTTCCGAACCATATTCCAGACTTATTTAATAGAGGAGCGAGAGTTCAACCTAGATACAATGGGATCTAGATGTTTTCCTCTTGCTCTCTCTAATTGCACTAGCTTTAACTTGGAATGTACGGTATTTATTCTCATTTTCAGTCGTTGGATTGGCATGTCAATTTTCAAAGACCTTTTCCGTTCCCTTGTAGCGTCTTAGCAAGCATCATCAAACCATGTTTTGTTGACACCTTTAGGAATCGCCGAAGTTTTGGATATTATATCCTCCGCCCCCCCCCCCCCGCAACATCCTGGAGTATCTTTGTAAGTAGGGGTGTTGGATCCACTACGTTGCTGAAACGATCAATTGCCAAATTTGATTCGCAGAGGGACTGAAACGTTTCCAATCTGCATTGTTCAATTGCCATTGTTGCTGTCATCTTCTTGTGCAAAAGTCGAATGCACGTCTCATATTGCATCTGAATCATATCATCTTGATACATGCTATTTACTTTAAGTAGAGAAGTTAAAATGATTGGCTGGTCTATTGAAAAAGGAGCCTGAAAAGGCCAAGGACAGATGTCTTTGTTTCCGGGACAAGTCAATGCGATTTGCTGCCTCTTGTGAGAGCTGTCTAATAATTTGGTTATATTATATTTTTTAGATACCATGTAGCAGACATATACTATTCGGAACATTTTCAACCTTTAATTAGTGACTTGTGAATGCACTGAGCTCTTAAGACTCAAGACTGCAATACCACTTTTTGTAAAAAAAAAAAGAATCGAAAATTAGAACTGATGTATTACCCTATAATACATACATACACACCTATCCTAAATTATATTGATAAAGAGCAATGGCAGGGGGTGGGGACACCACAGCGCCTTGTGGGACCTCTAGCACAATTAAGGCTACAGTAGAGTTCTACAACAGTTCTGTCAACTGTTACCCTCCCCCATCTCTGCATACTAATACAAGCCAGGCATAATTCAAACAGTATTTATATTTCCTTAAGTTCCTTAAGAACAATGAGGAGTCGCACAATGGTAAAATGTTAGAAGCGTCATAGAACCGAAGAAATCCAATATTTAGAAATGGTTTGTCGACAATGATTTCTGTTTTACGTCACTATTTTAAAATACGTACATCAAAATCTGACTGGTGATAATAATGGCACACAAATATAGTTAAATTCAGTATTATTCTTTCCCCACTCTTGTATTACATGCAATGATATGATTCTTTTAGAGTGATAACAGTTTTTTGTCTGATATATGCTGCAGTGTTTGTTTCAAAATTCACATATTCTTACAGACACATGTTTAGCTGATACTGTTGGCTGCCTAGTCGCGCTGGTATTTAAGGTACTGAAAGAGCAAATAAAGCAGCCAGGCTGCCATGCAGTCACCCGTTTCTGAATGGAAGATTCCATATACTGACTTCAAACATTATAAAGGTCGGAGTGTTTTATATACTTGGCAAAATATATGGAATGAAAACTCCACAGACAAGCTTCGTAACATCAAATCCATCATGGACGCGTGGCACTCTCATATAGAACAAATTGTAGAGATGAAGTGAAATCGTGCTGTGCCAGTTGCGTATAGGACACACCCAACTGATTCATGCATAATTCCTGATGTGCGAAACTCGACCAGAGTGCATAAACTGCCAGTGTCCATTGACAGTGGAACACATTCTTGTTGAGTGTATCGACTTCCATCTTGTGAAACAGAAGCTTTTTGTGTGAACTCAATTAAGGAACATTACGAAGATGTACCACCAGAGGAAATCTTAGACTTTTTGAGGCAATGCGGTTTATAAAAGAAAATTAGACTGTATGTTTTAGGGATTTTATATTTGTTATCTTTATCAGTAACCCATACATACAGGAATTGGAAACTCTCTCGCCTTTCTGCTTGAGCAAGTGTAATATGGTGCTTCTTACACGCGGAGATATTTTAACACTGTTTACCACGACGACCGTTTAATTTTAAAACTCATGAACATAACTTTTACAATTCAGATCCTTTTGAAACTTTCAACTAATTAACAAAATGTTATAGCGATTGATATTATATCAATTATGTCCTATATTATGCAGTAGCAAAAATGCGTCAATATGGAGAAAAGTGTTTATTACATGCGGTTAATTGTTTATACTGTCACCATGCCAACAGTTTAACTTTAAAACGCAATAACATAAATTTTACAATTTCGATCCTTTTCAAACTTTCAGCTAATAAACAATATCTTATGTCGATTTATATGACATCAATTATGTAACAAAACTGATTTATGTGGAAAAAGGTATTATATCTAACCAAAGACCAGCCCTTAGGTCTTGAAGCTATTTTACTTTTGACCAATTTTAACCAAAACGTAAATGTCAGGTACAACAAAAAACTTAAAGAAAAACATGTGATCCCTTTAGAACTTTCAAATAATGGACAAACATTTGTGCTTATTTAAATTATGTTAATTTCATCGTAAAATGGGCAGCATACCCCCCCCCCCCCCCGGCACTCTCCTTCCACTCCTTTGTTTTCGCTCCCTAAAAATCTCTCGAGATTTGATAGATACTACGAGTAATCTAGTTGGGGGCATTTCGACATCGATCGGAAGTTTCCAATCCATGTATATACAAGTCACTGCCTTTATCTGTTATTTTATATGCCTTCAAAGAATTTTAACATCTTTACCGTTTATATTTTATCTTAAATACTATACGTTTTCGTTTATTTGAAAAGTTTTATCTTCCTACATTTTTTTTAATTTTTTTTATTTTTTTGTAATTCTTTAACTTTACACTTTTATAACTTAACTTTTGATCGGCGTCATATATCCAGTATTGTGCTGACGTGCCATTAAACCCCATACATATATAAATACATAGACTGACTCTTTTGACACTACCTAACGCAGTTAAGGCATCTTACGGTTTATTTAGCGTTTATTCGTATGCCATAGAACCCCTTATTAAATTTTACCTGATATCTCTTTATCCGGGGACATTGCTTATTTCGCATACAACTTGCACCTGCCAAGACAAACTAAAGCTTGCTAGGTAATGCATTAGACTTATCCCATCCTTGCTGATATATACAAAGTATATGCATGTCTTGTCTGTATTTGTATCTATCTATCTAATAGAAAATTTACAATTTGCTGTATTATGCATGGGACTTCGATGTTCCTGCCTCTAAGACCATTATATGCAAACGCAAGTACCTTCGACAAAACTAAATAAAAAGACTTGTCATCCTTGTATATTAAAGAATTCGTGAAGAAAAAGAGAATCAGGTGATTATGTCAGGATTTTATAGAGAGATATCACCAAACATTGTTTCTAAATCTGTAATCAACACATGCACGCACAGAACACGAGTTAAGCTTGGCACCATTTTATTACAATGAATTGTGTTGATTTAAGTTTTATAGGTCGTTTCATGTCTACAGATGCTGAGCGTTGGACTACTAACAACACTGGTTCTAAATCACGCAATATCGATGCTGCCAACAAATTCGTCAGCTCTGAAAGTGTAACACTAAGATTAATTGAAAATTGATCAGATGGCATTTTACGTTGATTTATATTGCGTTCAATACAGATTTTGGTGATAGTAGACGGCAATAATAGCTGATCAAATCGGATTGAAATAATTTCAATTGGCATTTTTCTTTTCAACCATGTGAATGCAAGTCTATTAAACCGTTGCGCAAAGTTGTGGCCCCTTAATAAGAATGTAATTTCATTCCGCAAAACTTTCTTGAAGAAGGGGGTATTTTTTTATTTTTACAGGTCTTTACAATCGTCAAAATTACTTATATTCTTATTGGTCCAATTTGATAACGTTTCTACGTAACTGAATTATAGCACGGAATTCTAGACTTAACATTCAACATTCATACACTCACTTCACACGGTTATAGGATATATTTTCAATCAGTTCACTTTAGTGATTGGATTTATTGAAAGGATCGTGTCAGATTAATTAGAACTCATTTGGAGAATCGTTCATACCAAGGACGATTTAAAGTCATGTAATGAAATCTTCATAATGTAAATGAGATAATAAACTGTGGTTTAAACGGAACAGAATTTATAGACATCAAGGATGCAGTTTTGTGAAGAATACAGAACTGTATTCGTAATTGATACAACAGTATATCGATACAATATTCCCTGTGATATTTGATGTTATGCTTGAATTGTAACAGCAATAATGTTTTAAAGTAAAATAATATAAATGTGATGATAGATACCTTCTTAACAAAGAACCGCCCGGAGATTGCTGATTGCTGATTATCCTTTTGCATTCATCAGTTTCCATAAAATCATGGTCTAACTTGTAATTTTTCTATTAGCTAGATACATATATACATAGATATATAGATATATAAAAATACAAACACATATATATATAGAGAGAGACAGAAAGACAGACAGACAAACAGACAGACAGAGAGAGAGACAGTGTGTGTGTGACGGTCACTTGATTTGACAGTTTGATGTGGGTTTAAAGGAAAAAATATACTGCTTGTATGTCACAATTATATGGCTTTAGTTATTTCTTTAAAGTTTAAGTCCGACTAAGCCTGGAAATAGTTGTAACAAAATAAAGGTAGGTAACATTTAGCGATCATCTGTCGTTTATCATATGATAATCTGTCTTTTCATTTTCTTGGGATAATAAGACATCTTATTTTTATTTTTCAGTTTATGCTGACGAGTACCTCCTTCCTTTCTATGACCACGACTTTGGCAGAGAGGGTTGTGTGTTTATCCACACAGAACACCATCACCTGATTGTGTTTATCAACACAGAACACCATCACTTGAATGTGTTCATCCACACAGAACACCATCACGTGATTGAATATTTGAAACTCTTGAGTAATGCCAACAAGGGAATCTTAGAAAGTAATTGATATTTGCTTCATTAATGGATAGTTGAACGTACCCACAAAGTTGGAACACACAGTTAATGTCAATTGAATAAATAAACCATCATCTCTTGGGATATATCATCTATATTGGCTGGGCTCGTTCTTATTAGATAATGGTCAGAAAGTAGCAGATGCTCAACGAGAGTGATATTTCTCACACGATCTTTGTTTTGTTGATGTCCTTACATTTCGAGCTAAATACATTGTAAAGTCAGACCATGCCAATAAGAATGTGAAATAAGCTACATTCGCTTATCTATCTTACATTCAAGTTATAATTCTTTGGATCCATATTTACCTCACTGGATGTTAGGCACATTTACGGATATAAATGTCTTAATGTTTTTTTGTCACAAGGTTTATATTTCTGTCTTTTGTACAATCTCTATCCACTTACTCCATCTGTGAAAATGGAAACGCTTAGACTGTATTTTGTTCGAATATATACTTCCTTCAGTTGGGAAAGGCATACTTCTTCGTAACTGGTAGTCAACACAGGATGGTCAATGGCTTCGAGCGACAGGAAGGGTAAACCTTCACCAAAAGAACAATGTATATCAGATCATGTTACAATTCATATTCGGATTCTTTACGGGATAATGTTGTGTTTGGTTATGATTCTTCTATTTGGAGCATGGGTATGTTTCAGAGAAATTAGTATTCTAAGATTTGAAGTGATGCAGTTATCACAATGGACCTCTCTACATCAAATGGAATTTTACAAATATATAAATGTTACACGACCAGATAGTATTTTTGGTGTGTCATACAAGGAACTAGAGAATAAAACAAGGACAAAAAGAGGTGTTCGTAGAAATCGAGGTTATCACACAGAAACGGACGAGGATAGGATGTCCTTATTAGGAAGTATATCGGTAAGTAAGCCTTAATATTCATGTTTCACCTCATTTAATATTGAAACTTACAGCCAGTCGTTTCCACTTAAAGATTCCATCAGTAATGGTCGTTAGATAAAATCTTTTAATAAACATTGATTCTGGATTCTGCCCCGTTACAAACTAGTCATTACAATTTGAAGGGCGTTTACATTTGTCTTGAAATAGGCTGGAATTTCTTACATCATCAGTGAAAACTTTATAAAATGCATCTAAAACATTAACATCCTGATGTAATATAATTCAACTTCAATTATGTATTTAATATCTCCAGGTCCGATATTGAATAAATGTCTTCTAAAAGAGAATATAATAAGTTCTCTTGCTTTGGTTTTTACTTCAACTGGATATACATGTAGCATATTCAAATAGCAACAAACAAAGACGATTTTTTTAAAGTAGTCGTTGTCTTTTCATTTTTCTCGGAAACATAAAGAAAACTCAAAGGAACATTTTACCTGCCGTACCATCATAATTTCCTCTATGAAGTAAATATATAAACTCTACAAGAAACGACTGCAACAAAAAGAGGATTGGTCAGAATCACTAAAAGAGCCTTATGTTTCTTTAAGATGATATTGATTGGATAACATGTGAAAGGCATAACATACTTTAATGGAGACCATGTGAGAGGCATGGCATACTTTGCGATGATATTAACTGGAGACCATGTGAGAGGCATGGCATACTTTAACGATTGAAAGCTAAATATTACTGTATCAACTGCTTATGTAAAGGGAACTGCGTTTATCATTTGCTCTTATGAAAAAGACGCAATAGTGTATTTTTAAATGCTTTTGATTTTTCCATCGACCAGGTATGTACTTTATGAAATATAATTAAAAAGTTCTTAGTGCCCAGTTGTGTTCCCATCCGTTCTGAAGTGTTTTATACTTAAATCTATGTGGCAACATACTGTTTTTCTTATATTGTACGCTTTTATGGGTGTAGGAAAATATTACAACAAAATAATTAAGTACGCAACCCACAGATTCCAATTTGCAGGGTCGTAGATAAATTTTGGATTTAGGCAAAGGTTCCTGTCAAGGCATTATCATCATCATCATTACACTGACACACTGCAGACACTAAAGCATTCATTTAAGATATTTATGACAACGTTTGTTATATTTTTCTTTAAGTTTAAAAAAACCCAACAAACTGAGCCATAAAAAGACATTCTTTTACTATGAAATTAAACTGACCGTCGAGAGCTTTCCAAAACTCTCATGCAAACTTAATAAATAGTGATTATGTCATTACAATAAACAGATTACATCACTGATGTGTAATTCAAGGTAATATATAGCTATCGTTGAACATTATATTTGCGTTTAGATGAGGTTTTCTCAAAAACGTCTTTCCAAATACTCCCAGGAATTCCAAACACAAACAGTGATTGATAAAACCAGTTTACAGATTGAAAGGAAAAGCATAGTAGGGATGACAATTTAAATATAAATACTTGAACTACATAATGAAGGACTGTGCGGACTACTCCATGCTGCTTTTTCTGCTGAGTATTAATATCAATAATGAAATCTTATAAATATCGAGCGTGTAAATTATGGATAAGCATTCCCAGTAGAATCTTCTGCACTTGTTTAGAGGGAAAATCCATTGAGAGCCTCAGACATGGTTAATACTAGTATGCTGTCAGAGTCTGGTTTCTCGTATGAATGTTATCGAGGGCACAAAGTATTACAGGCACCGGAATTCTTTTAAATTTTGTCCTCCTTGGACACATTCGATTTTACTGATAGGTGATTATCTCTCCCGAAGTTTCTATTTACCTGCATTCTTGATTATTGAGTCTCATGTTATGGATATGACGCCGTCCTTACGTAGAAGTGTTCCATATGTTTCCCTTTTATTCATCGACATCAAAACCTTTATTTTTCATATAGTACAAAACAGTGGGCTGTTTAATAATTTAAGATAACACATCTGACACTATGCATATATTAGTTTTTACACGTGTATCAAATTATACATTAATGGTACTGTAGAACTGATAATCGTACAATGCACGTACCAACGTTCAAGTTATTGAATGATTTTTTTGTAAACAAAAATGAAATACTTATTGTCCTAGATTCTAATGTCAGCATGATAGATGAATAGGACCAAACCATGCATTTACCGAAGAAATTAATGTTGCATACTCTATTGTCTTTTGAGCGTTCATCGATGGTATTCCTCGGATCGGATAGTTGGCTTTTTACATGAGTTTTCTTTTTTTGTCTCTGTTAAGATGAGCGATTAGTTTGCATAACTGTTTGTGTCCGTATGGCTTATATTTTGTAGATAACGTTGCATTCTTTTCCAGTTGTCATTTCATTGTTTGGTTTTAGGCCCACTTTCTCTTTATGATAGGGTACCTTTCAGGCTTGTTGTGGATCGGTAGTTTTCTGCCACAACTATGGCTTGCGCTGATATCATCCTGTGATGCCATATTTTTTATGGTGTCCCCTTTCTTTGAATTTTACGATTTCTTTCATTTTTTTTCTCGCCAACTGGTCAGAGGTATGCACAGTTTTTGCTTGTGCTAGATAGATCTTTCTCACATTCTTATATATGTATAATCGTGTATTCCAGTGAATAGCAACGGTACAGGATAGCTCAATCCTATCTGACACGTGACCTTTATTCCGGCTTGTAGACTATTCTGATCTTCTACTGCAAACACTGTAGCAAACAGTTACCGATTTCCATCATCACTTGAATATTCTTTCACAATAAACAAGATAAACATTAATTGCAAAACATTTACGTACTAAAACAAGCAGCGGCTGAAGTGTCGCACTGAAAGACTTAACTTGTTCTTTAGTCCAATTTCGAGATGACAAAGCCTTCGTTGTAATCGTTATTTTAAAATAATCATGATCTCTTTATTGTTTCTGAAGGGTAAATCAATTCTAGATCTGAGCTGAGTCGAGGACTATTTCATTATTTTTTGTCTGTCTCAGTTAATATTATGGATAAGAGTGGACTATTTTTTTGACCCGTTCACATTTTGTATCATTGCGCAAGCTAGCTGCAGTACTCAATTCGGACGCTGTGTATTGCCATTAACATTGTCGTCTCAGTCAGTGTTCTTTAAAAGCTAAACTTTGTTTAAAAGTCATTTAAAATTTTCTCTGAATTTTTCAGTGTAAACCTAACTTTTTGTGCTATATCTTAAGGTTAGGAAATGTTCAATGGATGTTTTGCTGTTTGAAAGACACATCAGTATTTACAATACACCATTTTGACTTTGACTCATTTTGCGTTCAGAATATGAGAAAAAGAATCCTCCATTACACTTCAATGTAAGAAAGGAAAATACCACCTTCTGGATCGAAATTTTGTGTCAGATACTCTGCAAAGCCTCGTGTCTGCCGCAAAATTCTGACCATTGGGTGGAATATTTCCATGCTATACCAATGCATATGAAGGATTTGATAAGTTCACGCACTTTCTTTGTGACGTCATTGACTTAAAGTCATTGATGTACCTATTGCAATTCAGTTATGGTACATATATTTTCATGTTCGGTAAATGTTTACGCCGAAAAGTATTGCCTGTTTTAGGCGAGAAAAAGGCTCTTCCCCGCGTACGTGGACAGGATTTGGGAAATCTTACGCTCGGGGAGTAAAATATATACCAGGGGCTAGCAAGCTTCTGCCCTAAAACAATCTTACCTCCTCTGGTTAGATTTCATTATTCTGCCTACATACATGGGAAAGATTCAGTTAATCCCATCTGAACCCATATCATATCCAGACATGAATGGGATATCTACCGGACATAAGTCCATATTAATCAGATTGGTACATGTTAAGCGCAAATACACGTCATATCGAAAAGTAATGTGATGTTAATATAAAACTTACATTAAAAGAATAGCTGAAATTAAAGCATATTATAAACTATATTTTCTAGACCTTTTTGATAAGAATGCACAACGATAAACGGAAAGTCTTGTCTGTCAGAATCATCCAGAGAAATAATTGTTCGAAAACAGAAATTATCTTAGGGTCAACACTCGAAAACATTTTATAAACATAGACACAAATTTAATTTTGGGAGCAAGATTCATTAAATAAGTTATACTATGTCAATCAACCTTAATTAGCACATCCTTTTTTCCCCAGGCATAACCAAATGATATGTATCGTATTTCACGTAAAACTTGCACTGTGCGCTTAAGAAATTTTTAGCTGTGTAAATTTTGTGATTTTTCAGTTCGTCATAACAAGCGCAAACCGACAATATTAACAATAATGTCTATATCACGTGTATGTACGTACAAGAAGTGTTAGCTCACTTTGTCTATTTTTGTGCATTGTCTCACCCAATATGGTCGCGCTGAATGAAGCATATGTGAGATTTGTTTTTGAGACCGATTTAACCCGTTAAGTTAAGTGGTAATGAGACATCAGACATGCACAGTGGTGGTAATATGACATCAGCCATGCATAGCGGTGGTAATGAGACATCATATATGCATAGTGGTGTTAAGTTAACTTGTAATGAGAGATTAGACATACATAGTGGTGTTAAGTGGTAATGAGACATTAGACCCACATAGTGGTGTTAAGTTTAGTGGTAATGAGACATCAGCCATATATAGTGGTGTTCTAACGAGTTGTCATGATGTTGTAGCTAGTTTTAGTAGCCGCTATGCTCCACAAAAAGGCATGTCGTGATGAAAAAATATGCATAGTTTGAGAGATTGGACCAAAGATATGGATATGCGCTTATAGTCGAATACTGATACATAAATGCGATATTTCTCAGAATTTCGCTCAGTGTATTATTGAAAATAACTAACTTGTTAATTATCAGTCACGTGACGGCTGTCATAACTACGAATGTTCTGTTCGGAACTACTTGATATGTAAACGTCTGTCGTATGACCTTACAACGCGCATGCTTGGACATTTCATGCTTTATGAGGCGATGATTCATTCATATTTGTATTGCTCATGTTGGCACAGTGTATTCATTTGCTTAATATAATGTACACGACCTTTTGACTATGACACAGAGGGGTACGATTTAATGTTTTCATAACGTATGTAATAAATTGAATAATAAAAGTTAGTATAGCGATTATGTTGAATAATTCACTCGCCTCTAATATCAAGGAACTCGCTCGCTGCACTCTCTAGCGAATTTGTTTTATCTTAGGCTTAGCCTATCCGTGAACTCCTTGATTTTAAAACACGAGTGAGTTATTCAACAGAATCGCTATGCAGCATATATCATCCTCTCTCTTTTTTCAATCTGTCTACCTATCTATCTATAAATCGATTGATACACAAATACTTAGTTTTAATAACACGAAAAATATCACTGGATTTAGCAGACATTCTGATTGTGGTTTTCTTTAGTTGACTGCTTTTATACTTTTGAAAGATTTTTGTACACAAATAAGCGAAGTAGAGGCTTTGATGTTTTATAGTTCATGTCATTAAGAAAGCATATAAAGAACGACTTTACTAAACTTTTACATGAGTCCAACATAATTACGGTGAAACATCAGTCTTTTCGTATATGAACATTTACTTGCTGATAACTATACGTAAATTGAGGTCCGTACTATCGTAATTAGAGTATGGAAAATGTAATGATCATCAGTACTATATTTGCCTGCTTTATAACATAGTTGAAAACTCGGAAAGTAAACGCCAATAACTCAGTGCTTACACCTATTGGTTTATAGTAGTTTCATTTATAGGTGAAATTAGGTTGTATGTGAAAATTGTAATCAGTTTTTTTAAAACGGGAAAGGAATATATCAACTTATTGAGATCTGAGTCAAGTCCCCACGCTCGACATTTTTTTACTGAACAATTCTATGATTACACTTTGGTTTTATTACCAAAAAGCGAAGCAACGTAACCTAAACATTTCTGGAGACATTACCTTTATAGTAATGACCTACAAAGTGACATATTTCCAAATGTTGTAAATTTGTTTGACAGTAGAATTAGTGTTATAGCGGAGTACCCAAAACCAGTCCAAAATTACTCAAGTGACCTATGTAACAAAGTCCATCGCTGTGCAAATGGCACTATCAGCCTTGTGGTATTGATTTCTTTCATTGTTATGCCCTATAAAAAGAACAACGGTTTTTGAAAGGATTTTAACGATTTAAAACAGAGATATATCACTAGTTAGGTTATCACTAGCCAGGTAAAGTCTCCAGAAAATGTGGTGCATTTAGCATGAAAACCTGAAGCAGCAACGTAAATCTTTTAGATTAAATGACTCTATTGTTCACATGGAAGTATATAACCATGGCTTCTAAGTCTCTCACAAGGTCATAAGTCGCATAATAACCATTTAAAACATTGAGAAATATATAACTCTTTAAATCACTTGCATTTATATATATATGACAGAAAGAATTCTGATAGTTTCAGAATTTCCTTCAGTAAGAAAAGCTACCCTTTAAATGAATGGTTATGAAATCTGCGGGACCCAGACCAAAGTAAAGTGACTACTTGACGATTGTTATGAATCATAACTTGTTCAAGGAATGAATAAACAAAACGTGATTTCCATATTTATAGAGATAGCCTGCAAGGAATGCACGTGATATTGCTCTTGATTAGTGTACGGCTGGCGATGTGTAGCGCAGTTGCTACTTTGTTTTAGGTGATTATCAAGTTTCAAAATTTCACTAAAAAGTGAATACAATACAAACTTTTTAAAGACTTTTAAACAGCTTCGCCCCATTTACACAAAACAGAAAAACAAACTATAAATGACTCAGTTTGAACTCAAAATGAAAGAAGATAAAGGCCTGAAAAACAATATCGACTTCTCTAGAACCGGTCAGTCATATGCTGCACAGATAAATGCCAATATTATGAATATGAAGAACTTTTTATATGTTTTATATTTTTACTGGGCCGATTTTTCAATTTTAAAATGCAAATAATTATGGCAGAGTCTTATCAGATAGCAAACCGCTACTGTTTAAGTAGTCCTTAGTCAACTCAGACAAACCTACAGGCACAATTAGATTCTTAATCTCGTAGGCACTAGCTTGTATGGCAGTCGAATTTTGAAATCTAGGGATCTGTAAATCTGAAAAATGACGGTACCAAAATAGCCTCCCTAAGTATTGTGAGTCGAAAGATATAATGGAAAATATAGGAATAGCAGGGAAATGTGTAACTGAAAAAAGTCAGAACGTAACCCGTTGTCGCAAGCAACAAAGCCTGTAGCATCACCTTCCATCCGTTTTAAATGATAGTTGAACCCTATGAAACTATTCAATCCTTGTGGCTAAAGTTGTTTAGCGAAAGATAAACTCATTTTCAGATATCGACTATTTACTTTGGCAGTAGTGATCTGTTTTCCTGTTATCTGGCGTACCATAAGACCCTTCTTTGATGCTTTTCCTTAATTGGCTTCTTAGCATTTTCAGATGGTTTGAAAGTTTCAGCTGCTTTCTGATCATTGTTTCAATCGAATGACAAATGGTGTCGCATTTGTAGGTGTTTTCATCTTTAATTTGTCCTCAGATTTGTCTATCTCATCGAATAACTGTTTTAATGTATCACCTAACACATCTCAGCCATGTTTGAAGAATGAAACCCGATAAATCATCGTTGCATATGCTTGTAATTGTGTTTCATGATAAGACGGAATGTATTCCATGAATCCTAATCTTGTCTTTTACTTGAGGATGTGTAAGAAGTTATTATCACCTGCGAATTTAACAAGTTCAAGCATTCTATTTATCCTGGAGGACTCATTAGAATTTCAATGTTATCAATAATTTTACCCACATTTTCTTCGTTATTTTAAACACTGGTATGTTTTAAATGTACCCCTCCTGTAATGTATGATGATTGATGGGCTACAACTTCTTCATGTGTTCTTATCCGCCTTGTTTTAGGTGTTCTTGAATCTTGACAAACTCCTTTATTTATACCTTGACGTGAAAGTACTTCAAGATCTGGAACTACAGGAGGTTCATTAGTGTTTGATTTTTTTTCTTCTTTTTCTCTTCTTGATGTACCGAATTTTCTGATATCGAAATAGTGCTGGTATGCCGTACTCTTATTTGTTTTTCTAGTAAGTGCTTCTAGCAACACCAGCATTTGTTTACAAGCTGTTCCTATGTTTATTTCCTTTTGAAGCTCTGAAAACACCCTTAGCACAAATGACAATTTGAAAGTTTTAGTGATGCAACTCAAATTGTTGATTTCACATATACCAGCCCAACACGTCTCCTTTGCCACGGGTGGATATAATATGTGAGGTAATTTATTTAATTGATTTTAAAGACTGATTTGTTTAAAATTAGTTATTTTAACGGCAATGATGTGTGCGGCTATGCAGCTAGAACCGAATGTTCGCGCGCCTACGATGCTAAATAGCCGTACTGTCAACCTAAAACCCTTCCCATCAGCACAAGATAGAGTCAATTTTACTCATTTTAATCGGATACATGCCGTGATTGTTTCCTCTAAGTAATGTCATTTATTGGTAGTTGTCCTTGTTATTGAACAAGCACTCTTGATACATATCGAATCTGAAATTTTCTTTAATCACGCATTTCTTTATATCTTTAGAGAGTTTTTCATGATCAGTTTACAGTGACTAGAGTTTTTATTTTAAACCAACCAACTCTCGTAATATATAATGTTTAGTTCATGTTTGAATTAGAGATGTTGTCCTTTGTGTCGTAAAAATGTATGTCCTCCTTCATGAAGTCATAAAACTTGTTTCAACACTGATACATAGAGAATCTGTATCGGTTAGATGTAGATTCATTTTATCATTGTATTTTTTCAACTTGTTGTGAAAGAATTTCCACATTAGCTACTTTGATAGTTCTTACACTGTGAATTCACCATATATACGTTTCGTTAGTTTGATTTTCTTCTTTTTCATGCTTACAAGGACTTAGTCATCAGCAACTATAGTCCTGTTTGCATCTTTTTGCATATATCCATGTTTCTTTTCTTATGAACATATTTTCTCAGTTGTTTTTTCTTCTCAAATTCTCCATTTGTTGCCAAATACAGTTTTGCTCGTCAATTTGAAAAAGTCCTTTTCAAAATCGTTAGTTGTTTTGTATCTCGATGATGTATTGAACTCTATGCTGAACTTCAGCCAAGGCTGTTGATTGAAAAGGACTCGTCGATGTATCTTTGTCAGTTTCACTCCTAATTCAATACACAGTTCGAGATTTCTGTAATGCACCTCATTTTTGTTTTTCAGTGTACATAATAACTTGAGTACAGTTGTTTTAGTTACCTTTTCCTTCTATACCTTTCTTTTGCAACTCTGATAAATCATTTTCATTCGGCAAGAGTTTGTTTCCGGATCTAACGGGTACCATTTGAAACAGTCTTCCAGATTATTTGGTATCTCCAAATCAGCTTCTAAAAGTTACCCTGTTTCATGATTGTCGGGGATATTTAAATTTATTTTCTCTATCTATGTAATCGCTTGCTCATTCTCCATCCGAATTATTTCACCGATAAATGTTTGCACATTGCCAGTTCATAGAGGTTATATGGCTAAATCATACGATATATGATTTTTGCTTTGTCTCATCATACACACTGTCATATTTTTATTTTACAATCTTCATCTGTATGGAATTTGTGATTGGATTTAGCGTATCTAGTAGGTATCATGCTAACGTTCTCGATAAGTCCACTCTCAGTTATGAGAAACATATCATAGTCATATTTTCAAACTTGAATCATGTGCAAAACCAAGAGCATTGTAATGATCTGCTGGGTCTAGCTTGTGGTTTTTCGTAATGCATTTCTAAATCTTTAAAAATATTGCATAGCACCAAAGTACCTGTTCAACTTAATAGTGGTAGTATTGAAATGTTTGAATTAAAAATGATGAATAAAACACATCAATAGTAGGCATGTTCTTTCATTAGACTTTTCAACTGAATCGAAGTATTTGTAGGGGTTAACGTTTTTTCGCGAAATTGAGGTTGTATGTTTTCAAATTTCGAGTCATCTACATTCTCTGCAAGTTGCTCAGGAGCTTGCCCCATGAATCTATAATTATCAAAACATTTGATCGTTTTTTTCTCAGGAACTTTCTTACCGTCTTTTTCTATCCAATCAACCATAATGTCATTACTTAACAAATGTATTTTAAAAATCCTTGTGGCTAATTTGTCTAGCGAAAGACAAACTGAATTTCAGATATCGATTATTTTACTTCGGCAGTAGTGATCTGTTTTCGTGTACGTATTGTCTGGCGTACCATAAGATCCTTCTTTGATGGTTATCATTTAGTTGGCTCCTTAAGGTTTTCAGACGGTTTGAAAGTTTCAGCTACTTTCTGAACTTTGGAATTTTTCTGTTTTCTCTGTCCACCTTTGTTGCATCTCCGACTTACAGCTTTGCTAATGTTCCTATTGTCTTTGGCGACGAGTCTTTGACATCCACCTTCGTTCAATACTTGCTGTAATTTCTTCTTTATCCGTTTTAACGAACACACATTCAAAATCACAATAAGCAACACAGCAAACTTTGAGCTCATGTTCACAATTTTTGAACAGAACCTTCTTTTGGCATGATGTCAATCGTGTTACCATAGTCTTTTATGTTCGTTCAATTGTTCTACTTTTTGAAAGGGCTGAAACACTTTGCATATTAATTTTTCGGTCTTTCTGTTTATCTAGTTGACTCGATACAAGCCTAGATAAATCCGTATTGACTACGTAGTGGTGCATTCCTTCTTCAGTGTTTATGGTACAATGTAAAATGATCAACATATCAACGTCCTGATCCATTTCCTTTCCTTGTTCTCTAGCTGATCTAACGTATTTGTCTGCAACGACATCATAGAAATTGATTCATTTACTGAAACCATTTTGAAATTTGATGATCTCTTCAAGTTTATTGAACATCCGTCAAACCAGCTGATATACTTTTTTGAATTGTATTTCAGTGGCTTCTGTGGGTCCCTAGATGAAGTATTTAGTATCGACTAGATTGCATAAAAGAAACCTTTGTTATCCTTGTTTTGTAACGTTGATGCAGGCTTTATCTTCTTTACCCATTCAGGTAAACATATGAAATTAAATGTCATCAATGTTCACATAAAGAGCATAAATTTTTTATCAAACACCCACTTTGTATTTACAGTGATGTTATGACCAAACTTAATGTTTAGATTGGCAAACAGATCAGCTAGTACATTATCAATTACTAAACTGAAATGTTTCCCTAAAATTGCGCTGAGTAATAAAAGTTTGCATTTCTTTTCTTTCGTACCCATTTTGGAAGAGATATATTTTCTCAGAGTAACTTAAAGTTCATACTGCACATTCACAGATTTAAATTCAATACTGTATTGTGTCAATAATTTTTAGAACGTCAGGTTCATTCTTATTACAGAACAAGTATAAATCATTTGCATTTCCTCCTGTAAATGTATATGAACTAACTGTTGATTTAAATAGTAATTTTTCTAATTAGAATTTCTTGTTTCTTTTCATGCAAAGATCTTAAGTTGGAAACTCTCTCTCTCTTGTTTCAATTGCTTCTCAGTCCTTATTTTACTTCGTAAAGCATTCATTCTTCTTAAGTGTCTTCGTTCTTCTGATAGTCTTGCCCTTCTCTTTTGCTCTTTTACTTCATCGAGATGATGAAGTCTCTTTCTTATTATCTCTATTACTGAAATTGTTTTACCTGTTAATTATGGTAATCTATTGAATTACTGTTGAAGTTGACTTTTTATTGTTTTAATAAGAGACATTTTTTTCATGTCTAAATTAGTTCACTACGTATCCTACTAATTACAGCTTTAAAACATGATAGTAACAGGTCTAACCAGTAGTGCCCACGCACGCAATATTTATGAGAAATGCGGCTGGGCCCCGCTATCAGAAAGAAAAAATTCTCACAAACTCTGCACTTTTCGTAGAATTATTTCTAATGATTCACCAAGTTATTTAAATGAACTGCTACCTCCTTTGGTGGTAGAAACGTCAAGATACAATTTACGTAATAGACAAAACTTCTCTATTATAAATGCCAGACTCGAAAAAAAAACTTTTCTTAACTCTTCAGTTCACCTGAAATTGTCAAATCGGAAAGCGATTTCTTAAAATTTAAAAAGTATATTACCCCGATAAACAATAGCGTTCCTTCTTATTATCTTTCTTGTGATCGCAAATACTCTATTATTCATGCTAGGATCAGAAACCAATGCAGCGACCTCCAAAAAGATCAGTATGACAATCAGCTGATAGACAATCCATTATGCAAATGTGGGATAGAAGCAAAAGTGCATATCATTATATTTTCATTTGCACTCAATACACAGTTCAAAGGCAAAATCTAATACTTAGTCTTATCGAAATGCTCATCCCAATCTCTACAAACACTCTTCTATTTGACACACCTGAACTTGCAACTGAGCAAAATTGAATATCTTTAAGTTGTTTCAAAAGTACATTAAGGATACGAGGCATTTTAACTAATGTTTCTTCCTTAGATTCTAAATATAAAGGGATTCTTGTTATTATTATTATTATTACCCTTTCTCACACTGTATAATGACCAACTGATAGTGATGTAGGTGTATTACTTACTAAATGCTTCTCCTTCTGAAGCTTGGTAACATTATTGTCAAATTGCCTTGGATATCTCTCTTTTTGTTTTCTTTCTCGAAGCTGTATCCTTTAGTTATCAGCACGTCTAATTTGTTGTTGTTGTTGTTTGTATTTTTTGTATTTTCTTTTGTTCTTTTCTTTTCTTCTACCGCTTGTCATGTCTGCGTAATTTGTACCACTATATTTGAATAGGGAAGGGCTTATCTAATGTTGTGAGAACTTGTAGCCCGACCCCTTTTGCACAATTTAGCAAATAAAATATGTTTAAACTAATTAAACAATGATACATAATTCATCCTCATACTATCCAATGATCCCGCTCTTGATACAGTTCAAATACACGTAGAATCGTTATTTTCCATTGTTGTTGTTCCTTGATATTTATAGAGCGACATTTTGTCTTCAATACTGGTGTATACAAAGTACGCGAAGTAATTTCTTTATTTCCCATAGCTGGTAAATTCGATGATTTATATAGTGAAAATATTTTCAACATTGGTACAGAAAAAATACTCGAAGTAGTTTCCTTATTTCCATAGTTGCAAAGTTCTCTAATTTATATAGTGATCGTTTTTAAATATTGGATATTGGTACATAAAATATAAGCGAAGTAGTATCCTTATTTTCCGTCCTTGTGAAGTTCTCTGGTTTATATAGTGATTTTTGAAATATTGGTACACAAAAGGTAGTACCGTTATCTTCCATTCCTGTGAACTAATATATATGCACAAACCGGATCGACATTAAATAAGTACATGTTTTAATTTTACCTATTCTGTTTTTCAGATAATTTATTTTATATCCTTGACTTCACGTGAAATTGCATCCGTATCCATTCTTTTTCTGCCCTCACATTAAACATATTTGCTTTGTCTATGCATCCTTACCCTTCTTACCAATTCTGCATTCATCTTGTTTGTACAAAATCGACAATGCATATAAGTATCACCTCTGCTAGCAAGTCCACGATGTAATTTTTACACATTACACTTCCTACACAAAATTAATAACACATCACACAAAGGGACATCACAAAATAGATGCAAGACAGTATCCCCAAATAGTCTTTGAGTCATATATTTATTATACTAGAAATTATTTAATATTTGTCTCTAACGAAAAAGAAATCTCTTCGATAATCAACACAAGTAATTACTTTCTAGTGAATGAAAGTTACATTAAAAGCACACACCATTTTATACAGTTATTGCCTTTTACACTTAGAAGCGCTAATTAGTGTAAATTAGCTAGCGCCATTTAGCAAATATATAATAAACAAGTTGGTTTAAACAGTGGCATTTAAAACTTACTTTTTTTCTCTAAGTAAATATTTAGTAATGCCTAAACAATGTCTACATTGCCCTAATACACTAACAGCAGTAAAACTTTACCAGCAATTACAGCAACAGAATATATATATATATATATATATATATATATATATATATATATATATATATATATATAAACAAGAACAAAGGCATAAAAAATACAACTTGAGATAACAAATGTTATACAAGAAAATCGTGCCAAGGCGGATAACAAAAATGTAAATAGAGGAGCGTACAATTTGATTTCATAACAAATTTAAAATTGAATGAAAATATAAACCTCTTGTACTGAAAAGAATGATGATAAAAAGCTTGAATGAATTAGTTGTTTTGCATGAGTTACAATATATTGAGTAAATGAGTTAAAAGAAGATGTCAAAGAGTTAGAACTTGAAGAAATGAGTGGGAAGAAAAATATTATTACAAGAACTGAAGAAGGTTTGAAATCCTTGTCATGGTCGACATATATTAGCATGATTTTCACAATCTACCATATATATTAGTAATTAAAGCTGTTGAGCCGAAGCCAAAGACATTCAAAATTAAAAATAGAAGAATCAAAACCACAACCAGTCAAATCGAAAGTAACATTTTTACCTTTTAGTGACAATAACTGCATCCCTGATATGGTATAGTTTCTTTGATAAAATGAGCGAAATGAACAGCATCGTTAATACACTTTATCGTGCAGCATACGATACGGCTTTCATTGTGTCATACAGTGTGTTACTAAACAAATCCTAGATTTCATAATTGGCCCGCCATATAAATTAAGTTCCTAGGATATGAAGAATCTAATTGTGCTAGTAGATTTGTCTGAGTTCACTAAGGACTACTTAATTAGTAGCGCGGTTTGCTACCAGATAAGATTCTGCCATATTCATTTGTGTTTTAAAGTAGAAAAAATCGTCCAAGTAACAATATACAACATATAAACAATCCTTCATATTCATTATCTTGGTATTTATCTGTGAAGTATATGAAGTCGCTATCGTTTTTCAGACATTTTCTTCTTTCATTTTGAGTTGAACCATTTGCAGTTTTGTTTTTATGTTTTGTGTAGCAGCGGAGTGAAACTGAGCTGCTCCAAGATCTTTGAAACTTTTGTATTTTAGTCACGTTTTAGTGAAATTTTTAATTTGAAAATCACTCAAAAAGCAATAGCGACTACAATTCTCCAGTCATATATTGCAATCTTGACTGGTTCTAAGATTAAAAGGCATGAATATTACAGGAAAAATCCAAAAGAATTAAAAGATTTGTGGGTTGGAACATCGGTACAATTTCTTCTGCGTGTGATGTTTAGTTTACAATTTCAATTATAACTTTTTGTTCCCTACTGTCATGATTTTTATATATATTTATTGCCCCTGGTTATCCATAAAAAAGAACAACCAATAGCTTTCCATAAAGGAGAAACAAGGAATAGCTTTCAAGTGTAACGGTGTGCTGCAGGAAAATACAGATAATTTATATTCTCTTTAGGATTAAGGGGTCGACATTGTATATTACCACTTGTTCACCTGGAGGAAATTCATAAAGTATTTTTATTATTTAATCTGACTGTGAGGAATTTTTACCACAGGCACTTTTATTAAATCCAGTCGTTGATGCTTCATCGTTGAACTTGCAGAACCTCCAAAAGGCGAATTTATTTGGTGTAGTTATCTATCTATGTACCCGAAAGTTTATGAAAGAATCGCAAGTTATGTTTGATCACAGATAAACACGAGATTTTATCGCAGTATTTTTTAATGTTATATTTTTAAGTTCCGTTATCGGGATATTTTTGTCAAGGTTCTCTCTCCTTATTGGTTTTACCACCATAGAAGCAGAGATAGACAAAGAAACACAACATATATATATATATATATATATATATATATATATATATATATATATATATATATATATATATATATATATATAGAGAGAGAGAGAGAGAGAGAGAGAGAGAGAGAGAGAGAGAGATCTGGATGCTTTTAAGATAGAGCATTAATTACCCTTCAAGCACAAGACTTTGAGAAATGAGTCTGATAATTCAAATTCATCATTGCTCTCAGTCAGACAAAGCTTCAACAAGTCTGTTGGTGCATTCTTCATTATCACAAGAGCAAGCATCGGAGCACACCATTCCCTCATTCTACATCTGCATTGCTTAGTTGTACAAGCATATTTGCAGTGACACTGTTAAAAAACTAAGACTGCTACAGGAGCTGTTTTGTTTTTCTTCATCAGCACTAGGGTAAGTTCTCCACCGTCATGAACTTTCGATCCATTGCCAACTGTTGAAGGAAGATTCAAAAACTGCTCTGTAGAATGTAACCATATGAAATTTTGATAGTTTACTCTCTTTACATGCTCTGTTTACATCCGCTGTGGGTGGCACCTTTTCACTGGTAGTACTTTTCTCCAAGACAAGCTCATATCTCAGCATGTCCAGTGATGAACATTTTCTGTTGGCATATATCAATGATGTCAGTTGTACAGATGATGACATGGCATCATCAGTGATGGGTTCGTTCAGAATCTTGACCAAGTTGCTTGAGGCCATCCAGAAGGTCAGAATTTGCAGTCCGAGATCTTAATCCACTTTCTTTTTCCTATCACACTGAATGTACTTGTGGAGTCACAACCACTCAAGGCATAGGTCGAGGGCAACACAAGGGAAACATCGTGTCCAAGGTCTTGAGCAACAGTGTGCATTTGAATGTAGCGCTTCTTTTTTGCAACTCCAGTCCTGAAGAAGAGCTCTTGAATATCTAGCAGAAACATATATCTTGGGCACAAGGCAGCAACACCCTAGTCTATGCTACACAGCACAACACGTTTTACATTCAGTGTTTTAAGTGCACGGCTGATGTGTAAGAACAGTTTTTAGTCAGCCTCTGTCGCTGTTTGGGCAGGGGAGTAGTTCTTGAAGACAAACTAGTTTCCAGCAGAGTTCTTGGTCAATCTCAGGCTGGTTTTTTGCTATAGGAGTCTCCCCTCAATGACATTGATTGTGCCCCATCTGGTACGTCAAGTGGGATCATTTCAGCAAATGTTTCAAGCTCTTTATATTCGGACAACATTTGGTTTACATCAACTGCCTTCCCACTTTCCAAAATTGGTATAATAAAGGCCCGAAAGTCATCAAATGACTTATCATATGTATTTTATGATGACACAACTGTGTACGTCTTCTTCTGTAAAACGTATCAGCTATGGCAAGCACTGTGGTACTGAGTCTCTACTACAATCAGTTTTGAGAAGTCATCTATCCTGCATTGAAGGACATTGTCACCCTTGTCCTGTATCCTTCTTTCCAGTGTCTTGCAGAACTCAAATGTAGTCACCCTGATGAGAGTTCTGTATTTGCTTTGTGACTTTCGTCCACACAAAATATGCAGACCTCCTTCCAGCAGAATTCGAACCTTTGTGGCCGTTCTTGAGAGGTGGATGCAAGTTCATCCTTTTTTGGACCTGCTACATGCGTGAGGTTTGTGATGCATGTGAATAATGAATAACAGTGTTTATGCCACTGGACGACTTATTTACCAGCAAATGTCCACTCTCCCTGTTCATCAAGTATATTTTGAATTCTCTCATACACATTGGTGTCACCTGCTTCCATTCTTAATTTGAGGGCCTTCAGAAAGCTTCTTTTACCCGGTTCTGATGCCTTCGTGAGGTACTCGTCATTTTTTGTTTCTGGCAGATATGAAATCTGCAAATTTAAAATGAGTTAAATGAAAATCTTGGTTTCTTGGACAGAAGAGAAAGATTTAAAGGACTGGAATCCATCTGAAGTAGGGTAAAATACAAAATATGATGTAATAACTTTCATGATATTTAGTCATGATGTTATTTATCAGTCATTCTGCGATGTAAACTATTTAAGAGTCCTAAGGACGTACAATTTAGTTTTTTTCACAATAGTAACAGTAACAACAGCAAAGCAGAATGTTACATTGAACAAAACAAACTGTAGATTTTATTATCAATCACCATGAATCATATGCTACGATTTGCAAAATACTGGTCAGATTCAAACTGGGGGAAGTTTATGTGCTTTCTTGGACCTTGTGGAAGCTTAGCATTTGACTTTTTCAAAATGTATTATCATTAGACAGTATATGAGACAGTGCATATTTAAACAACTAATCTTTATTGGTGACAGTTCTGGGGCACGAAGGTTCTCAACAAACCCCTCTGTAGAAAACAACAGCACCACTTTAGAAGTCGACATCCACCCTAGGGGTTTCCCACAAGGGTTATAGAAATGCTTGGCACCATCATAAATTTTCTAGCTTTCGGGTTGAACCTTTCGAAAATTGTTGGTCCTAGCTGCTAGACCAATATCTCTGTTTTAAATCGTTTGACCGTTAAAATTGTTTCTAAAACCGTTGTTCTTTTTATGGAGTATAACAATGAAAGAAATCAATACCACAAAGCTGATAATGTCATTTGCGTTTGGGTACTCCACTAGAACACTAATTCTACCGTCAAACAATTTACAACATTTAGAAATATGTCACTTTGTAGGTCATTACTAGAAAGATAAAGTCTCCAGAAATGTTTAGGCTACTTTATCGTTACTTGCTGTTGATTTCCAAACGAGCATCGCTTTCTGGTAATAAAACTAAAATCTAATCATAAAATTGCTCGTTCCAAAAATGTCGAGCGTGGGCGTCTTTGACTTGACCCACGTCTCATTAAGGTGATATATTCAATTCCCGTTCAAATAAACTGATTGCATTTTTCACATACAACCTACTTTCACCTAGAACTGAAACTATTATAAACCAATAAATGCAAGAACTGAGTTATTGGTTTTTACTTTCATTCGACAGTTTAATAAAAGGAAAATGATTCTGAATTTTTGAATATGTTATAAAGCTGCTATTATATTACTGATGGCCATTAAAGTTTCCATGCTCTAATTACGATATAATTAACCACAATTTACGTGTAGTTATCAGGAATTAAATATTAATATAAGAAAAGACTGATGTTTCACTGTAATTATGTTGGACTCATGTAAAAGTTTAGTATGCTTTCTTAATGACACGAACTCGCAAACATCAAAGCCTCTACTAAACTTTTTGCGTACAAATATCACTCAAACGTATACTAGCATTATACTAAAGAAAAACAGAATCAGAACTTCTGCTAAAATCCAGTGATATTTTGCGTATTTTCAAAGCTAAGTATTTATGTAGCAATCAATTTATAGATATATAAGTAAACATATAGAAAGAAGAGAGAGGACGATAATGCTTGCAAAGCGATTCTGTTCAAAAATTCACTCGTGTTTGAAATCAAGAAACTCACGCATGAGCGATGACCAAGAAAAAAAATTCACAAGAGAGTGCAGCGAGCGAGTTCCTTGATATTAGAGGCGAGTGAATTATTCAACATAATCGCTATACTAACATTTATTATTGAATTTTTTACATACGTTATGAAAACATTAAATCGTACCCCTCTGTGTCATAGTCAAAAGGTCGTGTACGTTATATTAAGCAAATGAATACACTGTGCCAACATCAGCAATAAAAATATGAATGAATCATCGCCTCATAAAGCATGAAATATCCAAGCATGCGCGTTGTGAGGTCATACGACAGACGTATGTAAATAAGCCCCTTCAACATTTCAAGTAGTTCCGAACAGAACATTCGTAGCTATGACAGCCGTCATGGCACTCATAATTCACCGGTGAATTAATTTCAATAATGCACTGAGTACAATTTTGATAAATAATGGTGAGAAATTATATATCCGTATTCGACCATATACCTGTACATGCCTTAAAAAGCGCACATCCATGTCTTTGGTCCAAACTCGCAAACTATTTTCTGTAAATGAGCGCACATTTTTTCATCACGACATGCCTTTTTTGGAATGTAGCGGCTACTAAAACTAGCTACAACATAATGACAACTCTTTAGAACACCACTATGTATGGCTGATGTCTCATTACCACTTAAATTAACACCACTATGTATGGCTGATGTCTCATTACCACTAAACTTAACACCACTATATATGTCTGATATCTCATTACCACTTAACTTAACGGGTTAAATCAGTCTCAAAAATAAATCTCACCTATGCTTTATTCAGCTCGACCATACTGGGAGAGATAGACAAAGGGAGTTAACTCTTTTCGTAAGTACATACACGTGATATAGACATTAGTGTTAATATTCTCGGTTTGCGCTTGTTATGATGAACTTGAATATCACAATATTTACACAATTAAAATTTGCTTAAGCGCATATATATGCATTTGGTCATGCCTGTGGAAAAAGGACGCGCTAGTGAAGGTTGATTAACATGGTAGAACTTGTAAACTGAATATAGTTCCCAAAATTAAATTTGTATCTATGTTTAAGATACGTTTTCGAGTGTTGACTGTGATATATATATATATATATATATATATATATATATAATCTCTCTCTTTATTTTACCATCATAGAAGCAGAGATAGATTAAAGAAATACAAGAGAGAGAGAGAGAGAGAGAGAGAGAGAGAGAGAGAGAGAGAGATCGAGATCTGGATCCTTTGAGAGAAACAGGCCGACCGACCAGGCAATACAGAGCTGGAGAGAGACCTTCATGCATTTAATCATTTTTAAATATTGTCTGCTTTAGAACCTTATTATAAGTATAAAAAATAAAAAGACCAAGCATCAAATAGACTACAGTATGTGTGTGTCACCTAACCAACGAATTTACAATATGGCCCTTGTCTCTCGAGACTTTGCAGCTTTGTATCTTTGGTACAATGTAACTTTGCAGAAAACTCCCTTGGAAATTGTACATACATCATTGTAACGACTTAGAAGACAAGTTTTATATCTAGACCAATCAGATTTCTTCGTGTCGTGTATGTTATGCATAAAGAATCTGTATTCCACTTATGGCTATGCGCTCTTAATGAACGCTTAACCAGTACTCTTAGGAATGACGTCGCGAAACTTTGCTACAGTAGTGAAATGAAATGCAGATGTCACATTGGCTGACTCGAGTGCATTGCTACAATGCTTACAAAACTCACTGTCAGTAACATTACTTGTAAAACAATTACATAAATTCTGCAAATTTATATAAATCCAGAAATTGTATTTCTTGTTGAAAGAAAATTACGATACAGACATTCATCCAAAATTTAATTTTTCTCAATTGCCAGACAAGGAAATACTTGAAATTGATTATTTAAAAATGTAAAACCATGCTAAGATGCATGGAGCCCAAATTTAAATCTTTATCATTTACCCCAAAAGCAAATAAGTTGCAGCTCTGACAAAATAAAATTAACATAAATCTGACAAACCTAGAATTGTTTCCAGGCTGCAAATTCCAAAATTCATAAACTTTCTTTGTCCTCGATCAACATTGAGTTGGCACAAACTTTCACGACTTCTAAAAATAAACATTTGTTGCAAGCAATTCCTTGACATGAGGAATCTTGGGATGCTCATGTTTTAGCCTTGGAACTAAATACAATTTTGCGTCTTGACCGACACAATATCATGTAGAATATCTCAGTCGTCAAATTTTAAACAAGGATTTTTAAAAACATCATCTGACGCGTTATCCAACATCACGCACAACCATTAATCTAGCAGAATGGATGCATATTAACAGCCGCGACTTCATCGAGGTAACGAGATTAACTTTTGTAAACCTAAAATTGTCAGCCAGTCATAGTATTGTATGACGCAACATCTGCGCCTGTTGATCACTTTGAGTCCATAGCAATGTCAGACAGTGTCAACATTGTGTCCAATCGTGATGCATTGTGTCCAGTCTTTTATATATGATATTATCGAATAAAAATTTCCTTCTCAGTGGGTTAGCAGGTTAATAATTTTTTTCTTTAGATTAAGAAGGCACATGCTCTCTCGCCTTCTTAATTCTGAATAAAAATGTATAAACCCCCTAACCCTTACTCATGTGTTTGTAGGTTACTTGGTGTAGATTAAAGTTCAGGGTTTTCATCCAGCTCAAATTCTTTTTTCTCTCTCACTCCACATATTAATTTTTGTTCCTTTGCTTATCGGAAGAGAGAGAGAGAGAGAGAGACAGTGAACGCAGAAGGGATTTTCGATAAAAATGTGTAACGTGTTTTATTAATTTAGAAAATGTAGATTAAAGAGCGAATATGGATATTTTTTTCTGGTTATTTTCCTGTTTTATCCATGACTAATAACTTGAAATTCATCACTGGTCTAGAAAGTATAGAAACATGGATCAGCCTTTGAATCCAGAATTATATGCGTATTCATACACAATGCGCGAATCACAATTTGATATTTCCACAATACAGGTATATCAAATTGCTTTATACCAACACTTCCAAAGCAATGTTATGGTTTATGTGTATAATATAAATGAAGTATATTAAAATTGCACTGAAGTATACAAAAAATCAATATATCTTTTGAAAAAATATATGTTAAAACTTGTTTAGGGTTTATAACTTGTGATGTTTGACTTCGAACTACCTTTAAATTACATTAATGAAACAACTCAGTAAATGACTATATAAAGTGAACAACAGAGTAAATGTGGTAGTTGGAGTCCAATATAACCACCTACAATTATTATAAACTTCACAATTCTGTTTGGATGTACAATACAAATAACACAATTAGCGCTGGTTTCAATTTCGTTCGTCAATCATAAAATATGTATACAAAACTTAGTCAAATTATACAAAATAAGCTGAGTGAAAGTAGAGCAACTTTTTGTTTTATTCTGTGCCATTTATGAATTTAATATTAGGATCTTCTGTCGCAGCACTATTGCAGAATGTGTTCAGTTTATCTAGCTGGGAGATTTAGACAATGCAATAGAGGGTTGACAGATGTAGAATTCTTAACGCAAATAAAATTGCCACTTTCGGCCCACTTCTAAGACAAAAAGTCATCAAACATGAGGGATTTACAGCTGAACCTCCTTGAAAGAGATTAAAGGGACATATTGGTCTGAATTCTGATAAAGTACAGTAAGAATTTAAAATTTATCTTAGTCAATAAAATTGAGGATATTTAAGATTCCCATTTCAATAAAAGTGCCATCTACCTCTAATTTCTTCCACACATATCATTTGACAAAGAGTTGCAAGTGTCAAACATTTGAATTCGATGTTCGAACTCATGAGAACGCATTGCACATTAAAGTCGAGTCAACCGTTTAAATAATGAGGGATAAAACGCCACTGCTAAACATAAGTATTTCCGATTTGCACATGTCTTCTCTATCCTAGACAAATATCTCCTCAAGTGAACAGTACTTGAAACTCCAATCGAAACATTGTGCAAAATTCAGGACTCCTCTAGCACTGCTTTAGTATTTATTAAGACTTCATCTTTCCATCTAAAGACTGATTGCAGGGAAGTTTCAACAATTGATTTTTACACCAAACCATCCAGACCCAACCTTAATTGGCTGTTCTTTTCCTGACTAGTTAGACAATTAGGTTAGAATCGCAAGATTTAAAATATTACATGCAATGTTAACGGTAAAGTAGGTTCGTGACATTTATAATGTCTTATTTTAGGTTCTCTGCTACTAAAAGAAACCTCATAAGATGTTTACTGCGACGGTAAAAGGCAGCAACGCAACTAAATCAGATGTGCACTTTATTTGTACTCAGACAATAATGTCTACCTTACGTGAAAAGAAGAGTGTTCAATTCAAGTTCAAACTCTTGTAGAAACAATTAAATTAATGGAATGTTTTCTTTTTCGATTTGTTTCGACGTTTAGTCCAACTATGTAATCGATACGAATTGCCTTGAGGCTGATATATTTCATTGATATTTCTGGAGCCTTAAAATTGGATTTCAATCATCTAATGTGGAAGGCTTCAGATAAACAAAAACTTTGTTTAAAATTTTAAAAAAGATCTTTTGGCATATGCTTGTGAAAGAAACAATAAAATATGTAATTTTACAATATTACCAAAGTGTATTTCCAGCCGTAAATGTTAATCAGACATCAAACACTTTAATGAATAAATGCTTTCCTTCAACGAAACAAATAAGTTTTATGGTAATAAAATCAACGTACAACAACAGTGCATTATTTTGAAAGGAATACAAACGATGAAGTCAATGTAAACTACAAATATATTTTAGGATTTGAAATGCATAGAGAGACGCATGAACAAACGAATTGGAGAGAAATAACATATAAACTTTAGAATAGTGTACAAAACAATGCTGCTCGTTAATAGATAGCAGATTCTTTCAAAGATGAATAGAAGCCTTAGTCAATTTTAATAAGGAAATTATAGCTCGCGAAATAATTAAGCTTGCAAACTGAAAACTGTAAAATCGAAACTATGGAGCCTTAACTTTAATAAGCAGTATACAATACTGATTATTTATCACCGAAATAGCTTTCATAAGATGATCGTACATACGTCTTGTAGCTATTCAAAACAATTATAAGAATAAGTGACATTATAATGGATATCAACTTTATTACGACTCTTGGTTCTGTTCTCATTCATCTTCATCTTACTGGATTGATGATGAGATCATTCCGTAAAATTAAATTATCACTCTTCCCAAGATTACTGCATCACAGTAATAACAATTACAATATAGCATTCAATACAAGGAACATCTGTACAGTATTTAATTGCTTTCATTCAAAATATATGAAATATTATCAAAAACATGTGTCGCTTAAATTCGTTTCTGAGTAGTACAGATACAGTCAAGACGTTGTTTCAAATGGCAGTAGTTCTGAAATCATAAAAAGAAGGAAAAGAACACTTATAGAAAACCAGCTAACCAGGCAAAATACATACATATATACATACATACATACACGGGGCGTAAATGAGGGTCACAGATAACTTTGCATCAGAATTTATTATCATATTAAATATAGTTTTAGTTTTGCATTGTTAAGTCACTTAGACTTTATTTTAAGATATACTATTTTACTTCAGTTTCTTCAAATTGAAAAATGGATTATTCAAACCGTTTTTGCGTGTAACTTCTTCTTGTAAGGTAATAAGCCTTTATAAAGCAATATATCATGTTATAGATTAAACAACCGTCATGAAAATTATAAAATCGCCAAAATATTGTATCTGGAAAAATATTTGGGTTTCTGCCTAGTGCTGTAATCTTTTGTTCCATGTGCCACACACTTTCGGCATAAGAGATTACCTTATAAACTATAACATTTTGCCTTTCGTCGCTCTGATAAAAGCTAATGTGGATAACAGTTTCTCTGACTAAATCACTAGTTACGTTTTAAAGATCTCCTTAGCATTACCTCCTCAACACGCATGCATAATAAGCTCATGCTTCAATACCTCCTCAACACGCATGCATAATAAGCTCATGCTTCAATACCTCCTCAACACACATACATACTAAGCATATACTTCATTACCTCCTTAACACACATGCATACTAAGCCCATACTTCATTACCTCCTCAACACACATGCATACTAAGCCCATACTTCATTACCTCCTCACCAAACATGCATACTAACCCCATACTTTATTACCTCTTCAACGCACATGCATACAAAACCCATACTTCATCTCAGAGCCGTTTTAAGAAGTTTGGGGGCCCTAGGCACAAACTCTAACCTTAAAAGTAACCAGAATTGCGCCTCAATCTCTCAGTCTCAGATATAGAGTATTGCATTGCATTTCCATGTGCATGTGTGTCATTTTGTTAAATTTATTAATATAGTACTAAACTGCTAACACAGTTAACACAACAAACTGCGTAGGCCTACTACAAGTGTAAAACAAATAAAAGTTTAGTTAAACATACGCTAAAGTTTTTATTGTTAATTAAATTGAAAGCGAGATTGTATTATTGTAATGAGTAAATGTTTGCTTACTTTGCTATACATTGTCAGGACATTTTCTTACAAACATCGCTTTCGTGTTTTGCTCTCAGCAAAGTCTCTGATAATATCATCGAAATTCAAAGATTCCAACACATCTGATTCTATACTCATGACAGACAGGCATTTTTGTTTAATCTTGCATCATACTGCTGCGAAGCTCGTTCTTGATTAATATAAGTTTTGAGAAAGAACGTTCACCGGTACAGTTTGTCGCCATCATTGACAGAAACATTCTTATTGCAATTTCAACGTTTGGAAACGTTGATTCCAGATTGTCATTCTTTATCATGGCATAGATTACTGACATAGATGGCACTGATGTTTTTGCAAATGACACAGACATAGTGTTTCAGGTGTACACATTCTGAAATTAGTTCGTGTTGGTCAAGATCTTGAGGATAGAACTTTGCAAGCTTTTCACTGTATTCTGTTATTTGTTCAACATTCAAATGGTCCAGTTTGATTAAGAATGTAAATCTGCTGCTGATTTCTTCATAAGCTACTCAACGTTTGTTTAGTTCAGTGATCAATGAGTCGATGATTGGTAAGGTTTGAATTCTAAATTTTGTGCTCGCATCCATAACAGTGTCAATTGCAGGACCTTCCAGAAATGTAATTCGCATATTTCTTTTAGTCACTCGTCTTTAGCTGTCGTAGTACTCTGCGTTGTGAGTTTGTGTTTTGGCTCTGCGTTCATATTCTTCAAAATAATTATTGTCTCTAAGTGCATCAACATAAAGCTTCAGTGATTGAATCAGATTGACGGCGATTGATAAATCCATGTCTGCTTTTTGTAGAGTCTTGCTTGTTTCGTTGAAGCGTCCAAGGATATCATTCCAGAGAATGGTGAGGAATGCAATTTCCAACTTATCCATCTTTTTGCTTAGAGCTGCTGCTTCATAGGAAGCGTCTCTAGGTTGGTCTTTGTCCCGTGCAATCCTATCAAGAGCTGCTTGAACTTAATTGTACCCATGACACAGAGCCTTCACAGCATCAGCATGAGCGGACCATCGCGTATGTGATAAGCGTTTCACTACTTTGTGTTCATGTCCTAAAGATGTCTCCAGGACATGCCAACGATGCGTTGATGCCAAGAAAAAGGCATATAGTTTTTGAAGAAAGTCGAAGTAGGCTATGACTTGCGTGCAACATTCAACAGCCTTCACGCCAACTAAATTCAGGGAATGGCCCGCACACGGAACGTATACAGCTAATTCGTTTATTCCTTTTATTCTAGCTTGCACGCCTGAGTATTGACCGGACATGTTAGAGGCATTATCATAGGACTGTAAACGGCAATCTGCTATGCTGATGTTGTTTTCATCCAAAAAGTTCACGATGGTGTCCACAAGATACTCTGCTACATGACCGCGGATACATACAAAATCCTAAGAACCGTTCTACTGATGATAAATCTTTCACATATCTCACGGTCAATGTCAATTGATCGGTGTGACTCACATCCGGTGTGGAGTCCACACTAAGAGAGAAATATTTTGCTTGTCTTAGTTCTGAAAGGATTGAGCAGACAACTTTGGTGCCCATCAATGCGATAAACTCTTCGCATATAGTTGCCGATAGATAGGAGGGGTTACCTTTTCCAGCATTGCCGTATCTCTTCAAATGTTCACTGAGAAATGGATCGAATTTGCTAATTAATTCCAAGCTTCCCAAATAATTTCCATTGTGCTGTGAACCTAGAATCTGATTGTCACCTCTAAAAGACAAGCCCCTGGATGCCAAAAACTTCACTACAGCCACAACCCGCTGCAGGACATTACGCCAATATTGCTGTTCCACTTTTAATTGCTTCATTAATTGTGTATCAATGTGACCAGCTTCTCTAACACGCTCAGTGTAAATAAGCATGCACTTTCGATGACCCTCGCCATTTTCATGTTCGCTGAGACGTGTCATTGCATTCTTCCAATCGTTAAAGCCAGTTGTGCATAGAGCAGATTGATGACCCATCGTAGTTGTTGAAAATAAGCGACACACAAAGCATTACACGGACTTCTGTGATGGAGAATAGAGTAGCCACTCGCGACAAACTGATTCACCATTTCGCAGTTCACGGCGGAAACAGGAATCAGTTAAGCAACGTTTCTGCAACTTATCTCCAGTTCCATACACGCGTTGAGTCGTACTAAAATCAGACTCTTTATGCTGGCAACTAGCAGGACCTCTAATTCCTCAGTGATTGGACTCCATAAGGCTGCATCTGTTGGATAGCCCGCCGAGCTGACACCTTGTGGAATTTTTTCGACTGTTGGTGATATGACAATATCTGAATTTTCAACGGGTAGACTATCAACTTGCAGCGACACTAACTGTTCATCTTTATCACAGACAATGGCATCAGTAGACGAGCAAGACGACTTAAGAGTATCTTGCGTCTCAACAATGGCGGACTGCAATGATGATTGTGCTTTCTGACTTTGAAAAAAAGACGATAATTTTGGATGTTTGGCCAACCTTTCCAATTCTGCTGCTTCCTTCTTTCTCTTCGCAGCACCACTCATATAATTTCTACTCATTCTTGGTGGGTTTTCTAATGGTTCGTTTAATAGATCGTAGTTAGTGAAAATTGACAAAATGGCAAATCGGTGATAACTGACAATTACAATCTGAATCTGCGTAAAAGTCTTGTGTCTACAGGTTACTGTCAGTCATTATATCCAGACATACATAGGAGTCTGCCGAAAGATGCAATTTAAGTTTCGGCCGAAACCGAGACTACACCGAAAGCAACAATTTGGTCACTTTCTGCACCGATACCGAAACCGACACCGAAATTTTGTTTTTGGGCCGCCGCGGGGCCCTAGCTACGTGCCTCGCGTGCCTATGCCTTAAAACGGCTCTGCTTCATCTTTGAGGCTTAAGAATAATAGTTTCAACATTTATCCGATATAATAACCATCTTCATGAAATTGATTTGATATACTGTTCACAAATAGCTGGAAAAACTTCGTACCTAAATCGGAGATTATTGTAATTCAGAAAAACTGTTTACCAGAAAGACAGAATGAAACACTTGTATTAGGGACGTTTTTAGAGCCAGTAAGTTCATTTTAAATCTGTATTTGACCGATAAGTTTAAGTATCACAGTAAATAAATGGTAGATAAAGATCCTTGTTATGATTTCACCAATACAAGTATATTTAAAATTAAGACTAAAAACGTATTTTGGGATGAGGATTTCTGAAATGTTTAGCGAACGTACTTGCTTGATGATTGTCAGTTCGCCTACACTCAAAGCACGCTTGGAACGCTAAAGGTTAAGAACTACGTGAACAGCGCATATACGGAGGGATATAGGAATTAGTCGAAAATTGTACTCTGTATTACAGTTTTCTGCACTATTAGAGTCTTCAATGGTTTCCATATTACATCAGCAGACGCGAACAATTTTTGTTTATTATTTTAATTGTAAAATATAAGCAAGTTTTCCTCCCAGTCAAAGTGGGATGGGTACTTTTGGCTCATCTTTAGTCTGACCTGTGAAACAAAAACGTCCTTGTTGGCGCAACCTTAGTAAATTAACACTAATATACGGGTTATTGGCGGCGGAGGCAATGATAGATGTATTGATATGTAATTCAGTGGAAGATAATATAATAGTTTGTCGCCACATGAAGTTGCTCTTAAGAGATGATTATGCTAAAATAAGTCGTAAATTGGTGCAGATTCAGCGAAATCATATCGTTGTATTAAAATTCATTCTGTAAAGGAAAGAATTTTAATTCTCAATACATTTTCTATATCCTTCTTTTGTAATTCTATTTAAGACAAAATTGCTGCATTTTTAAAATGTTTATCATGCAGTACCGAGTATGTAACTGTGGTGACGCGACGGTGGGTCAGTGGGGTCAGGGGGGTGGGCGCCATCGGGAGCTCTTTTTTGCAGCTGTATCCGGGGCGCGTAGATGTGGGGGGTGGGGGTGGGGGGGAGGTGGAGGTTGGCAACGGACCTAAAAACTGTTCTCTGTGGCAAAGTAGGGGCGCCACTAAAGAAGATTGCCCCCGGGCGCCTCGTTAAGGGACGCCACTAAAGAATATTGCCCCCGGGCGCCTCGATTGGATTTCTTTTAGAAACTTGAAGAAAAGTAACACCTCCAATTTAATAAAGCCGAAAATTGTAATAATTATTACAATTTACAACTTTTTTACAATAGGGATTGTTACAAAGCAGCCGTCCTGAACAAACGTTTTCACATAAAATAGTTTCTCTGATTACAAAAAGGAAAGGCATAAAATATATTTTGGAAAAGGTTAATTATTTTTTTCTTATTGTAAACTAGTTTTCTAACCACAAGAGAGACCTAGCTAGTATCTAATTCAAATTTAACAAACATGCTGTGTATATGTGCTAATTTTATACACGCCAAACAGAACAAAGATACAACTTAGACTCTTCTAGACTGATTTTGTGATACTTTTACTTCTTTTTCGAGAAACAATTCGTCTTTTTTTCCTTTTTTCATTAGAACTTCGATCTATCATTGACTTTAAAGGTGAATACATTGGGTCTTTTGAGATGAAAGTAAAATAAATTCCTGTCTGGTTGCATATTCCTTTAAAAATGTTACGTTTGATAGCCAACCAACATATCAAATATAGAAAGCACATGGTCTATAATAATACGCATGAATAAAGATATAAACACATGATTGAAGACCTCTGTTGGATCAATAAAGAAGCTGGTTAATGATATCATGGATTCTACTGGATCAATAAAAAAGCTGGATAATGATATCATGGATTCTACTGGATCAATAAAGAAGCTGGATAATGATATCATGGATTCTACTGGATCATAAAGAGATTATGAGAGCACTGTTGTATATTCGCCTATGTATTTAATGCTGCGGTTGTTACAGATATTTTAAAATAAACCGTTTCGTAGATGGCGAAAATTTAAATAATTTATTTTGATATCAATGTCTTTAAATAGGTTAACTATTAATACCACATGTAACAACTGCTTAATTGTAAATGCGCTAGATGAATTATTAACTTTTGGTAATATTACTAGATTTGGTTTTGTTTCTATGCTTTCAGTAAAATGTAGTTGTTTGAGATGGATAGTTTTCCACGATGGCTTACAACAGATAGATCTTATGCGCATGATGTCAAGAAAGACACGGACGCTCCATTGTATTTAACTTTTGTGCCATTTTGCGAAGATAGAAATGCATTATAGCTTACCTAAGACCTAAGCTGAGAGACACAATATTGCAAAGCATATAATCATCCCAGTAGGTACCAATAATCCATAGGTTCTAATGTTAAATGTAACTGACCTTATCTCTTTTTGTTGTGGCGTTTTCAATGACCAATAATTTGCCGTTCATATTTACTGTCTAGAAGCACGTTTAGTTTCGATTTCAACTATGTCTTTAGTTAATAGACTAGATACTTATACATTATTTGAGACATAGATATACTGATTTTGTAAAATATGGTTTTTCCTTTCTGATATACGTGTCTTTAGATTGACACATTTTCAAAACGCTTCAAAAGGTTTTGTATTCTCCAAGCAAAGTTCGACGTCTTAAGAACACTTAAATTGTTTCTTTAGAATTCATGCAAAGAAAGCGAATTACACCTCTTGGAGTTCTGTCTCTGAATAGAACGGGCTTCTTTACTTCTGTTTTAGATTTTTTTCTTCAAAACGACCGCAATATTCTATTCTGTTAGATTTTCAGTTTATCGTAATTCTTAACAAAATTTACCTTTCTGTCCTGCCGAATTTAGGAAGAGAAGAAACCAGGAAATTGCGATAGAATAAAATCAGCTTTGAAGGGTGTAATTGTAATGTACATGAACAAATAATAATATGCGCAAGAACTTATTATTTTCTATAAGTGAATTATAAACTCCCTGCTTTACAAAAGTAAGAGATTTTTTTATATGCCTGATTGCTTAAGAAATATGTATGCCTGTTTCCTAATTTCTTTGATAAAACTGACATACATGTTGCAAATGAACCTAAAATTTGACAGTCGTATGTTTTTATTTTTGTTCTCCCATTTTATTTGACCATGGTATTTTGTGATTCAATGAGCCTCGAATGACGTTACTCACCAATATCATGTGAAAACAAAATGCAGACCGATAGAGTGGCAATGTGTCATAATTCTCTGAAATTATGTATTTTATCTTCAACAGACTGGCGTAAAAGATATAATGTTTTTATATCAGGTACATTAAAATCGTACTACTAACTTGGCAAACATGATCCGATGAATTCTTGGCGAGTTCCATTGTGTACAGTCTTCGTTATATATTGTTACCATCGCCACTATAGCAATTCATGCTGCGGTCAAGGGTGCTATTCGAACGTGGCAAATAAAAATAAAAATGCAAATTTAAAATTAGAAGTTTATAAAGGAGAAAGCAAAGACATTCTAAAACAATATATAATTCAGCAAAACTTGGTAATTACGAACGTATTTTCAGTGACTGACAACGCCAAATTAGAAGGATGCGTAAGTTATGACTAAGGGATATTTAAGACGGTTTTACATTTGCTCATTATTTGAGTTCTAAAATGTGTTGCCGATATTATAAAACAGCAAAATGGAATCATGCAATTATCCTTACACCAACTTGGTGTTATATGGCTCATGTGTTGTCTTCATGTAATGTTGTTCCACTAAATATTTATTACTTATTATATGACTACGGCTTTCTCGTCTGTTGTTTCCCGTCTTCTAAATTCTGGTAACCCACGGCTAGGCCGTGGTGTACCAGAAAGTGGTATTCCACAGATGGGCTTTACCAAGTGGAATATTTATTAATGATATCAGTGGTGCTGGGCGAACGGTGTATTAGAGTGTTCCTCTCGCTAGAAGCTAAAAGACAACAACAACAAAAAAAGGAACAAACGCTAAGGGGAAAAAACCCACAGTGTGTGTGTGTATGTGTGTGTGTGTGCGTGTATGTTTGTGTGTGTGTGTGTGTGTGCCTGAGAGAGAGAGAGAGAGAGAGAGAGAGAGAGAGAGAGAGAGAGAGAGAGAGAGAGAGAGAGAGAGAGAGAGATAGGGAGCATAACTATGTTAGGTGAATAAAAGAACGAGTCAATACATTTTTTTTAAAATTATTTTTTATAGAAACCACTTAAGTAAATATCAAAGCGCATGAGATTATTCAGACTGGAGAAAGTGAATCAAATCGAGTAACAGAGAACAAACAAACCTTGTTAAGAATCACTCCAAAGGACATAATCTTGAAATTACGCTTTGACATTCTTCAACACTACCCCATTTTAACGTTAAACACGCAATTTGTCAGGTTGCCAGGTAGATTTATAATGGATTGTTCAAGTTTTACATTTTCAATGCAGTTTTCATTTAGTGGTACAGATTTATCCAGCTGGTTGTGGTTCCCTTTGGCCTTAAATGGATTGAGATTTTCCTCGATTTTAGGTGGGTTAAAATGTTGGAAATATCCAGCAGCATTTTATCTGACGGTTTTGTCTATTTAAGAACACCAGCAATGGAGTTATGGCCAGTTCTAGCTACGATGTAGTAGCCCTGCTGAGGGGCAGTAGTAGTTTGTTAATACCAACCACATGAGAGTTGTAACACAAATTTTCTCCCTCCAAAATCACCCTTGGAAACTTGATATATTTCCATAGTATCTCCGATAGAATTATTTCTTAAATCTGTCTGTTCAACAAGATCCATAACTTGAGATAATATAATGTCGTCGTCATTCTCGGCCTTTCCTTCAAAAAGGTCCAAAACCTTTGAGACAAATGAGGTCCTCGTCTACTGAGGAAACGTCTGCTCTGGCAATTTTACATGTACAAAACATGTTGATGAGTTCGGTGACCAACGATTATAATCAAGTGAGTAATTTAAATTGATTTGATGCTTTTATGCAATCATTTGGATGGTGCAATTATATCCCGCCTCAAAAAATTAAGGTGTAAGAGGCGCAACATGGAGATACGTGTGACAAGTGAAGATATAAAAGATAATTGTATAAAAATTGGAAATAAAGCAGCTGTCATATAATATATCAGTTAGACAATATTCTCTCGTGTGATACCAGTGCTATTGTGGAGGGGGCAACTGAAAGGGTATTGGGATTGAAAATTCGGGAGCACCATTTCCCTTTTCGTCGCCCCGCCCTACAATATCTCTGCTATTCCACTCGCGAATTATAGTCTGACTAATACATATAATAATCTTCGACTAGTATTACGGGATATTAGAGATCCACATTTCTGTCCTGCGATTGAATGAGATCTTTGGTAAAATATCCCTTCACGACCTTGTCACTGGAACACAAACTATTTAAAAAGTGGTATTTTTCCCAATACTTTGTTGTTCCATAGTGACTTGATAGGAGGATTTACAATAAATCAAATTGTGTTGGGGAGCTGTAGTAAAACTGAGCTTTCAAATCATGTTGTTCATGTATCCATAAAGGCAAGAGTGAACTACCGTTAATACTCGCGTATAACCTCCGTCCAAATGCAAACAACATAGACTCTGATCTGTCGTCGCATAATACGCCGGCAGATCATCTATGTTGTTTGTTCAACTGATTACTCATAACACACTGCATAGACCTAGATCTGCCGGCGCATTATACGACGGTAGATCTGGGTCTATGCAGTTTGCATTTGGTATTAGTTTATAATAGCAGTCATAACGACACAAAGACACGTGACTACAATTTTAGCTTCAGTCTCTCATCTGCGAAAAGTATGGTTTCAATTATATGTCGAAAAATAATTGAGTCAAAGTATTGAATACATTTATGTGCCTGAATTGAGTCTTGTCAAAATATTTACTTTATATGGTATGTTGAGAGCAATCATACACACTTGTTCACTGAGATGTAAGTTAATTAAATTCATTATGATTTAGATAATCAAAATAACATAATTAGTATGGTCACAGCACTGAACGTAGTGTGCATTACAGATTAGCGTTCTCTGGCGAATTGTTGTCTATCATACGTTGCTTATTTTAAAATGATTATAAATTACAGTTCAAATGAATGGCTTGAAATATTAGCAATATCCATGAACCACAGTTGAAGCGTATTCCATTTATTCTGGTACACAAACTAAGTTGACATTAGACATTTAAAGATCCAAAAACATGCTAAACAAAGACTATCAACAGTTATTCATGGTTGAAATACGCATATTTTCAGCGAGGCTTGCCTTGCAAAAGTGTTTGTGTTTAGTTATTAAAAAAAGACAAAGGTGTATAGAATGAATATTCTAATAGCACCGTTGACAACTTTTATTTCTTTCTATTTTTTTATTTTTACCTTCAGGGATTTAACCCATTACGACCTCTAGGGAGAAACTTAATTCTAAATGTAATTCAATCATCCAAATTCAACAAGGCTATATATTCAGGCAAATCCATTATATAACATTAAATGCAAATGGTGAAATTTCATTCACTTTTAATTTAACAACTGTTCTGATTGTCATGGATACTTTTTGGCGAGAAATTGCTTCAAGACGGCAGGAAAGAATGCAGTTATTGTTTCTAGCCTAAATCAACGACATAGCCAATCCCCCAATCTTTTCTTGTTCCTTAATAATAAAATACCTTGAACGCCGGGGTATATTAGAGGTCCAGTCTGCGGCTTCACGCTGACACATAGAGATCTCTATTGTATGCTATACACAAGAATTTAGCAATACGAGTGAAACATTATATGAAGTAAGAGAGAGATCGGTTAAAAATAAACGCCTCATTTCTCTGTTTGACAATGAATATAGGAAGAAGCTTTCAGAAGTCTAATATGTAAATTTTCTGTAATTACTCATGTATTATATATGCAAAGCGTTGAATTTTAAACCACTGGTGTTGTTTTCCTCAATCCAGTATTGCTAAAATTATGGTGCATATTGTAATTGCCTTAGTGATCGTAAATTATACATAAACTGCTTGTATCTGCAAACTTGGACTGACTTCACGAAATCAATTATTCTCGTAACGCTTCCTCTCATAAAGTTCTGCAGCAAGTCCTTTGTATAAAATTGTTCATGTTTTCACGTGATAGCGATATGAATATTTTATAGAAAGTACAAAATAATAACTTGCTTTAGCTCTCTTCTCTGGTTTTTTTATTGTTGCTATATTCATAACATAGCAAATGAAAGGTTAATATACTCTCCAGCCTCGAGTGAACCATTCCTAATAATCTTTAATGCACCAAGACATGTTGTTTTATTTTTGCCTACGAAAATGGTTATGCATAAATATTTAATCAAGTTCTGAGTTGAATCCAGGGAGAATGAACTACGCTGTATTAATATCTTACATAGATGGAACTTTTCCTAATTAAATCAATGTTCCGAAAAGTAGTTTTTGTGTCGAAACAGTAGCGTCGCGAGTGTTTGAGGCGCCGGGGGGCAATGTTCCTTAGTGGCGTCCCAAACGAGGCGTCCGGGTGCATTGTTCTTAAGGTTTCGCCCCTACTTTGCCACAGAGAACAGTTTTTATGTCAGTTGCCAACCTCCCCCCTTATATACGCCCCAGTTACAGCGACAAAAAAGTTACCTCCTGCGGCCCCTACCCTCGCCCGGCGCCCGGGGGCAATTGACCACTCCCGACCCCCCGTCGCGCCGCCACTGTGTCGAAAACCCCATCTTTTTATAGGATATTTAAAGAATTCAAAGAGTGTCCGCCACCATAGGTCCTTATTGCTAATTAATGATATTAAGAATAGTGATTTTAGACGAATCCTTAGATCATAGCTTTTTGGCGCAGTGCACCCCCTCCCACTTCCATTATTTGCATGTTTTTAAGAATAGCGTCCTTATTTTTGATGTGCATATAGATTTAAGGATGATAGCTTGTAAAATGTTAGAATATTTAACTTTTGGAAGAATTTATATATTTACAGAGCTAAAAGTCCAAGTAAACCAAAATCTCTTTAAAAAAAAAGTAAAGGTTGGTGTACATTTTCTTGTATAACTCTTTCTTGAATATCTATCTCCAATTAAGGGTCATTGCATAAAATAGTATTGGAAAAAGTACCATGTCACTACTTGTCCGTATAATAATAACTGTTTGTGTACTTAAAATTTCATAAAAATGGGCACAGGTTCAAGGTCATATACTCCTGTTATCAAATACACAAAGAAAAGTTAATTTTGGTGAGTTAATTTTTGTCAGTAGGACACAGTTATTGTGATCACATAATTTTTCCGCAACAGAGAGCTGGCGCGACCGATTTACGGCAGGTGGTAAATCGCTAAAGATTTCCAAAGGTCTGGTGTACTTTCGTTGACTTTATCATTTTCTTTGCCAGTACAGTTATTGTATTATTAAAACTATAAGAATCTTTCTTTTCATTATTTAGTAAGAAGCAAGTTGCAATCATGTCATGTTATTTCCAGTTTCTCCCAGAGTTAATAGCGGTACGATAAAATGACATCATGTCGATGAACCTTTCCTGGGATTAGTTCTTGCTCAGTAAGGGAGTGCGTGGTGTTGCGATAGCCTGCCATCTGCTTCATCCATTTTATAATTAGGCGTTGACTTTAGTGGCAATTGTTTCTTTGTTTCTAGCATCTAATTCTTTAGATTCATTAAAGGGCAAGATTGTACATATGGTTATAAAGAAATTTTAAATACAATTATGCAAACGTTTCCGTATGTAATATCCAAGGGCTCGAAAGGTTAGCGGAATTTACCACTGAGAATATAGCCAAGTTTGTCTATGACATAAATTAGTTAAACAATTAGACCCTCCATGATTTAAACAAAATAGCGAGATCAGGATCCGCACATATTGGTGGTCATAAAGGTCAATGTAAGGTAGTATTTTATTTTAACCTTCATTTAATCGTCCAGACGACATTAAAATACATTTGAATATTCCATTTTCATTGACATAAGATTACATGTCCAGATTTGCATATTCCCTGAAAATCACATCCAAAAGATTTTTGAATACGATGTATAAAGAACAAGAGTCATTTAGTAGTAGTATATGATATTGAATCTTACCGCCAGATTCAACTACAAGAGTCATTTAGTAGTAGTATATGATGTTGAATCTTACCGCCAGATTCAACTACAAGAGTCATTTAGTAGTAGTATATGATATTGAATCTTACCGCCAGATTCATCTACAAGAGTCATTTAGTAGTAGCATATGATATTGAATCTACCAGATTCAACTACAAGAGTCATTTAGTAGTAGTATATGATATTGAATCTACCAGATTCAACTACAAGAGTCATTTAGTTGTAGTTTATGATATTGAATCTTACCGCCCAGATTCAACTACAAGAGTCATTTAGTAGTAGTATATGTTATTGAATCTACCAGATTCAACTACAAGAGTCATTTAGTTGTAGTATATGATATTGAATCTACCAGATTCAACTACAAGAGTCATTTAGTTGTAGTATATGATATTGAATCTACCAGATTCAACTACAAGAGTCATTTAGTTGTAGTATATGGTATTGAATCTACCAGATTCAACTACAAGAGTCATTTAGTAGTAGCATATGGTATTGAATCTACCAGATTCAACTACAAGAGTCATTTAGTTGTAGTATATGGTATTGAATCTACCAGATTCAACTACAAGAGGCATTTAGTAGTAGTTTATGTTATTGAATCTACCAGATTCAACTAAAAGAGGCATTTAGTAGTAGTATATGGTATTGAATCTACCAGATTCAGCTACAAGAGTCATTTAGTAGTAGTATATGGTATTGAATCTACCAGATTCAACTACAAGAGTCATTTAGTAGTAGTTTATGTTATTGAATCTACCAGATTCAACTACAAGAGTCATTTAGTTGTAGTATATGATATTGAATCTACCAGATTCAACTACAAGAGTCATTTAGTTGTAGTATATGATATTGAATCTACCAGATTCAACTACAAGAGTCATTTAGTTGTAGTATATGGTATTGAATCTACCAGATTCAACTACAAGAGTCATTTAGTTGTAGTATATGTTATTGAATCTACTAGATTCAACTACAAGAGTCATTTAGTAGTAGTATATGTTATTGAATCTACCAGATTCAACTACAAGAGTCATTTAGTAGTAGTATATGTTATTGAATCTTACCGCCCAGATTCAACTACAAGAGTCATTTAGTAGTAGTTTATGTTATTGAATCTACCAGATTCAACTACAAGAGTCATTTAGAAGTAGTATATGATATTGAATCTACCAGATTCAACAACAAGAGTCATTTAGTAGTAGTATATGTTATTGAATCTTACCGCCAGATTCAACTACAAGAGTCATTTAGTAGTAGTTTATGTTATTGAATCTTACCGCCAGATTCAACTACAAGAGTCATTTAGTAGTAGTATATGTTATTGAATCTTACCGCCAGATTCAACTACAAGAGTCATTTAGTAGTAGTATATGATATTGAATCTTACCGCCAGATTCAACTACAAGAGTCATTTAGTTGTAGTATATGTTATTGAATCTTACCGCCAGATTCAACTACAAGAGTCATTTAGTAGTAGTATATGTTATTGAATCTTACCGCCAGATTCAACTACAAGAGTCATTTAGTAGTAGTATATGGTATTGAATCTACCAGATTCAACTACAAGAGTCATTTAGTAGTAGTATATGGTATTGAATCTACCAGATTCAACTACAAGAGTCATTTAGTAGTAGTATATGGTATTGAATCTACCAGATTCAACTACAAGAGTCATTTAGTTGTAGTATATGGTATTGAATTTTATCGAAGTCCCTATTATTGGACAGAGTGTAAAGTATAAATCCTACATTACATCTTTCGTGAAAAACATTTTAGGACAGTATTTTTATTTTAACAGAATTCATTTTTTTCACCAGTATTTTACCTTTGAGTACGATATAAATGATGAATGAAAGAACGGCTATAGGGCTGTAATTAATATCCCGAACCGCTCACATTCTTTAAATAAATCTTAATTAATTCATGAAGTCAGTCATCCTCTACAGCATTGATTTTATATCGTTATAATCAAGAAAACAATTGTGTACGTGCATGGATAGAAACCACGAAAATATTATGTTTCCTGATTAAAAGAGGTCAGTTGTACTTTATTTTAGTGCACTTATATTTAGGTGTGAAGAATGATTGTCAACTGCTAATGTCAATCTTCCTTATTCATTTAATCTTGGCATATCACGCTGCTCACAAGATACATCGCTGCCGTAATGATGTTTTCAACCCTTGTTCATCTAAGTCTTAGTTTAGCGAGCGTCTCATTGGGATAGTAGACAATAAACTCGATTGGTTCGTACTATATTTCAATATGGATGCACTGAAATCCGATCAAGAACGAGGGTGAACAGAAACTAGTCTAAATGGGGCGGCTTAACTGCGATGCTTTGCGACGTCATTAGTATATTATGACGCATGCTCACGTACTACCTTATAAAATCATTGGCCTTGTGTTCCGTCACTTAAGTAAAGAATCCTAGGAGTTTTTCTCCAGAATGTTGTACAAAATCTTTAGATTCTGCACCAGAGACAACATAAGTAATGATCATAGTAAATACAACCTGAAGTATGTGTCATAAATTTATCAAAGCGCACGGTTTTCTTCAGGTGGCATTTTACCACCAAATTTACAGCACTGTGGCAGTGGAATTATCTAACGAGGAAACGTAACCCACTGGATGGAGTATGCTTGGTACACCTTATAAATTATGAGGGTAATTTTACATAAAAGTGTAGCATAATTGTATAGGCTCCTTGCTTTAACTGACAGCTCCTTTCAAAAAGGGGACAATTACACATACAACCTTACATTTTCTGACAAAATGTGATCTTTCTAACTATAAGTAGTTATATTCCAATTCCATCTCACTAACTAGAAGTAGTTATATTCCAGTTCAAATGATGTGACTTTTCCCGCTTGGTGTTTCTGTTGATATTAATATGTGTCGCACAGAGATGGTTCCTATGCTGGATTTGGTAGTTTTAATATTTGGTCTCATTTTAAAAGTTGTTATACGCGCTATTGATTGCATTTGAAATAATACCAATGAAGATTAAGACGACGACGACAAAACTCACGAATTATCACAACCGATTTTGTCGTCATTCTTATTCTAAATTAGGAATCCAAGATGGCTTTTATAAATAAACAGAATATTTTACATATGATGATAATGCAGATACATCAGCCCAACAAAGTTTTGTATAACAAATATCAAAGAAGGGATTATCGTGCCTATCACGCAGAGAACCAAAATGCTTTGACTTAATTCCTGGCTGGGAAAATACAACGGGCTTCATGCGTGGCCCAAAATCAACGCCATCAACAAAATATACAGTAGAAATTATATCCCGATAAAGTTAAGCATGGAGGTTCTAAGGAAATATGTCAAGAACATGGTAGCGGGATAATGGACAAGAGTTAAAATAATAATAATAATAATAATAATAATAATAATACATGTAAAGAGTTACGGAATATTTGCTTGGGTAAATACTATCGCAATAATTGCGTACGTCTGATAAACTGATGTCAGGCTGTAGTTTTGATAAGACTGCATTAAGAAGGTTAGACTTTTTCATTTAGGCTGAACTCCCCACGAGTATTCAATTGTATATGTCTGCAATCATCATATCATCATCATCATCATCATCATCATCATCATAATCGATTGCATGTATCCTCAAAATCAAATTTTTCCTTGCTATCTGTGAGAGCAGTACTATATGGGAATAAATAAATCAAACAAATGAGTCGCAGGAAGACATAAACCATTATTAGTTTTGACACCATTGTCTATACGGTGCTGAATTTATGGCAGATCTGCTGTTCAGTTCTTACTATTCCGCCTAACAACATAATTGTCTCATTGATTCTATGAACTTGCAATGAGGCAATCAAATCATGCTTTTACATCTTCATCAATTATATATCGGGCAGATGCCCATGTGGTTTCTATGTTATCTGAAAGGTGGCAAAATGCATTGGTCATTGGTCTTTTTTGATTCCCAGCGACCGTCCTTGCTTTTGATCCTGAATAAAGGTTTAATTGCATATGTTGCTTTGCAGTTTTGAACTTCTGTGAATCACTTCAAATATGCTGCTATTAAATTTATGCGGTCTGGTTGAAACATTACATTTTCGTGGGTTCGTTATTGCAAATATATATCCATTTAGACTACTCCGTTCACGCTTATTTCAGTATATGTACACCAATATGTAACCATGCTAAGAACAAGAAAGAGGGAAATGTGCCCAGCCTTTACAAGCATTATTATTTTGTAGTGGGGTTGCATTGCGGCATGGTTTATTATTTTGTGGTGGGGTTGCATTGCGGCATGGTTTATTATTTTCGTTGTGTCTTTTATTTTGTTCTCAAAATGACTCATGAAAATCGCTAAAATTGGTATCCTGCGATTAATCTTGAATTCACGTTATCAGTTACGACTACTTAGGGAACTAAAACCGAAATTACTGAATCGATGATTATAGTTTGACCATGTAGTTGGACCATATAGTTTGATCATGTAGTAAAGACTTAGGCACACTTCATAAAACGACCAATGTTTGAAATCAGGTCAATTAAAATAATTTTGCAACTGCTAAAATGTGTTAACTGTCGATTATCTGAAATCATGAAGTCAATATATTGCTCGTATTTGTAAGGTAAAGTCATTTCTAAGACGGCTCATAAATCGATCGATCATGAATAAGTAGAAAAACAGACGGACATATAGTGCTATTTTGTGATATGAGAAAAATAATTGATGATAATTTCGTAGTAATAATAATTTCCTGTACAAAATGGTAGTAAATCATCATTTTAAAAAATCTAAATGAGGACTTATGTTAATGACATTTAAACTGTGTGCCCCACAGAGGGTTAGGAACGTAAAATAAAAAATATTTTGCCTACAACAATTTGATCGCAACTGAATCCCGATTGACACTTGTGAGAAAATACCCGAGACTTATCCAATTTTGTGATTTGGTTGAAAAAATTACATTGTTGTGAGTTGGTCAATACAAGAAAAAAAACAGACATGGAACAATGAAGCATCGATATAGACTTCTTCATTCATGTCTATTTTAGTATATGTATGCCTATATATCCATGCTAAGATCTAGAATATGTGCCTTGCCTTTACTAACAACATTATTTCATGCGGAGTGGGGGTGGGAGTGAGGAGGAGGGGGGCGGGTACATGATGGCATGCTTCATAACCAAGTAGGAACAAACAGCCAGCAACAACCAAATTGTACAGAATCTATGATTAATGCTAGTTTGTGTTAGTTTGACCATATAGTGAAAAAAAAGCCTTAGGGTAACGACCTAGGTCACTAAATCATGGATACAGAATAAACCCGACAGATAGAGAGACAGAGAGACAGATAAATAGATCGATAAATAGATGCGATTAAAAATAAAATCATTCTCTTCAAGACAAATTTTCAGTACATTTAAAATTTCATTATCCAGTCGATCTGGATCCGAATTATCAAGCATCAACTTTCTACAAGCAGCCAAACCATGTGCATGGTCCATATCGGTATAAAGGCTATCAGTATCTACTGTAACCAGAATACACATTTTAAGAGGTTTCATTTTACTCACTTTTTCCAGAAAATAATTTATATCTTTAACATATGTAAACTGTTTCTGAGCAAAGGGTTTAAATAAAAATCTATCTATTTGGCAATACGATCAGTCTCACTTAAACAATCTGAAACAATGGGCCTACCTGGCGGAATTTTCTTTGGTATGGTCCCGTTTTCAACAGGTTTGTGGATTTTCGGAATATAAAAATACCTTGGTCTGGAATTCTTCGGAACCACGTAGTCAAATTTTCTTTTGTCCCAAAAACACCTTCATGTAATTTTCCTTTGTTTACGTCTGACTTCCAATCTGTATCATGATAAATTGGTTTTGAAAGAGGTTGATAATATTCCAAATCATTTATTTGTCGCTCCGCTTCCAAAATATACTGATTTCGATTCATGACAATGGTGGCATTTCCCTCATCTGCCTTCATTATTGCCAAAGACTTGTTTTTGGATAAAGTTTACAATGCTGAATTTTCTGATTTCCTGAGGTTTGAATTCTGAATTAAACGTCAGGCATGCTTTTGTTTCCAATGTCATAAATGCAATTCCGTACATCCTCGGGTACACAAGCAGACTGACAACCGGATTGGTTAATAAATTTGGATTTACTAGACTGTTTATTCGTGTTTGAATTGCCAAATAGCTGAAAAGAAATTTTACCGAAAAACGCTTGAAAAGATTTTCCAGTGAAGTTCCGAGGCTAATTGGTAAAAGTACTACTTGATATGACGGGAACGTAATATTAAGGAGTGTATAGGAACTTCGTTAATACCGGATATACTTTATTGTGTGTTACAAAAAACGTGACATTTTAATGAGTGGTGCTTTTGGTATCACAGGATGAAATATATCCGGCATTTACGCTGGAAAAGAAAACATTCTTTTATTATATACCCAACTTGCTCCTAAATCAGAGCTTAGAGGATTACATGCTCCTCTCAGCTCATACTCTTTCAGAATATATCACGGCCATAAGGGCTATCATTCACGCCCTTTGAGATTGTTAACTAGCTGTGATTTGATGGCAAACTCAACACCAGCTTCACGTCGCTCTTCTTTGCTTCGGCCACTCCAGAAGAAGGCGTAGCCGGCTCATACTTAGTGAATTATCCTTCCTCAGTTAGGCGAGTTTCATTCAGTTCAGGGCAGCTATGTGGATGCTAAATATTTGTTCTTCTCATGTCAGACTCAGATTTGGCATTTAAGGAACAGCCATCAATAAATAGGAGATCACGAACAGTCCCTTCCCGTAATTTCGTCTTCGCCCTTAGTCTCCTCAGATTGACGAGCTTGCTATCAGTCCGATATCTGATGTCAATCCCAGTCTCAAAGCCTCTGTAAGCATGGCAGAGAACATCATACTAAACAGGGTTAGGGCCAAGACTCAGCCTCACTTGACCTCATTGGTGACAGAGAATGGTTCCGATCACTTATCGTCGTCCACTACGCGAGCAAGCATGCCATCACGGCTATGCCGAGACATTATGATGAATTTCTCTGGGCAACCAAATGTTGCTATGATCTTGCAGAGGTTCTTATGACTGATTGTGTCAAAGACTTTTATCAGGTCGATACAAATCGTGAGCAGGTTGGTGTTCTGTTCCTGATATTTCTTCTGGAGTTGACGAGCTGCAAACATAATATTTATTGTCCCTCGTCTTTTCCTGAAGCCACACTGACTCTCATGCAGGAGCCATTGATCGATGTAATGCACAAAGCGATTCAGCAGAATTCTGGCGAGGATTTTGGCAGCTATTGACAGCAAGAAAATACCTTGATGGTTGTCGCAGAACTTTCTGTTGCATCCGCTTGTACAAGTGGTTGATGGATGCATCCTTATACTCCTGGGGTATAGTTCCATGAGTCCACATTGACTAAAAGGGTTTTGTCAGTTTCTGTGCCATGTGCGAGCCTCTGGCTTTGTAGGCTTCTGCTGGTATAGCATATCTTCTAGGTCTGGGGTTTCAAACATACGGCCCGCGGGCCGGATACGGCAAGCCAGACTCAGTATTTATTATTATTATTTATTATTATTTGTATCAAATCTGGCCTTCCATAGCAAATGAATTTGACACCCCTGCTCTAGGTGCTCTGCCATTTGACAACAGGTCCATTGCTTTCTCAGTTTCAGTCAGCGTTGGAAGATCAGCAAGTAATATGTCGATTTCCGCATTGGGCAGTAGATCAGTTGCTCTCCTCACTGATGGATGATTGATGATTGCTGGATGTTGTTGAAGCGTTCTGCCCATTTATGTAGTATATTTTCTTTGTCCGTGAGCAGTGTGGTACCGTCAGCACTCAGTATTGGAGATGTTTCTGATGACTGTGGCCCGTAAAGAGTCATAGATTTTTTCATTTCATTCCTATTTGCGTAGGACTGAATCTCATCAGCCTTGTTGGTTAACCATGAGTCTTGCAACACTAGCTGTTTGCATTGGACCGTCCTCTTGATGTTTTTGAAGGCCCTCTTCTCAGATGATGAAGTGCTGTTTCTAAACAGGCCTTTTGGAGCCGATGTTTCTTGTTCAGTAGTTTCCGTATGTCAGCATTGTTCTCGTTAAACCAATCATGTTTACGTGTGTTGAAACAGAGGGTTTTGGATGCATCCAAGTACACAGAGTCTTAGAAGGATGCCCAGTTTTTCTCGACATTGCCGGAGTTCGCATCAGTTGTTACTAGTTGGCTGCACAGTTCTTCAATTCACGCCTGTTTCACATCTCCTGTTTAAATTTGGAGACATTGGGTTTTTTGGGCACTCTTTTGCTTTGTGGTCGTCTGCTAGGTTAAGTGTGAATATTGAGCTTGGAGACTATGAGTCTGTGGTCAGTGCACATTCTGCACTTCTAACGGCCTTCGTCACTCGGACATCCTGCCTGTCTCTTGTCTTGACGATGACGTAGTCAGTGAGACGCTAGTGCCTGGAGCGCGGGTGCATCGACTACGTCTTGTTGCTGTTTGGCAGGCGGAAGATTGTATTGGTGATTAGGAGGTCGTGTTCAGCGCATTTCCGCAGTAGTGGAGTTCATTTTTGCCAATGACGCCTGGTCATGTCTGGTGAGCTGCGTCAGCTCTAGCATTGAAGTTACCAAGGACGATGAGCTAGTCTGCCTTCGGCACTTCTGCTATAAGAAACTCCAGGTCTTCATACAATTTGTCCTTGATCTCATGTGGGTTGGTCATGGTGGGTGAATATTTGCTGATGATAGTTGCATGTCTTTTGCAGATAGTGGGGGTCTTATTACTTGGGGCTGTCATTCACGCCCTTTGAGATTGCTAACTAGCTGTGATTTTGATGGCAAACTCAACACCAGCTTCACGTCGCTCTTCTTTGCTTCGGCCACTCCAGAAGAAGGCGTAGCCGGCTCATACTTAGTGAATTATCCTTCCTCAGTTAGGCGAGTTTCATTCAGTTCAGGGCAGCTATGTGGATGCTAAATATGGCCAGCTGTCTACCAGCTAGAGCTGTTCTTCTCTTGGTCTATCTGCCTATGTACTGTTCATTAGTATGCGCACATTCCAGGCACTGATAGTGAGTGGCGTCGCCTTTGTCTTCTTGTGTGATTTTCGACCGCTAGGGTTGGATTCCCATTAGCCGAGGTATGCTGACCACGGTATAAGTGAAGCAGGTAATATTTAGGCCACCTTTTCTATGTATTTAAAGGTTGCAGGCTTGAAATCAACTTATAACAAACAGATCTAGTTATATAAAAGATGTAACTGTGAAGAACTCTAGCACTTGATTGGAAACGGACCATGGGATCAAACGCTGTAGGATAACCCTGTTGAGGATACGGTCTCTATTTTTACAGGTGAGTTTATAGAATTTGTCAACACAATTATTGGCTAAAAGATTATTACCATAAACAAAATTTGGTTAAATTCTGAAATAGAAAGGCTCATAGATTTGGGGAGCGCTTAAAAAAGATATTTGTCACAAATTAAACTGAAAATAACTAGCATAAATACATCAATAAACGAAACAAATTTAATAATATGGAGAAGCGAGCTCCTGAAACCATTTTCTCAAATCTTGATAATAATCTCGATGTTATGAAATCCTACTGGAATCTGATGAGACCATTGACTCAACATTCTGGTAAATACGAAACAATTCCCATACTTTGCTCATTTGATAAATTGTATTTCTCAGACTTTAAGAAATGAACAGTTTTCAATGTTTCTTTTTAAGATTTGTTTCCTCATTTGTATCATCACTTGAAGAGTTTAATACCCCGCTTACTATTTTCCAAACAGAACAAATATTGTATTAGAGAAGATTATTATTGCACGCCAATAATGTATTGATGCTATGTCTTCTTTACATACAAATAAGGCTGCAGGACCTGGTCATATATCCAATCATATCATAAAAAACATATTGCCAACGAGATTTCAAACCCCTTGCATCTTATATATCAACAGTCTCTTCGTTTGGGTTCTGACCCATCTCGGTGGAAAATCGCCACTGTTATACCTCTATTCAAAAAGAGTGATATATCTGATCCGTCAAACTATTGACCAGTCTATCCATTGAATTTTATAGGTACAATCTTTGCCAGAATTGTGTTTAAAAATATGTTTACAGTCACCAACAATCCAATCAACTTATTTATAAATACCAAATCTGGTTTTATTCCCGGCCATTTTTTGTTCATCAACTAACTGAAACGTATCAAAGAATCTTAAAAAGTTTTACCTATAAAGACGTGGCATGTGTAGCCTTCTGTAATATTTCCAAAACATGTGATAGAGTCTGGCAGAGAAGACTGATTCACAGATTTTCATCATATGGCGTCAGAAACCTATTTCTCAATTAGTTCAATAACTATCTTTTCAGACAGAAAACAATGAACTTTCACAACTAAGTTCGAACAACGCTGTCGTTTCGCCGGGTTCACTTTTACGACCTCTTCGTTTATATATATATATATATATATATATATATATATATATATATATATATATATATATATATATATATTAATCACACAGCAGACAACTTTACAAGTTTCACACGTTTATTTGTTGGTGACTCATACTTGTCTTACAGAAGGAGCTCAGTACTCGATATACAACACTCAATGAATCAGTGCCTTTGTCATTTGCAACAATCGTGATCAAACTGGTTAGTAAAACTTAGTCCTCAAAAAAACATCTTGTATGTTTGCTTTCTTTTTATATATATATATATATATATATATATATATATATATATATATATATATATATATATATATATATATATATATATATATATATATGGAGAAAGAATATTATCATACAGGTTAGATAATTTTAGTTAGCGGTGATGGCGAGGATGATGATGACAAACAACAAATTGTTGCCAGATTAACTATTTTAACCAAAACTGTTCGATCTGAAGACATCATTGCAGAAGGTGATGCCGACATGCAGCAGATCCCCCCCCCCCCCCGCCATTATTGATGCTATAGAAAGTCTGGAACGATGGCATCGAAACAACCTTCAGAACCTGCAGATAAACCGCCAGAGAATTCGGACGGTGATCCTGACGACAAAACCCGCCTAGAATAGCACAATTAGGAGTAAGCGAAGTGTTCAAAGGTCGATCGTAATGATGAGCTCATACCAAAATTTAATAACAATCTTAACACAGGTAATTCAAGTTTCTCAGACAAAGCTATTAAATGTGCATCTCTAAATGTTTTTGTTCTCAAACGTAAACTTTAACTAATCCAACAAATAACTTTTTTTGCGCTTGTTAAACAAAGCATGACAATTTCGATAATATTGAATTACAGGGATATACTTTTTGGTCTAAAAATCGAAAACAAAATTATTACCGCAAGAGCGGCGGGTTTGGTGTTTTTATAGAGAATTATATTTCTCCATTTCTGCCTATATTTCAATCTGACTCAGATTACATACTTTGGTTTAAAGTCGAGCAAACTGGTCTTCAAACTGACGATGACGTTTATTTTGGAGATGTCTATGTTCCTCTATCAGATTACTAACATGTGTACTTCGAATAAATATGAGTTTTTAATGGAAGACTTTAATGCCAGGACTCATAACATAAATGATTATTTGGAAGCGGATGAGTTGCTTCTCAAACACTTAGATTTTGTGCCGATTACATTTAGTTCATTTTCCAGGAAATTATTAACACTGGGAAAATACTAATAGACATATGTAGAAATAATAATCTTATTAAATTAAATTAAGATGGTGACGATACGAGTGTTGGTTTTGCAACTTTCCGAAATACTTCTGCTATTGACTATTCAGTTGTTTCTAGCAACGCTCTCAAATATGTTAATAAATTCTTCATTCAGGAACTTGACCATTTTCTACAGATGGTCACTCTTTGGTAATTACTAGTTTTATTTTCTACCACAAAACCAAGCATATTTTTACTTGTTGATAATAAAGCATCATGACAAAAACCGACATAGAACATAAAATGGCTGATTATATGAAAAATATGGATACCAGTAAACTTGAAGAGATAGTAAAGAAGAACCAGGATTCACAGAACAGTATATAATTCATAGATAAGAATGATATCAACAGTCTATATTCATCGATCTCATCATTATTTAATGATTCTGCTTAAAAATGTTTAATCATAGATAATAGCGGTCCAATTTGTAATAAAAATAACAAACGATGGTTTGGAACTAAATGCTAAAAGGCCCGCAGAAAATAAAACCTGGCGAGATAAATACATAACAATAACCCATCACAAACAGGACAAATCTTGTAAACGTAAGTAAAATATACAAAAGAACACAGGTCCGGAAACTAAGTCTGATGCCAAATTGACACAATGGAGAGGAACATTGCACAAAGCCGCACTCTGCCCCCTGAATAAGAACGCGTTCACTAGAAGAAAACTTCTCAGACAAAGGCAATGTACCTGATAATAAAATACTCTGAGAAGCTCCTGTGTCCCATAATAATGTAATAGGGATAGGTTTGACAGAATCACCAATAAGTGATATAGAACCTTCTGACATCAATTGTTCGTAAGTCTCCAAAATAGAATCAGACTGGAGTTTATTTGACCCAATAAATGTATTGCTTTCAATACAAGACCGTGACCTTGACTTCTTTGAAATAAAGAGCATTTGGAATAGCTCTATCTGTATTCTATTGCTTATTTTTCAACCTGTAGCAATCATAAATTACGTGCCCTTTCTTTTTACAGTAAGTGCACGTCGGAAGAGATATTTATTCCTGATCAGTCATATATCAGTTGTTTGATTCCTAAAAGTTGCAGAACAATTAATTTTTAAATTTTTATATACACAGGGAATAAAAGAAAAAAAAAGAAAGAAAGAAAAACAAAAGAAAAGAAAACTGCGAAAAATGAAGAAAAAAAAAAGGATTTATTGGAAAATACTAAATAATCTAGGGACGGAGAATAAAAATGTTAAACTTGAAGAACTCTCCGATTTAAAAAAAGGAATATTTACAACATAAATAAAAAAGAGAATTCTAAAGATGATATAAATATTACAATAGATGACAATGATGAAATTCCTAATTCTGCAATAACTAGTCAGAAGTTATTAACTGTATTAAAAGTCTTCAGAATAACAGAACTCCGTCGTACGATAATGCATTAAACGAATATATCAAATGTACTTCTGATATACTAATGATTTTGTATGTTTCTTTTTTCAATATAATATTTGGCACGGTCTGATTCCGGACGCATGGCTTGCAGGAATAATTAGACCAATATTTAAGAGGAAAGGGGATCCAAGCTTACCTGATAATTATAGCCCTATCACGATTTTGAGCTGTTTAAGTAAACTTTAAACATAAGTACTTGAAGAAAAAAAAACTTTAGAAGTTTTTAGATTTGTTAGGTTCTTAAAGAAAACCAAGCCAGATTCAGGCCAGATTATTTAACTACAGATGATATATTTTGTCTTTGCGCTCTTACTGAGTTTTTTTTTAAACTTGCAAATTGAAACTATTTTGTGCCTTTTTTTATTTTTGTAGTGCTTTTTACAATGCTGATAGGACAGGGCAGTTTAAGAAACTATTAGATAACAATGTCGATGGGAAAATCTTAAGAATAATATGTGGTATGTATCATAAAATCAAATCTTGTGTTAGTTTTGCGGGGGAGCAGTTCACTTTCTTTCACTGTAGTAAAATTTTTGCCAATTATATTTATCATGTATGTATGTCATATATATATATATATATAAATATATATATATATATATATATATATATATATATATATATATATATATATATATATTCGATCATACTATTTTACCGATTTTACTTTATTGGTGTGAAGTTTAGGGATTAGAAAAAAAAATCGCAATTATTGAAAATTTGCATAACGATTTTTAAGCAACATTTTAAAATTGAGGAACAGTACTCCTATTTACATGTTTTATTCAGAACTAGAACGGAAACCTATAGATATAGTTGCCAGATCCAGAATGATAGGATTTTGGATCTTCATCACCATTTATAAATGGGATAAACTATCTAGACTTGTTTATAAAATACTTAATACGGGACCACTGCTAACGCCAGTACCTATAAGTGGATGAATAGCACAAGGAATACTGTGATAACTGATGGGAGACAAGACCTCCTATATATTATGAATTTATCAATAATCCTAAAGGAACAAAGCGATTGATAACAGAAACTTTAAAAGACCTTCTATACAGGAATGACAATCTTGGGTAAATCTATCCTCTAAGGGAAAATTTTGCCAATGTTTAAAACAAGATTTGAATATGGAAAACAACTTATTACTGTTACCGAGTAATGTGTATTTACCATTAATGAAGTTTAGGTTTCCAATCATAGACTCCCTGTTTAAACTGGTTGCTGGGACAATAAACATTTTGAGGAAAGAAGATGCAATAATTGTGATAAAAATGACATCGGGGACGATTTTCATTATTTATTCATTTGCCAAAATTTCAAAATGAAAGAAGTAAGTAATTAAAACCGTTCTATTACCGCAAACCATGTATTACAAAATTGCAAAACTTATTTGCCACCAGTAATTGCAATACTCTCCATTGTTCACTCCGCACGTGTAGCCATCTGTGTCTGTAACGGAAATGCTTCGCGGATTGGTGTTCCAGAAAAAGGAGTGGAGCAAATGAATATTTTTACCACCCCTAGAAAGTGTTTAAAGAAATCTCATCCGCTTCTTTCTTCTAAAACGTCAACTTTAATTATGTTTTTAAAAAGCATTCAAGTTCATAAATATTTATCAGTAATTCTTTGATCCAATTGATAATATCCTTTTTGTTATGCCAAATTTGCAGCTAATTCCTTTTTAAAATTGGGTGAACAAACTTAAATTTTACGATTTTCTATTAATAATAGCTGGGCCTGTTTTAAATTTCTAGCAAGAACATATGTTTTGGTAGCAGAACACATTTGAAGGCTACGCGCTGAACAAATGATCTCTTACGGGTTAATTATTTATATAGTGCTGAGATTGTTCGAGAATCATTGTTTTTAAATTAGTTTCATTTTTCCACTATAAGTGATATTTATCTTTGTAATTACATGTATGAGTTGTAGGGCAGTATTCAGCCATTCAGGTGGAAACTAGTCACCACTAATAAATATATCTTTCAATATCACTGATTTTGATTTGGTTTAATCTTATTTATTTTTACAAGATTCCGAATCAATTTGTTACTCAGCAACTTATGACTGGTTTATAGCATTCTACAGATCGACCATTCATACAGCGTTTATTGCACACCACATTGAAAATGTACTGCAGTAAAGGCGTGTTTTGTTTTGACAGTTCGCATGGAAAGATGAATAATAATAAAGAAAATATCATTCAAAGTAGTGAATTTCTGATAAAACATAATTAGATTTAAAATAAAATAAAGCATTAACAAACGTGTATGTCCTTATAAACCATTTAATGATTGGTAGTGAATAGTAAATGAAACATCCATAATTATTCTCCAACATTCCTATGGAGCTATGAAAACGTCTTCTCTTTCTACCTACTCACTTTAATTATAAAAAATCTCCATAGCTCGAACACCCAAGGGACCAAGCAAATCCGTTCGATATATCCGTAGTCTGTAGTTGTTCGAGATATCCGTAGTCTGTAGTTTTTGAGCGAGCGAGATTTTACATAAATATAAATGTTCTAGAGCGTCTTAAAAACAAGTTCGACCTATCGAGTTAACTGTATTCAAGATAATGAGTTTTTCTTATGCCTCTTTCCGTGTTTGATTGTTTATTTTTCCGTTTTATTTTAAACTTTCCTGGCTTACATGACATTGGAAAAATGGAGGGGTGGGGCTGAGGGTATAAATTAGTGGCGCAAAATAAGAAATATCGAATTTGACAATGAAGGGTGAACATGATAGGTTTCGTGTTTTCTCATGTACTCTTCTATATGCTTTTTACAATTTAATTTCGTGAAGAAGTATTTTAAAACAAAAAGATTTTGAGTTGCAGCTTTATAAGTAGTATCTAAATGCATATAATCCGGCGTAGACAAATCTCAACTAGACAAGGTATTACTTCACCCTGGTCAATTTAGGAGCTCGGTGCTAAATCCGGTCATAGCTTTCCATTGGGTATGGAAGTCCAGAGACACATTTATAAATAAAAAAGAAGTCCTATATATAGAAACATGTAGATCACATTTTAGAAGCTAAAAGTCCAGAATTTAAAAAAGTGCAGCTGGGGTCTTAACCACCAATAGCTCTGCCGGTGTACTTCGTTTGGTACAGGTAATCAATGGCATTACCTACCAAAAACAAGGATTTTGCCCACTATCATGTTAATGTTCTATTCTTTCCGTATTATTATGTTCATTATCCACTGCATGCGTGGACCAAATTTGAAAACTGGTCTATGGAAATTTGTATTTTAATGTCATGTCTATGGAGGAGGGTATACCAGTGTATAGTCACATCAAGTCCCGTCCGTGAAGAATTTCGTTTCCACTCAGCTGCCATTGAAGGACTTCATGGTCTGAAACAAAATTTAGTTTGAGGTTTTAATTGCATTGTATTGGGAGTTGATATTCTTTTCGTATATACATATTTCTAGTTCTAACGTGGTTTTTCAATCCAACGATGATATTCGCTTAACATCCAAAGCGACAGAAAACTGACATCCCACAATTAGTATATATGGTCAACTACTATAAAAGAAATATCCCAGTCATCGTCAGATGTTGCAATTTATACTGTAACATCACTGACTAGCACATCTATTCCAAGTTAGACAGTTTATAAAATGAAGCGAAAGACTATTACATGACTTAAAACAAAATTAGATACTTCACCCGATATGTATCTTTCAAGTTGAGATTGTCTGCAGTGCGCGTTAGTTTGATAAAATTAACAAACAAATATGAAATATGAAAATACCTAAGAAATGCTAACTAAAAATGTGTACTTGCTGCTTTGTTGTTGATGCATTGGTGCCTTTAACAACACCTGTTGCAAAAGCAGTTTCTCATGAATACCTTATAACAAGGTTCGCAATAACCGTTTTTGTTGAATTCAGTTATGTTTTTTTTTGCATTTGGGGCCTTATTTTCCGCTGACGAAATGGGATCTCAGACCCCAGCCGCTTTGCAATTTTGCCTGTTTTAATTTCTTGAGAAAATGTTTGGATTTATAGTAAAAGTCATATAGGTCATGTAGCTGGGGTCCATCCAGCAAAGATCATACAAGTGACAGTACATATAAATATGTCATCTATAGCTGGTAATAAGAATGATAATAAATGTACTTACTTTTCTGCACCTTGAATTTCTTCAAAATGTACTTTTTGATCCACGGCGCGAAACTGCACTGCAATCTAGACTACATTTCCAACAGAAATCACATTCCAAAAGGAGAATTTACTGCACTCTAAAATGAAATGAATTTGATATTCCCTAACAAAAATATTAAATCCTGCATCTTTTTGAGAATTTCAATTAAAAGAATTTCATATTTTGTCGACCTTATGATTCCAAACTATCAATGGCAGAACAGTAACACATGTGTAGCTTGCTGTTGACGCCAGTCCCACCAGCTACATGTACATCGTACGTAATCAACACAGCTAATAACGCAAGTCCACTACAGCTAAAAGAGCAGAATTTAGTTAAATCGACAGAAAAACAAAATCCCCCCATTCCAGATCAACTGGGAAAGTTGTTCCAAGGCGCAGTCATTCACAATATGACTCAAAATTTCAATTTTAAGTAGACCAAAATGAGATTTCTTTTTTAAACGAATGACTGAGCGCGCGGTACTCTACCAAGTTCAAAGGTCACTGGGCGGTGCCATCTGCGTATGAATACTGTTACTGTGTATTTGTTTAACTATGGTTGTGTATTTACTTTGGAATATAGCAGAAATTCAGTTACTTTGTTCCTTGTAGTGTGTTCTTTTTATTATTCAGCCTTAGGTAGAAAAGCAAAATGAGTATATAATAAAAAGGTTACTACATTTGTACATGAAAATATTAACTCGTTTTTTCTGAGCTATACTGCACTCCTGACGTCGTGCAGTATAGCTAAAAAGAACTCTTTCATATTTTCCCATACAAATGCAGTAACCTATAAGTATTCGAGTATAAATCCTATACTTTCATCACTCATGGTGATAGAAATGGACAGTATCCATATTTGTGTACAAATGCTATATATTGATTGTCCATGGTGATATATCTATATATCAATCATATTTGTTTATAAGTTCCATGGGTTAATTCTTTGATTTTCTCGTTTAAGTTTCATGTTATGATTAGTTTCATGTTAGGAACTATATCGTTTCCTTATATCAGTTCTTGAACTCGGTGCACATCATTCTGTTAAATCCATTGCGGGACTTTATGCGCACAAGTATAGTGTCAGATTCGTTCATCGTTCAATTACATTACAAATAAGCATCTCATTAACGAAATTGCTTTCGGTGTTCTCGCTAAATCCAATCCCAACCCGGCTTCATCCTGTTACAGTCACTATTTAGAGTAAGCTTGCAAGTCAGCTTACAAATAACTTTTGTTCTGATTCAAATTTATATTGATCTAGCTTAGATTTCCTTGCATTTACACAATGAATAAAACAAACTCAGATATTAATTCAAACCTTGAATAAACCTTTCCCAACTTGGGACACTCTCGCGTGCTGTAGCAAGTAAAGATAGAATATAAGAAGTATATCTAGACTGAGTGGTTATCATAGTGGTCACGAGCCTTGGGCCTAGACTGTGATGATCTTCACCGGACTATATATTGTCTATGTGATTACGGGCTCGGAGAGAAGGTTTTCGATCCAAATTGTAATCCAGACACTTGCCCTAAGAGCTAGATACTATCAATTGCTTATGCAATATTAATCCAATTATGATTGCAAAGTTCGAGGCTAGTGTCATCGTATATGACACTATGCCCAAACGAATTGGTTTACAGCAAAGACAGCCCCAGAACTGAATAGGTTACATCAGTCCACTATGTCACTTTGAAGTGAGTACATTACAAATAGAATCAAAAGAGGATAAAAATACAAAAAGTATTCTTATGCATAACGCAAGTCTCAGTCTGGAGTTTATATACAGAAACAAAATGTGCACAGTCTATGCAACTTTCTATCATGATACATGCATCAAAGAGACATTGCATGTATAATGTTAAATTAAACAGCTGAGATAGCTTTCGGCACATGACAAGCCTTGAATGATAAATACACTGAACCTATATACAGCAAACTGATGAAAGAACAGCAAAACACGGAGATATCCACACGAATATGTCACACACAATCACACGCACATACACTTCCTATCGATACACAACTTGCTTCTTTGAATCTTTGTTTCACAATGTCTCCAGAGGCAAATGAAAATGGCCATATTGAACATATATGTACATAACAGAGCGAACACATAATTGCCACTCAATCTGTCCCATGTACCAGCTGAGTTAGCACACACGTGGAATTCCTTCCATAACTGTGAGACAAATTGAACACATGCATGAATCATGACGAAATTTTGTTAAATAGCAATGGACATGCACTCTTACGATGAGGAATCTTGCAGTGAAACGCCTGTTTGTGTTACATGTGCACCTAACCTAGACACCTTTGACGGTAATAAGCACGAAAAGAAGAATTATCTCCATCTGGGATGGCATCTCATATATATTACATGATATGACAAAATGAAAGAAAGAAAAACGATGGACATGACTTTTGCGAATTAACATAAAACCTATATCATATCCTGTAGTTGTTATAAGAAGGGCAGTTATATGAACAGTAACAGTGAAAGCAGTCCTGTTGGTTTTTGAATGACAACAAACCAGTCGTTTGAGGTTAGCAATCGTTGATCATGAGCTGGAAGTTCATACATGGCTTGCTGTGTTCTTCATTTGACAACATCCAGTGTTCTTATGTGATGACAATAACAATTTGATAATCATAGGCATAGAACGTGTATGAGGTAGTCGGAACATTATGCGAAGCGGCCTTAGTAGCAGGTCCCATTCGAAACGAAAGACCAATATATATATATATATATATATATATATATATATATATATATATATATATATATATATATATATATATATATATATATATATATATATATATATGTTCTGTGTGTTGAAAAGGTCTTTTTTATGCTATTGATTCGGTGCAACTTATCTGTAGGTAACCTGGCATACATTTTTATGGAATCCAGAATGGTACCAAGGTATTCTTTAACTGTACAAGGAGCAAGACTTCAAGTCTTTTGACATTCAAAGGTGGATTGAGGAATATTTTCTATGCCGGTTTGGAAACCATGCAAAACCATTTATCAGATACTTGTGTGATGCAATAAGAATGTTACATCTGATAAACAAGATTATCAAAATTGTCATCGTTCCGTCAGTTTTAAGCTTCGGGAAGCCAATAGTCAAATAATCATCAAACAGATGTAGGATACACCCAACCCCACAGGTTTTCTCCATAATCCAGCATATGGCAGTGGATGATTTATAATAAAATAGCAGGGCTTGATTTGCAGGTAAATGTCAGTCTAGTATACAAACAATACTTCCCTTCCCACTTACTTCCATAGTGATGAAAAAGAGAAGAAGGGGACATTGATAAAAGTTGAAAAGCATATGTGATAATAGTTTTACAGAACTGACTTCCTTTTCCCTGACGTTTTAGCTACTGAATAACATCGTCTATATACACTTATAACGAAAAGTATTCACCTTTATCAATCAAATATTTGCTTAGCTTATTTTTATCGTGAGAGGAAGAAATGTCTACAATCAGGAGCTTTTTCCCCGAATACTTGTCTTTTGCTATCCCTATTGGGTTGATACGGTATATGGGGGGAAGGGAGTTATGCCAAAGGGTCCAAGAATGTAGCCTTTTGGACTTTAATAGTAGTTACATATTCTGACTGTCTCAAAGCTGATTAAAGTTTACGACATTCAAAGGTGGAATTTAAAATATTTTCTTTGCCAGTTTTGAAAACCATACAAGGCCATTTATTAGATGCTTAAGAAGGTCTTGGTCTGGTTGAGGTATTAGTTCAGTCTATATACACGTGGTATTGATTGGAATGCTTGCGTTGATCTTATTTTGTTTTTGCTGGTTTTGTTAACGCATTATTGGCTATATCATGCCGAGGAAATGGAAGCTACGTGCCTTTACCATGGACACAACAGGCAGACGAATCCGGGCTGGCCTGGGCGGGTATCGAACCCGCTACCCTTTAATTAAGAGTCCGATGCTCTGCCAACTGAGCTACCTCGACTCTCGGCTTGCGTTGAGAATACATGGTTCAAGTTATATCTAATTCTGCTTGTTATTGGCTACTTATTTTTGTTTCTTGCGTCAGAAAGTTCCAGCTGTGGCTCAGGCTATGAGATGTGTAGGTATTTGTAATTCATTCTTACACAGTCCTTTTGACAAATGAAATTATTACAAATTCGCTGGCGATTATAATAGGTGTGTGGCTTACCGTAACTGTATCGCTAGGATCTTTGAAAATGCAGAGTTCTTGTAATTTGGTGGTGTTTTCTATATGGTGGACTTCACTGGGGCTGTGTCAGCAAGTTAGTCACATGGGAGCAGAAACTAGTGAAGTGGGATATGCTGTTACAGAATATACAAGCATTAACCTTATGTCCCGAAAATACTGCCGCATGAATATCATGATTTATTGTTGCCCAATTCACCTGAATTGCCTGTTTTAAAGATGAAGCTGCCAACGCTGAGAATTCCTTGTGATATTGATAGTGAAGGGTCACACAAAGCTGCTTAACCAGTCTACTGACATTTTTCACAGAGGCATTTAATTCCACTCGTATGTGAGGATAAACGTCACACATAATGTGTGTGCATATATATATATATATATATATATATATATATATATATATATATATATATGTGTGTGTGTGTGTGTGTGTGTGTGTGTGTGTTTGCTTCAATGTATTCTTCAACTTTATATTTGCTTAACCATCATTTGTAGGTTTAAAGAAAAGCAAGCATCCGTCAGATTCTAAGAGTCGCCCTTCCCCCTGATATCCTGGCATAAGTGGAGCATTAATAACTTCACCTCTCATGAGCTGCTGGCAAATGCGGGGACTAACTGCCTCCGTTTTTATAGCCGGATCTGCTGGCTCTCCCCCACCCCCACGTTTGTCAAAGCAGGCTAGGTTTTTCCAAGTCGCCCATAGCTTGATGCTGCCCGTAGCCGATATATCTGCTGGAAGTGTGACGTCATCAGCTAGTATGCTGCAGGAGGCGAGGCGCTTTATGCATATTTTAATTATTTCAAGCGCCTGATTTGCTCTTGCAAGTCAGTGATGGAAATAGTTTCATCATCGCGTCGCTGTAATAATTTTTCCTATAATACATTCTCTGATCGCTGTTTCTGCATTTTCCTTATATAACTGCAGTAATATACTCCGTGGCATTGTTTGGGGTGTGTGAATATTTCGCTCCAACAATGCGTTCCTTATTTGGACTATATTCCAATTTTCCGAGCGTGACGAGTCCCATTGTAGTGAGTTGTTTTCGGTGTTATACCCGTGATTAGTAGAGTTCATACTTTTTTTTCTTCAGGTATTTGCAGCCCGCATTTTACCACTTACGGTTCTCTGCCTTGAAGACATTTCTTTATGTAAGAATAAAAATGTGAAGAATATTTTACTGCAATATATATTTTTTCAAAGTATTATTGTCATGTCCCTCGGGTTGAATCTTCAAAATTTTTGGAATGCATGTCAAGCTTAGCAAGAAAGAATATAGTACGACGTATATTACTCGACGACCACAGAAAAAATGAGATTATGCTGAATCAGAGAGACGGAATGTAAATAAATGGCTATGTGATATCTAGACAGGGATTCTCTCATCGGCTGCTGACCACTGCAACTGATTAACCTGGGCTGTTATTCAAGATCTCTGTCTGGATCAAGTTCTAACAATGATTCCCTATCTTGTTCAGCAGCTACATACACTTGATTCATGAGTTATTTCCAAGCACCCTATATATTTAGGCATATAGACTGCATTGGAGTTGTTATGCAAACCGTGTTCAGTGGTGCCATTAAATATAAAAATAAATGAAAGGTGAGCAAGACAAAAAGCAGGATGAAGATTCTAAGCTGAACAAAGAACCTGAAAAGGTTAATTCATAAAAACCGAAAGATTCACATAGAGTTGAACTTGGCAGACAACTTGCAAAACGTTTACAGGAATGTAAAGGAGCCAAAGCGGAACTTTTAAATACAGGGGTGGATCGGGGTGGTTGGGGGAGGGTAGACGGGACCGGCGCCCCCCCCCCAAAAAAAAATATCAGCGCGAAACAACCTGAACGTTTCCTAGAGTAAGTTTTTCTTTACAGTTAAATGGTTAAAATTATTGCATGGAAACGCTAAAAATACAGGAGCTTCCGGGGGCTTCACCCCTTATGCCTCCACCTGGGGTTCCATCGCGCAGACACCTAGCCTACTTGTTTACAACACCCCACCCCATCCTACCCTCTTCCCCCGCCAAACGATATTTCTGGATCCGTAACTGAAAGAAAGGAAAAAGACTCTAAAACATTACAAGATGGTGCAGTCACACTACGTGAAAGGAATCAAACAAATTCACGTAGTTCAAACAGTACGATCTAATATCTGATAGGCGGTCGTGTTGTTGTCATTGGTATTCTGCTCATTTGGTCTAAAAGCAAACTTTATTCTTTTTTAATGCTGATGAAATGGTCAAGTTGTACAAAACATATTGTTAGAAGCAAAGTAAATCAACACCTTTAAAGAGCAACAGCACGGCCTGTACGTAGATGGGTTTCGTTTAGTATCCGACGTTCAAGATCACAAGACTTTGACTATATATAACCCAATCAATGAAATGCTGTAACTTTCCAGATACTAAATAGCATAGTTTTTGCCTACAGACAAATGTCAGCTGAGACAAAAACATTTATTAACTATGTTTATCATGCAGCATAGGATATTCGAGCAATTGCAAAATTAATTATTCGATTTTCACTTAGTTCACAACTCATTTCCTTATAGCAGATGGATTTCAAACGGACAAAATCGTTATTCCTTCAGAGTCAGAAGAAACAAAATGTGAAAAATACAACAGTACAACCTAAAACTGGAAAGCCTGTGGAAAACAAAGAATACCTCGCCGTTTTTACTTCGGGACACCTCACTTTAATTGACGAAGGCGACGTAAAACACGACATCTACAGAGTCAACAAAACCGGTTACCATGTCAAAGTCGACAAAGACGAACCGACAATGGAATTAACTTTAGACATAAAACAATTAACGAGATTAAAAATGATGTGGTCAGTGTTAGAACATCGATACAATCTGCAGAAAATAATGGCGAACTCTATTACAATAGACAGCTCATCGTTGGGCCTGGACAATGTCTGATCGTGGAAACAGTCTGATGGTTTCCATGAGAAAGAAATGTATTTTACGAATCCAATCGATAACAGAAACGTTAAAGTATCCATATTGTTGCAGAGAATAGATTTTGTTGTTTTGTCATTCCCTATTTGACCTGATTCATGTACATTTCGAGGTTGTACAAAATATTAGGATTTAAAATAGTCTTTGTTTCTTATTGTTCATCTAATAGAACATACTGTTTTTTAGTTCGTCAGAAATATTGTGAAACAATATATCTGTAATCATTGTAACCTTTGACATTTTTACCGTTGACTTTTCTATAAATGTTTTTAAAATCCATGCATAGTGACTGACCTTGCTAATTTTTTTTACTTTCCCAGCAAGTCGAGGAACACCTCACCTTCTGCTCTGTGTTCTTTTTTATTTCCCCAGCACAAAGAAGATCGCACCCAATCGGTAGTGTTGCCAGCCCGATGGCGGGCTCGCCCGACATTTTCAAGGACCTGTGGTCATTGAGCCTTTTCGAGGTCCTATGGTCATTGAGACAATAGTGACAACTGAAGTTAGCCCTTACACTCTAATCCATAACAAATCCGGAGATTTCGCATGAAATACATTAGCGGATGGCCACTCCCATTAATACACTCAGCGCTTCCTAACGGCTACATAAATATATCCTTGATGTGTATACAAACCATTACTTGTGCGCAGATTATGCTGTGTAGGTAAATTTGCATACATTGTATTGATGCTATAAATAGCTGTAATTAAGGAACTTAACTCATAATAACCCACACACTACAGAGGTGTCTTCTCTGAACATCTGTCTATTGTTGACACCTGTCTATTAAAACCATGATTATAATATTTTGTCAATTTTGCCTACTCTAGTAATAAAATTGCAGAGTAGTGTTTGCTCCGCCGTTGTCTTTCTGCTCAATGCTCAGACGCTACGAAAGTAATTGTAACTTCGGTAAACATGCTCTGCATGATCATACTGAAGGTATGTAATGCCATGGACATACCTTGCCGAAGACGACGCAGAGCATGATCAATCATATCGTGCCATGTGAAGATTAATTTTGTAAAATAATATCTCCCTTGTTTTACTATACTAGAGATTATCGATTTTTTTACCTAGTCTATACTGCGCCAGCGTGCATTAATTTTTATTTTACTGTTGTCTTATGCGTACACGAATGGGTTGGTGTCTTGCGCTTTGTACACTAGTAAGTTTGAAATTTTGTTGTTTTAGTGTTGTCGTCTCGGAATGATAGGTATTCAGAAGTGGGTTGGTGTATTAATTGTTATTTGCTATTCGATATATATATATATATATATATATATATATATATATATATATATATATATATATATATATATATATATATAGTGCCACAACCGCAATATACCCTGGTAGAGTTATCGTTAATGTTCCACTTGGCAACTTGCAAAAGGCAATCAATATTATTTACAACCATTCAGAAATATAAACACGAGCTGATAAGGAGAAGGATTATACGTAGGTCATATATAAAAATATAGTTTAGACGAGTGAGGAAAGAATAATTTCATCTTATAATTAAATCAGCACGGAAATATTTAGCTATTTTAATAAAAGTAAGCTCTGCAAATCATACAGTAATCAAATAAGTATCGTCACCTGAAAAGGTAGAATGGTATGTTTACGGTAGAATGGTATGTTTAATTGTTGCATACTGTAACTACTAAATTTGCTCATATCACTTAAACCTTCATAGGCGATACTGCTTGTATGTTGTTTAAACTATTTTGTTGGGCAACAATCTTATTACAGAAACTTATAATACTACAAAATCTACTACTAGACTTTATATTCATATGTACAAAAAGTCAGACACTTAGTAAAAAAGTGTAGAAGGCCCCTTTTGTTATGAGCCTCACTGTCAATCCGAATTTTTCCCACTAATATTTTACATAATAACAAAAAAAAAACCATTTTGCATCGGACTTGTAGGTTCTAAAAGCTACCTCAGTTGTTTTGTAAGGTAGCAGTAATATATTCAGAATACAGAATCACGAAGGAGAAATGTCCTTATTGTCTGATAACACATCGATGCTGTCTTTATTGTTCGATCACACATCCATACTCTCCGAATATCCAATCACACCGCGTTATTCTTGTTTTGGTATTAAAAAGTTTAAACAGTATCCGATACAATTTTCTTTAATTATTTTCAATCGATTTTCTTAAATCTTCAAGTTTAATATTCATTACATTCTAGCGGTATTATGACCATATGAAGTAATCTATTTCCCAAAATCTTTTTTAGGAACTGTGTCGACTTGTAAGATAATCAAATTGTGATGGAAGATATTATTGAACTTGTAGCAAAGGAGAGAATTTTAATCAGCATATCTCCAATATAATTATGTTTTTCGTGATTTCTTAATATCCGCTGATGTCAGTACTAGATTGTGCGTGAAGTATAATATTAGCTCCAGTTAATCAGTTTTCATTTCAACATTTCTTGTTTTCAGAATTGTAATTTTTTTCCAAACATGGCATGTTTGCGATACAATGTGCATGTTAGTTTAGCATATAGCAGAACTGACTATATTAAGAAAATATTAAAATAGATGCATATAATTCAAAACAAAACAAAAAAGCAATAGTAACTATGACCTTTCCTACTGACATTTTCCTACCTGTCGTACAACGTAACTGCTAACTGGTAGCTTAAGGGCGTATATACAACTGTTTAGAAAGTTGTTTATTAATTCATATGTTTGGTTTTCTTTCATGCAATACCTACCATTCTTTTCATCCTATTAACTGATAATATTGATGCAGAATTATTTCAGTTATGTATACTGTAACACGCAAGAGGTCTAACAGCACGTCACTACTAAGCGAAACCAGTGGTGTACTGGCCATTGGGCATACAGGGACAAATCCCGGTGGGCCGCCGCAAAAAAATCCGTTTTTACCGGTGTTTTACTGGTGTGAGCAAAAGCCCGGGCCTGTCCCGGCAGATAAGTCCAGGGCCGAGTTGCTTACCCAGTACACTCCTGAGCGAAACCAACAATGTCAACATCTGCGTGAGGCTGGCTTGAGGTCGATGTTTCCCATTTTTCCTAGGACCTTAAGACAACAGTCGTTGTCAACTGAATGGTTCTTAAATGCTCTAATAATACAAATAATTTTCCTCTAAACAACTAACGGCCCCACATTCACAAGACTCTAATTCCCATTTGCATAGTTTTCTTGCTTCAAGTTATATCGGCATTTCATGCCATGTATCACTAACACGACCCAATCACCTAATACTCAGAATTATTCCTATCTCAAATGGTCAAACACTTATACGTGAGATTATCCTGAGAATTCCTTATTTTAAGAAATTAGAGAAGGGCAATTTTACGAAACTAATCCATGCTATAATAAAGTCTCGTGAATACTGTACATTACGACGCACTGCTCCTAGTAATTACTCAATTTCAGAAATATCTTCCCGACACCGATACCCCATAATCAAACAAATACTGACTAAAATCTAACATAGCTGAAAAGGGAGTCGTAAATGCCAATAGTATACACCCTAGGTTTGTTACAATACTGTATAAATTACTTAGCGGAAACCTGTTAGTGCATGTAAGCACTTGATTATTTAATAATTTCAAAGAGTTCCCTAAAGCAGGTTTTAGAACAAAACACTCGCACATCATATTGTCATATTGTGGTAGGTTGAACAGCTTAAAATTAGACTGTATTAATCTTGATGGAACACTGAGAGTCTATTGAAATATGAAAATAATTATGAAATGAGTTCATACATTTATAATTTGACATATGTGCTTTTAGCTCAATACAAGAAAAACGACATAGAACAGGATAAAATTCTGGTGGGCTTACAGCTTTTGTTCGATCAAATTTAGTGGAAAATGGATCACTAATTTTTTTTTTTTTTTTTTTTTTTTGGGGGGGGAGGGGGTAATTATGTCGATTGTGTTGTGTTACATATGACGAGTGAATCTGATTACTTTGAACACTCTCCAATTCATGATGGAATGAGAAAAATGGAATTGAATCGTTAGAAGAAAAAATTACCACAGGTTATGGCAAGCTTCCCAGAAGCATATTTGTTTGTACCAAGTGATTTAAATGGTCGATGTGGGAAAATGCAGGATATTTTGCCATCACATAGTGTAATTTTTGTTGTCAGATGACTTTGCTGATAAAAGAAAAGAAAAATATAAAGTTATAAACAATTGTGGTTTATCCTTAATTGAATTATGTTTTATCATATAATATATACATTGTAAATGCAAGGTTATATGGGTATAAAGAAGGAAATTATACATTAACAGCTAATGATGGTGCGGGTCAGGTAGATGATGATGTTGCCTAAAGTGCTCTTTTTCCTTTTATTAAAGACTTTCAAAATTGTGAACCTGTTCATTTTCCGATACGTTGTGCATTAGTGGAAGTACATTACGAGGATGATGATGATAGGGATATGATCAATCAAATCTTCCCAAGGTTCCTTTGGAATGATGATAAAAAAGATGACACTGAGAAATGTTAGATTTAAGATTCGGTGAGATGAAAGATTAACTCTGTAATTATATCCATACCGGCATAAATGAAGCAGTGGGCAAATAAGGAATTTGTATCATATTTCAGCTCAAAACTTAGAAGCAGCGAGAGAATCTTCAATCTGATTGACCTCATCAATCAACCTGGTGGGACCAAAAGTGTGAGATTTTGAAAGGAAATACACAAAAAGAGCTTCGCCAGAAAAGCACAGCAAAAAGCTCGCAAAAATACATATCACATATAAATAAATTTAAGAATATATGTAAACAGAAAAAGGCTAATTTCAAGGAAATCAAAAGAAATAATAATTTGTTTGAAGATAAACATCATGTAATTATGGTATGTCCATTTTATTAAAAGTTAAGAATAAAACATTTATTAGCATATTGTGTGGCGAATCCTAATTTTGATACATTTTATTCTTCGATGCAAAGTAGAATAGCTCATACTGTGGGTAACCTCTCGGTCTTTATATATAACGTATTTAGGGAAAGTTGTTGTTGTTGTTGTTGTTGTTGTTGTTATTGTTATGGGTTTAACGCCATTTTTCAGCACATGATAGGTTATACATGGCGGCCAGTATTTGGTGGAGGAAGAACCCGAGAAAACCCAGGGAAGAACCACCAAGCCACGGGAAGCTACTGATAAGCTTTCTCACATACCCGAGCCGGAGACTCGAACCCACGCGGACAGAGGTGAGATGTCAGTGATCTGTAAAGGCGAGCGCCTTAGACCACTCGGCCACCCGGGGCCCCCTATTTTTTTAGGGAAAGAAAAGAATCTATAGTAGGGATCCATCCATTATTATAATATTAGCTTTGCTATTAACATATTTATAATATATTATCTCATTTTACATTTTTATGCGGCCGCTCTAATACAGTACAAACTTGTACAATGTACAATGATATATTATGGGCCGGTGGCCTTATATGTATATATATATATATATATATATATATATATATATATATATATATATATATATATATATATACATATATATATTCCAGTAGACCATATTGTAGCCCTGTATTAGCTATTAGCGTCTTAATATGTGTCTGTAATACTGCTGGACGATTTCTTGCAGTGCTTTCATCAAAATATTGTATTATAAATATAATTAAATTAATATACTCATTGTTGATATGTATACTTGCAATACATAAAATTCAGATTTATTTTGTTTGTAATTTTTTGCTCGCAAATCACTAACAAAGCACGGTGCATGCTAAAATACCTGATTCATGCATGCAAATATACTAGATGAAACTTCATTATTAACCTTTAGAGAAAATTCTCGGCCCTTGATTGGTCAATAGCCAATGGATAAGTTGTGGTATCTGCAGTTTGCCCTTCGTGTACGAAAAATGGCGTGAAGTCTTCAAGGTGTACACGATCTGGCAACAGGCCTATATTTCATGCTGACGGACGTCGTTCCTTTACAAGTTATAACGACGCGAAACTAATCATTGAAATTTATAACTTTAATTTCTAATTGTAAAAATAATTAATTTTTCAGATTATTTTAGTTAGTATGGGAATACAAACACAATTAGAAAAAACGAAAACTCTCAGATCACGTGTAGGTGTTAACATATGAATACGAACTAAGAGAAATAAGAAGCGTTGTGGGCTTCCCTAAAAAATGGTAAAATCCGAAGAAGAAGGAGCTTTAAGTGTAATAGATTCGTTAAAAGGTCTTTGGCTGGGTATACGAAATTATGATCACCTTAAATTTCGTATTTGCTTTGGTTTCGTCTAAGAAAATATGGAATTTAGGAGCATCGTATAATACCGTACACTGCGTCAAAAGAACGTGTTACCTAATAATTTAGACTATGTAAATAAGTATGCATGTATATATGTTTGCTTGTATGTCCTAAAGTTTTTATGCAATTCATTGTTACATTTTTCGAACTTTAGTTGTCGTAAAACGCTACTACATACATACGTGCGTACGCACGCATGTATGCATGTATGGATTTGGGTTAATGACACGTCAGCACAATACTAGAATACAAATGTTTCAATTTATCGTTGCTGTCAGAGACGTTCTCCACCATGCAGACATCCATTGTTATGTCCGCTCTGTTTCTTGAATATGGTGAGAGGAAAAGAAAACAATTAACCTACAGCTCAGAAAATAAATTATACCGATGCCGACTGATTAATTTACAGGGGAGGTGTTCGCTTGCAAGCTGAGCGACTATATAGTAAAAAGGGACAAATTCTGCTTCCAGACAGGTTTACAGTGCCCCGATTAATCCTTATATCTAAAATTATAGCAATCAAGTACAGGAATGCTTATGTCACGGCATTGCTTAGGAAAACAATATGGATGTCCAGGATCCGTATTCATGAAATTCCCCAACTTGAGTGCAGATTTAAATTCAATGTCATGCCAACTTAAACCGAACAAAGAAATCAGCAGCCAAAGGGTTCGACGGTTGTAATCTATTTAGATGAGAAAGTCAATTAGAAAACAGATAGTGTATTAAAAATGAAAATAAAAAGGGGACCTGTTTCTTTAGAGTATACACTATTTAGGTTTAAGCAGCCACTCAATTTAAAGAGTCTTGTGTATATTGCGGACTGGTATCCCAGAAATACATTTAATTTTGTAAGATAACAATCAGAAACGAATAGCTTTCAAAGTTATCATTGAAGAGAATATTATTCCAGATTTCCGTTGGTAATTAAAGTACAAGGAGCCATTCCCTTATCTCTTTCTCGTTAATAAATATATGTAGATATCCGATAGTTAAATCTTAATAAAAAAACAAATATCCCCACATATTTTTGATTGATAATAGACTTCCAATCAAGAAACACAAAAGATGCTGCCACGATCAACAAGAAAAAAATAATCTGCGAGCATTAGATCCAATCGAGATACTATATGTTTTTGTATGACAAGTTTGCATATGAACAAAGACAAGTAGATAGTATAATTTAATAAAATACATAGACTAAATCAGTTGAAATGTCAGTGAGCTATATGTGTTTGCTATTGGTTTAAAAACACAAGTTTATTGTAGTTTGCTGTATACCCTGTATGTTAACTGCAGGTATAATATAAGCTTCATAGTGATTTCAGGGTTTACTTGGTTTGATAGTTAGAATGACCACTATCATTATATTATGATCAAAATTTCCTGGTTTGAATTATTTTATTATGGTCATCAGGACTCACAACGTTTCCGAGTTAGAATTACCACTATCATTATATTGTGATCAACATGGCTCATCGGGTTTCCTAGTTTGAATTACAACTATCATTACATTATGATCATCAGAACTCACTAAGTTTCCGAGTTAGAATTACAAGTATCATTACATTATGATCATAAGGACTCATTTGGATTCCGAGATAGAATTACAACTATCATTATATTATGATCACCAGGACTCACTAAGTTTCCGAGATAGAATTACCACTATCATTACATTATGACATCAGAACTCACTAAGTTTCCGAGTTAGAATTACAACTATCATTACATTATGATCATAAGGACTCATTAGGTTTCCGAGATAGAATTACAACTATCATTATATTATGATCACCAGGACTCACTAAGTTTCCGAGATAGAATCACCACTATCATTACATTATGATCATCAGGACTCACTAGGTTTCTGAGTTAGAATTGCCTTTATCATTATATTATGATCAACATGGCTCATCACGTTTGAATTACCACTATCATTATATTGTGATCATCAGGGCTCATCAGGTTTCCTAGTTTGAATTACCACTATCATTATATTATGATCATCAGGGCTCAATAGGTTCCCTAACCTGAATTACCACTATCATTATGTTATGATCAACATGACTCACTAGGTTTCCTAGTTTGAATTACCACTATCATTATGTTATTATCATCATGACTCACTAGGTTTCCTAGTTTGAATTACCACTATCATTATATTATTATCATCGTGACTCACTAGGTTTCCTAGTTTGAATTACCACTATCATTATATTATTATCATCGTGACTCACTAGGTTCCCTAACCTGAATTACCACTATCATTATATTATGATCAACATGGCTCATTAGGTTTCCTAGTTTCAATTACCACTATCATTATATTATGATCACCAGGATTCACTAGGTTTCCTAGTTTGAATTACTACTATCATTATATTATGATCACCAGGATTCATTAGGTTTCCTAGTTTGAATTACCACTATCATTATGTTATGATCAACATATCTCACTTGGTTTCCGAGTTTGAATTACCAATATCATTATATTATAATCAACATGGCTCATCAGGTTTCCTAGTTTGAATTACCAATATCATTATATTATGATCAACATGGCTCATTAGGTTTCCAAGTTTGAATTACCACTATCATTATATTATGATCACCAGGATTCACTAGGTTTCCTAGTTTGAATTAGCACTATCACTATATTATGATCAACATGGCTCATCAGGTTTCCGAGTTTGAATTACCATTATCATTACATTATGATGACCAGGGCCCATCTGGTTTCCTAGTTAGAATTACCACGTTCATTACAGTATGATCATCAGGGCCAACGAGGTTTCCTAGTTTGAATTAGCACTATCACTATATTATGATGACCACGACCCATTCGGTTTCCTAGTTTGAATTAGCACTATCACTATATTATGATGACCAGGGCCCATCTGGTTTTCTAGTTTGAATTACCACTATCATTACATTATGATCATCAGGGCCCATCTGGTTTCCTAGTTAGAATTACCACTATCATTACGTTATGATCATCAGGGCCAAAGAGATTTCCTGGTTTGAATTATCACTATCACTATATTATGATCATCTGGGAGTATGTTTGACGAAGAAGAAAGAAAAAAGAAAAAGAAAAATAGAAACAACATACTCCTTTATCGAACGTTTGATATTTACAATATGATTACGGTTTTTCTGTTCAACTGTGCTATAACTTTGATGCCCAAAGTAAAATGACCTTTACAAATGTACAGTACTTTGCATATGTTTTATAGTACTAAACATGTGCAGCACCATGTGTTCTTGACACAAAAACGTCATGAAAAATATTTACTGCTCTGATAGACTTGACTATGCCAGTGCCATTAAATATGTTGATTTGAACACAATTATAAAGTATACAAATGCAATACACAACAAAAAGTGAATATAAAGGAGGAACATATTGTCTAAATACGAATGTGACTAATAATGCCATATACAATGATTGTATAAAGGAACCGTAAGTATTTGAGATACCAACTTTAGGCTATTTCACAATAAATGTCTCAACTGTCTTGTCACAGCACTGAGTAGTTAAAAATGATGAGTCAGCATTTGGCTCAATGCTGTTTTTCTAAACGTGCATAATGTCAAGTATCCAGAACTGCTTTTGTTTTGAGATATATACCTTTTTGTTACTTGGTTTTTGATAGATCAAACTTGGGTACATGTTTGATGGTTACGGACACTACACATGGCATAAATCTCGAATACAAATATAATCTGTTAAACAGCTGAAAACAATCTCAGAGCAGTTATCTTTCTGGGTAATACATACAATTATAACCAAAACATTTATCTAAGTATAAGAAAATTATGAAAAAGTCATGCGTAGAAATAACTGTAACAAGAACAAATTGTCCTTTAACAATTCAAAATGGACTTGAAATACTTAAAACTGGACCCATACATTGAACAAAATGATTGAAAGATACTTATGATGAAGCCTACACTTATTTGAGGGTCAATGATATAACGCATGTGTTTTTCTCTCTCAATGTTACGGACACTACAGGAAGTATTTTGTAATTGGATATAATAAAATATATGTAATTGGATATAATCAAATATATGCAGTACAAGATTTAATGGAGCTGTCTGTGTCCTTTCATTGTCTCTGTTTTTGTTCCTGGCCTATATCTTTTAATATCAGTTGCAAAAATGAACTGGCATTTCGCAAGAATTTTCTTCAAATCCTTTTCTATTTGATATTCTTCTTTTGTCAACCTTTCTCTACAATGGTTATACACGACTTATGCTGTGCCACTGACTCTTCTGTAGTTTAATTTTACTGTAGCCACAAATCATCAGACACGTATTTTCCATAGCTGATTTCGAAAAAAATAATTGTCTTCTTCGATTATTGCCTTAAGCTTATGACGGCAAATGATTTTTCCCATTGTACTACACTGCACAAACATCCGTCCATTCTTGAATCTCGCTGAGTATGACACCTTCTTCGTACAACATTCTAATAGCTTTGTCTTCAAATTCCTTAACAGCTTTGCATCATTTTATATTTTCTTCACTAATACAAATGATGGAATGTTTGACTAAGATCTCCTCTGCCTCATTCTTTTTGTAGTAACACATCGTAGGATGCATTGTCACTTGGTTTATGTCGAAGAAGCCTGGCTGCTCCTTGCTTTGAAAAATGCATCCATAGTTTTCACTAAAATCCATGAAAATTGCCAGAGAGCCAAGTTGGAGCTTTTCTATGCAAATTCCCATTTGCTTATGTTGCGAAGTTGCTCTAATGCATTGGTTCCTAAACCCCGGGTCGTGAGGACCCTCGCGACCCTATACTGGTACTGCATTTTGGGTCGCAAAAGATGGTATTTAGAGTCGCGATCAAAAAAGTTTGGGAACAACTGCTATAAAGTATTGTTCAGGGTATATTTTCGTGTCTTTCTTCAATTATTCAGAAAATAATGACTCCTTTGCTAAACACGAGATGCATCTATTCACTTTAACATTTGTGGTGATATTTATTGGTCTTCAATGGTACCACAACACCTTTACATCTTCACTCTTCTCTCATATGGACTTTAGATAATCTGTTATTTTTTCAATGCCACATAACTTGCAAGTTCTATATAATGCCAAAAAGTATCACATGACTATGTTGATATTATTATTGGTAACATATATCTAATATCTTTAAATTAGGATTATTGTTATTCATAATATGTGCCAATAATATCTAAGTATATATATATAACCGTTTTAGAGTTGTGGTGATTTAATTATTCATTCTTCCATTTTATTAAATGCAATTGATATAAGTAGTGTCCGTAACCCATATAATATAGGGTTTAATTTAATCTTTTATTTCATGAAGTTGTATGCTTATGTTAACTGTGTAGTACAATATTGATTCATTCTGTTTAAGGTATACTTTTCCAGAGTAAAATGCAAGGCCATTTCACAAGCGACTCAAGAGTAAAATAATATTTATATTTTCAGACAAAATCAAAGAAAATTTTTAACAATCATAGAAAAGTAAAAGTATATAATGGTAATCACATCCATTTAAAATTTGTCATTATATCTTGAAAATAACATAAAGATGACACAGTTAGCATGCCCAATATCCTATTACAGTATGCGGTTATGGACACTAAAAGAAATATACTAAGTCAATAATACACCCCAAAACACTTTTATTCATACCATTTTTGTCCTTTTTGACAAATTCTGTTTGGATTTATCCCAGACATATTTTACACACTATCTGTAAAAAAAGACTAGTCGATAAATGCCATAGCAAAGAAATGGACAGATGCAATAATTGACAACTCATGATGTTGAAAAGAGCACGATGCTATCACTTTCATATTATAACAGGATGAAACCTGGTGGGATTGGATCTAGCGAAGACACGTAACAAATGCACGCGAATGAGATATTTATTTATAATGCAAATTAATAATAACTGAATCTCTGACACGCGAGCTTACACCTTACTTCCATCTCTTACAAATTAAACTGGAACGACTAAAAACCTAACCTACATATGCACACAAAGTTCATCAACGGATATAATAAATGGTATCGTTTGTCAACGGATACGATCATCAACAAACATTACAAACTGTATTATTCTTCTTCAAAGCATACCATATATGCATGAATTTATCAACAGGTATGATTGATGTATGGATTTATCAAGAAATGAGATCAGTGTGTGGGTTTATTTAATTCGTGTATTGTTCATCAACAAATATGATGCCATGCCAGATATATAATGACACTGAATTGTATGCGGAAAACCTAACATATTGTCCATCAGCATATATAATGCTGTTAGCTCATGGCGTCTGGACGACGATTATGAATACTCCCAATCCACCGCTCCCGATGAATGGTTAAAGAATAATATTGTGTAGTCAACTCCTTCCGGCCTGCTGATGGATTCCTCGGAACCTCCTTACCCCGCAAACCCGTCGGTCCAGAACCTTTGGCCTCTTACAATGAGTCGACCAGTATCATTCGTCAAACCAATGTCACAGAAGTCACCGTTAAGTTCTGTGTCCGGGTCAAACAACCCCATGGAGTTCAACGACTCACCCAAACAGCTAAAATGAATACAATAACTAAACCGTGTAATACACAAGACACGCCTAAAAATGTGTTTAAGTACGAATACGGTGATGTACATTACGCATGCGTGCACATTAACTGACTTCGTTACAGAATAAACCCTTCTTTAGTAAGAATCACAGTACGAGATTATTAATATAATAACCACGTTCGTACGTGAACCTATCTACGACAAGAATAATCAAACTGAAATTTTTTTTTAAATGTAACATTTCCCATCGTTTAATGCGTACAACTTATAATTAAATTTAACTTCTTTGTTCAGCTATAAAATGCCTAACTGGAAACAGCCTATATTCTATCCGAAAGCATGGCGTTATATGACATAGGCCCGACTTTCTAGAAAATTACGAATACATTCCGAAACATTCAATATACAAGCTATTTCCCCACGTAAAACGGATAGCAAGAAAGAAGAAAGTTTTATACTTTCTACAGCTGAAGATTGCCGCCGCCTGGTGCATGCTGCAGTAAGAAAACATACATCCTTATTTCGAAATCGAAATTGCCAAGTCTTAAACCATATACCAATACACCATGAGTAACTCTGTACCTGGCAAAGAAACAATCTACTACAAAAGGTATCTTCGGGCACACAATTCCTTGATGCATGTATTACATCATCATGACGCTTCTTATCAAAGTAACTGTGATGCTTACGTCATTCAAAAGAGAAAGTAAATTTCATTTCATCGTTAAATATTTACAAATACATTGTAATAATTAATCAACCATTATTAAATAGTTGTGGACGCTACAAGTTACGGGAAGTACATTTTCACATTTGTTTAATTTATAGATCCAAAGGAAAGCTAAATACAAGTTAAGACTTGTTCTTTTAGTGAACTGCACCGAAGGCTCTTTCAGTGTACAACATTGTCCAAAGCCTTTGTACTTTTATATATAGGAAATATCAGATGGTTACAGATACTACACATTTTGTTACAACATTTGTTCGAGACACTTTAATCGCAGTTGGAAACAGCAAATGATGCTGCAACAAAATTAAATGCTTTACAATTCAAATAGCTAAATACTTTGTAGAAAAATATCTTTATTGATTAAAATTCTGGAAATATAATAAATCATTAGGATAAAAGATTGAAAACGCATAACGAAGAGCACATTTCACTTTAAGCTGCATATCCTGGCCCACTCTTTACCAAATGCTCCATGCTATATGCCATATGAATTTGCATTAAATTGCCTATGAATTGCTTTATCAAAATTTGGACATTAATTATTTTAGTATTATCAAATCTGCAATGAAAAAGGATGAAATTTTGAAGTGCAACAGCAAAACATCCAAAATCACCTTATTTTTGGTCCATCTTTTTCATATTACTCCAAAAGTTATAATGATAGACACTTGAAACTATCTGCCAAGTGGAATTAGTCTAGTATACATATTCTAATATAAAAACTAACTTCCATGATTCTTTAGTGCTCATATGATACCTGCTTAACATGTATATTGTTGATCTGGACTATTTATTGGGAAATAGCAGTTTATGTGATGTTATTTTGTCATTGTCAATTACTATACTACTATAACTAATTTCATAACTGATGTAAAAATATCGATCAGTTTGTAGGATGCATACATACATACATATATATATATATATATATATATATATATATATATATATATAGAGAGAGAGAGAGAGAGAGAGAGAGAGAGAGCATACTAATTAGAATAATTCGACCATGCTTGCTGTTGATTTTGTTTTCCTTTGGCTTGCAATGAGTGCACGTTGCAAGTTTTACCGTGAGTTTATGAAACTTTCAATGACTGTTTATAAGTGAAGTACTGTTGATGGAATTTTAATGAAATAAACTGATGTCTCTGTCGTAGGTAAATGTTACTTCTGAACCGCACATGGACACATGACGGTTATATCATGCGGTGGCAAGGAGAGTACAATGCTTTGCCCAGGGACACACAACGGCAGTCGACCCAGACTAACCCGACTGTAGGATTCACACACGCACCCTTCTTGTCGTGAGTCCGTCACGCTAATCACTTAGCCACTGCAGCTGTCACCAGCTCGGCAGATACTATCTTGCGAAACTGATCTGGGAATCGGTCATACCTCATAGGTTTGAAGACTGTTCACAAAATTCTGAAGTGAAAAGCGTTTGACCAACAAGTATGCAATTGACGTATTTGCTGGATTTTATGGTGTTTATCAAAAATAGACTTACCTGTGCATCATAAATTATACTAATACCATTTAGATTTACCTGTGCATCATAAATTATATCAATACCACATAGACTTACCTGTGCATCATAAATCATACCAATACCATATAGACTTACCTGTGCATCATAAATCATACTAATACCATATAGATTTACCTTTTTTGATACAAAACAGTGTGTAGGAGTTAGCCTGTAAAGTTGCCGTCATCCAAAATGAACAAAATAAATTGGAACGATTTCAGTACAGTTTGATAGGCAGAATGGGTCGCCCGGCCCATTTCTGCTTTCATCGCTATGCAATGGAACGCCAACCAGAGTCTGGGAAAAACAATGCAAATTACTCACCAGGTGGCCCTCTCGCTTCTCTCGAAACACTACTGCCTCTACAAGTTGATATCTACGACTTTCTTACAGAAACGATGCGAGTGTTTTAACCCCATTAGTATTTGCAAGAGATTCGCAAAAAGTAACAGAAAATATAGAAATTCTAAGCCTTGAGCCAGCAATCCTAGCACTTTTAGTGTTAACGTTTTATCTCTTTCTCCAAAATTCAACGATGATTGCAAAAACAACACAAAACAAAGCTGATCTCGTGGTCACACGGTCTATGCAGGCAGTGACGTTTTTCTCTCCCTATGTCACTGGACAGCAGTTTGGAGAAAAAAAAAGTGAACAGAAAACGAGGCGCCCCAAATTTTGGGCGGTAGACGTCTCTGTAAGCATTAATAAAGAAAAATGATATTTATAATAACAAAAATAAAAAAATTAAATTCGCATCTTTAAGAAAAACAAAACTAAAATGTATGTCAGTTAGGAAGAATGCTGCAAGATCGATTTAGTTGTTTATTTGCCTGACTTCATTTATTGCGTGATTCACGGTATGAGGTTATACTATGGATTATGTCAATACTTACTCAAGAGAAAAGATCAAAACGTTTCGGCATGACGTAAACAATCCGCAAGGGTGCCCAGTTTATCGTGTCTTCCCCAGACTGATATCTGCACATTCTCTATGCAGATACAGTCTGGGCACGCCTAGTCTACTTCTTAGAGTATTTTTTTGTTGCAATTACCGATTAAACTTCAGCCGCGAGGCAGCCAAGTAAGCTTCTGTTAGTGAGATACATCTAGGTGCAAATAACCCGAAGTATTGCATCAAGAATTGCCTATAGTATGGTGGTCATTAGGTCTGTCCGTAACAAATTTAGCACCAGCAACTGTTAAAACTTGATGATACGTTGGCTAAGACTGCAGCCAGTGTTATTTTGGTCTCGTTGAAATGCCTTTCTTTTTCATTGTAGACGCAAGATTTTAAGTATGACGTGCAGAAGAATTGATTATAAATTGATTTCATCAAGATTAATGGTGGTCTTAACACAGAAAAAAAATCAATACCGACGTACAGACTTTCATTTCAGGTATTAGGGAAAGAAATACCTATTTGAAACAAAAATCGTCATAGACTAAACGTTACAATATGGTTCATTCTGGCTGGGTCATATAATAAGATTGTTGAAATAATTCAGGAATCAATTATGGCTGATAAACTTGCATATATATATATATATATATATATATATATATAAATGCAGTGTTACTTTGCAGATTATTTCTCTCTAGATACCGATATTGATCATGGAACCCTACTTGAGGGTCATGTTCCACATATTCATATATGAATATCCTTGTGTGGCACCATTTTGTTTGGTGTTTTACGGTATATCAAACCATGAAAGGTTATATTGTGCTGAGACAATTGGAGTAAAGTGCCTTGCCTGTCGACATGCCATGGGCAGCCGACTCGGTCTGATCCTATGGTAAGATTCGAGCCTGCACCCTTCAGATCGCGAGTCCGTCGCGCTAATTACTGAGCCACCGCGGCTCTCTCTGTGCATATTTGCCGGCTCGAGGTTAATCGTTTATATTAGCTGATATTACAATGAAAAGATATGTGTTGACAACATAGCACATTGATTTTTCTCCCAATTCCACGATAAATGTATTGCATACTTATTACGAAATGTCATACAAGATACGCTCGCCCCTTCACCATCAACATAGTGATTCGCACGTGCACGATATGAGCATGACCCAATCCTTATCCGCTCAGTTTGCTATTGTACTCTGACGCTCCTAACCCTTGTCATCCCTGAGGGCTCGGAGAAATAAAATAGACCCGCTGCGCACTCCTGCACGAATAGAGGCAGGAGCTGCGGTGGCTCAGTGGTTTGCGTGCAGGACTCGCGAAAGGGTGTGGGTTTGAATCCTACCATTGGATCAGTCCGGGTCGGCTACCGTGGTGTGTTCATGGACAAGGCACTTACTCCAATTACCTCGACATTAAATAACCTACTTGTGTTGCTGTGCTGTAAAACACTCTGCCATCATAATAGTAAAATTTGGACGATTCCAGTATCGCCCTGCACAATACGGGAATTATAAAAATGCCGGACATTATGGGAGTTCTCAAACTTCTCAGAGCAATGCTGCAATTATCTGTGCGGGATTTGAGAATTCTGTACAGGCGCACGGAATCGTTTGCGCATTATTTGAGAATTACGGTAGTTTGGGTACATATATTGTATTATTGTATCATGCTATCTGATTTAAATATTGAGTCAAAACACAAAAATTGCAGTCCATAGCTATTTTAAATCTTATCAAGGTCTAGAAACCAAATAGAACTATATACCGAGTACATCCGCTCTTCGAATGAGGAAGCGAATTCAAACTGTGGATTTTGAATGGTTATTTGCTGATGATGACATAATAGTAAATTATGGATTATAATTTATAAATAAATGCGTCTTGTTTTACTCCACTAAGTCGATTAGGGTATGTTATTTGTGCGTATAATACAGCATACTAATATTCGACTCAGTAAGTTGTACGGTGATGAAAGTGATTGAAAATTAACGCAAAATGAAAAAGTACGATTCCTGAATCGTCTTGTGTAGTATGAGAATTCTCATTCTGCCCAGCGATTCCGGAATGGTCTTGACTGTATAGTTATAGGCATTATTTTGTTTATGGTCGAATCAGGAACGATAATATATATGAAGTAATTACGCAATATTTTAAACGTAGGGTTTTGTAGTTTTGAAAAAAAATATGACAATAACATTTCCTGTACAGTAAAGTTGATTAATCCAAAAGAACGATTCATGTAATTAATACTCCAAAACGACTATCATTACGACAACACTGAAACAGAGTCAATTCATCTCACATTCAAAGACGGGTCTTCATAAATCTTTCAATAGTCGACTATATTAAAAATAATTGTAACATGACTTAAGAAAACCTCAAACATTTAAATATTAGTTGCTGTTTATTTAAAACTCCTTAATATTATTCTGATTTCTACTACAAACAAGATGAATAGTTTCTTTGGTATATTGCACTGTTTTTTACCCTCCTGAATCAATGTAAAAATCTGAGAGAATTTCAATACGTTTCACCATATTATCGTTCCTGATTCGACCATAAACAAAATAATGCCAATAACTATACAGTCAAGACCATTCCGGAATTGTTGGGCAGAATGAGAATTTTTGCGTTAATTTTCAATCACTTTCATCACCGTACAACTTACTGAGTCGAATATTAGCATGCTGTTTTATACGCACATATAACATACCCTAATCGACTTAGTGGAGTAAAACAAGACGCATTTATTTATAAATTATAATCCATAATTTACTATTATGTCATCATCAGCAAATAACCAATCAAAATCCACAGTTTGAATTCGCTTCCTCATTCGAAGAGCGGATGTACTCGGTATATAGTTCTATTTGGTTTCTAGACCTTGATAAGATTTAAAATAGTTCTGGACTGCAATTTTTGTGTTTTGACTGAATATTTAAATCAAATAGCATGATACAATAATACGATATATGTATTTGTTCACATATCAATGATTTTTGTTTTGTTTGTGGTTTTGTGCGTATAACGCCATTTTTCAGCACATTATAGGCTATACATGGCGGCCAGTATATTTGGTGGAGGAAGAACTCAGGAAGTCCCCGGGAAGAACCACCGACCCACGGGAAGTTACTGGCAAGCTTTCTCGCGTACCCACTATGGCCGAGCCTAGACTCGAACCCACGCGAAGAGAGGGGAGATGTGAGTGATCTGTAAAGGCGAGTGCCTTAGACCACTCGGCCACCCGGGTTCCCCACAAATCAACGAACAGTCAGGTTCTATTGATGCTTAGGGGACGGTATTAAAGTATTAAAGATAAATAGGGGACAATTGCCGAATGCTGGACTGAGAGAAAAACGCTTACGGGTTTTGTGGTGAACCAGCAGATAAACACCTGGTGAGTCATTAATGCAGCTTCACCTGGTGAGTCATTAATGCAGTCGTTAAAGACAACATTTGCAACACTGATTTATAGAACTGCTTTGCAATGCTTGTATAATTGCAATCTCTAAGAAGGAAACAAATCACTAATAATAGCGATGGAAACTTGAATAAAAAATAAACATACACATACGAGTTTGTTGTTTTTTTTATAATAATTTTTTAATATGCACTCACCAAGTTTTCATCTGTTGCTTCATAACAAAGCCTAGATAAGGCATTTGCCATTTTTTAAAATTGTGTGCGCAGTTTAATTCAGCTTATTTAAAAAAATCTCTTTGTTATTCCAATCTTCATTTTGTGTGTAAGAGAATCATTATTGACCATTTTGATGAATAAGTGTAGAGGATGAAACCTGAGACATGCATGCATATTATTTGAAAGAATCCATATTTATTCCAGACAGACACAAAGTTTTTCTGACCTACAGGATAATTAATGTCGAGAAAGTGCCTAAAATAGCTATAAATGCAGCAATATTGAATACATTTGTCTGTTTCTTAGTCAAAGACTTTGAAATTGAATATCAAGCGGTGATACACACCTTTTAAATACTCAGAACAAATTTACTTAAATGGATCCTCCAGTCAGAGAAAAAGATAGATGCTCCCAAATCGTTACAATTCGATAGTTATCTCTCATTGTTCTAGCATAAAACTGCCTTTTCTCGTCTAATTAATCAAAAATAAAGTAGAACTTGGCGTGAAAAACGATTTTAATCTTACCAAATGAAAAGGCTCTTGTGGAACTCTGTCAAATGAAGTACTTTACTCATTTTGTTATAAGAACATATAATATAAAAGTTGACTAAATATGTAACTGGGTTTAAAAAAAAACAATAACCTCCCCCACCCACCCCAGAATGTATTCATCGTTCACTTGATTTTTTAAAGTTATCATCTATTCAGGTACAATGCATTTTCTGTGTATGGCAAAAAGGATATCTCATATTTGTATTGATATTAAAATGGGACGTGTCATACACCAAACCTGCACCATGCTGAAGATATCTTAAGAAAACATGGATAATTTCACCTACATATCCCCATATTACTGATCATCAGTGTGCAGTTAACTGAAGGAATACTAATCCAGTTATGATGAGTACAAATATTCAAAATTATGAGATCAACTAAACTCTCTACTTTAGCTGTCCATCTTCATAAAACTCGTCTTAAGGCGTGAATGATGCATCTGACATGTGTTTGTTTTTTGTTTTTTTTGTCCTCTACAATTTATCGGTATTACGTGTCAACGGTTTCCCTATTTGAATGCATGATAAAGGAATGTTACACTCAATGATACTGGATAAAGTAGAAAAATAATGTGCAAGTGGAATAACTAGATGTGTATAACTTGCTACGATTAGGCCACAATGACCTGTCCGTTTGATCCTTCAGCAAATATTCATGTACGTGAAGTCTTCTCAAACAATGGGAATGGTCGTGCATGCATCTGGCGTGCATTGTATGGCATAATTTTGTCGCTCATATCCAACATACATAATGCACACACTGTGCTGTACCTTTTTCTCAATATGCATAATGCACGCAGTGTACTGTACCAATTTCTCAGCATGCATAATGCACTTAACACTGCTGTACCTATTTCTCAGCACGCATAATGCATGCAGTGTGCTGTACCCAATTCTCAGTATGTATAATGTACACACTGTGTTGTACCTATTTCTCAGAATGCATAATGCGCTTAACACTGCTGTACCTATTTCTCAGCATGCATAATGCACACACTGTGCTGTACCTATTTCTCAGCATGCATAATGCACACACTGTGCTGTACCTATTTCTTAGTATTATAATGCACACACTGTGCTGTACCTATTTCTCAGTATGTATAATGCACTTAACACTGCTGTACATATTTCGAACTGTATTTGGACCCAATAACAATCCTACTATAATACGCTCACAGTATAAATGCACAGGTAATACTTGTAAATAGCACGCATACTGTTGACCTTTTGGTGGGTTTTGGAATAAAGCGTGCTTTTAATGGTCGCGCCTTATGTGTGTTACAGTGGAAGATTTGCAAAACCCAAAACTTAATGTACGTACAAGGATAGATAGATTTGATCCAAAAACTAATGTACCTACAAGGACAGATATACCTGATCCAAAAACTAAAACAAAAACATAAAACACTGTGCATGAACATCATGAAGGTCATTTCAGAAGGTAAAACAGAAAAGGTCATATTAATCATAATCGTTGGTCTGCTATGAAGGGCAATACGGAAACTGTCCGTAGAAAGCCGGATTCCTAGTTCGGGCTGTTGTAAGTGATCATTGTCATTTTAAAATAATTGTCATCAATGCATTTAAAATCGTATTTTATATTTTATATCGAGCATTGTATAGCAATAATTCACTTAAGAAAGTCTTCATCGTTTATGCCCAGAATAAAATCTAACAGTCAATAATGTATTAAAACGTTTGTTGAGAAGCTAGATAAATTCAGATTTTTTGCTCATGGAAACCGTTCGTTATTACAATTTAGAAAACCGATGGAATATACAGGTATAAAAAATTAAAACAACAGGACAGATGTAAAGCATTGCTGCGGCTTTGAATAAAAGTGCAATCTGTGTGATTCTTTTACATTTTGATGATACTTAAATATCTCATACCTTTCATTCCATGAATTATACAGCAGTTGCATGTCAGTATGGAGATAGAGAAGTTTTTTCACTATACATACAGAGATGTTACATATATACAGGATGTTATCGTATGCTCTGGACCTACAAACATAAAAAATGCATGTATTTTCCTTTTCATATATGTTCGTATATATAATCACAGATGATACAGTAATTTTTTATTTAATTTACTGATTATGAACTCCATAGTTGTCAATACACAAACAGTACTATATAATAACGTTTTCAGATTTTGTTTTTACTCTTTACATAGAATATACAATAGTTTCGTCTGCAAATACATAGATCATCTGAAAAGATATAAACGTTTGCAAACAAGCAGATGCTATAATTGCTTTTCTGTGGATGCCTGCAAGATACAAATTCATGGCCACTAAGACACACAAAAGTTATGAAATTAATCTGTGAGTTTGTGAGATACTGGATAATTACTTTCCGTAAATCTACTACTAATCTGTGAGTTTGTGAGATGCTGGATAATTACTTTCCGTAAATCTACAATGAGGCCTCTGGCTAAAGGACAAGCGCCATTTTGAAACAGGAATATCTGTTTCTGCGACAACTGGAATCTCAAGTTGTCCAAAATGTTAAACTCTTAGTCCACCTCAATCAGTGTCTAGAAAAAAGTCACCTCTTGTCACTTCTCTCTCTTTCTTTCTTTCTCTCTCTCTCTCTCTCTCTCTCTCTCTGCTCAAGAAACAATTGCCTCTAAATTATGAAGAAAAGAAGAAAAAAAAGAGCTTCAAAGGAAGATGGAATAAAATACTGGGGAAAAGTCATATGTGCTCGAATGCTGTGTAAAGGTTTTAAAGTACACGTAATACAGATATGTGGATATATTGGAATACTACAATTCTCGAAAGGCTTGTATTATTTAGTAAATGTGATTCTACTCATGAATATTCTACTCTATTTCAGAGATCACAGTTACACGAGCATTGTAAAGAATTATGTTCCAGTTCCGGGCCACCAGGTAAGAAATAAACAAGTGAGCAATGAGAATTCCCGTTCTTTTTAAAAATCGATTTGATCCTTTCAAAAAAGGACCCCAGAAAGTATGGACCTTTACAAGCGTGAAATAACCTATCGATCCTGAATTTTCTTTTTCATTACCAAATTTACCAAAAAATTGTGCATTGTGCACTACATTATTTATACAAGACTATCGTCATTCGTTACTCTAGTTCGTCATTGTTGTTTGCGGATTTTCTGGATTTTAGATGACTTTTTAGCGTTTGCTTTGTAACACAGGACCTAATCAAAGGAATATCAAATATGTTGAGATATCAATGGTTATACTGGCATCGAATACAAAAATATGAGAATTTATTTCTCTCGCTCAAAAACTTTACATTTTACGCAGATAATCGTACAGATATTATCAAAATATATTGGAAGGTATATTTACAAGTCTAGTCACTTCTAAATTGAAAAATGATAAAATTCAAAAAATTTCTATTTGCATGCGAGATGAAGGGGACAAAAGTGATTGTTTTGCTGCAATTTAGTCCAGCAGATGTGTGGATCTTTATATCATGGTACTATATAGAGAATATTTGGTTGTATAGAGTGAAAAGCGGATATATTTTATCCAGTGGGTGAAATGTTAGTTTTTCACCCACTAGAAGCCATGAGTAAAAACACCAGTGTTTTTCACGCACGAGATGAAATATATCCGTTATTCACTCAAAACAAGTAAATTTTTGTTTTATTTATACTTAAACGTGTTGGTTAGCTAAAGTGTATAAGAGATTGAAATAACAGATTTTTTTACTAAAATGTCAGCTGTTTACCGTTTATGTTCTGCTCAATTTTGTGTACATTCGCACAGACAATATGAGTATCGACATAATTATCTTTCCTAAATTTAGGGAACGAAGCACATACTTGGAAACAAATGAAAAAAAAAAAAGATTTAGTGGGGAGGCGGGATTCTAACTTGATTCAGTGATTGTCAGGTCGACATGCTATCACAGCACCAAGCGATTGACAACATGGCGCATGCAATGCAATTCTTTGGTCATAATGTTATGGTTCTCTATTAAAAAAAAAAATAATTCAGTGAAAAAATAAAACTGATAGTTAACTAAAAAAAATCCCAGACTAGCATAACATATAAACTTGTAAATTAAATATGTTTGTGACTTATAACCCTCGAGGAAAACAAATGTTATGTACTATTTTATAGGACCTTTGAGTGAAATAACCATGTTCCTTCAAATAAGTCTGTAATTACTTTCAATAGATTAAAGATGTTTCATTAGGACAGAAATAACCATAATCCTTCAAATGACTTAGAAACTCTTACCATTTTCACAGATATCTAAATAAATCTAGTTATTGGTAATTAGAAAGAAAAAAATCCTTTTCAGTTCGACAGTACTATAATTCATAGGATTGCTTCTGAAAGGTCAAAATTCAAACATTATTGTTTTGTTATTTAAAGTGTACGTTCTAATTACTTCAAGTATATCATTTTCGAAAAGCTGAATTGATCTTTAAGCACATGACACAGGATTCTCTAAAATTCTCACAATCATCTGAAAACTGAATTAGTAATAATTTTCTCGAAAATGCCAGAGGTTTATTTTAGACTGATCTTCTGTAAATTTCCCCTTATATTTTATTTTCTACAAATTCTATTTTTAAAAAAAAAAATGACTGATTAAATCTTTTTCACCTAAAGAAGTAGTATTTTCTTTTTAATTATTTCTGCTGAAATAATGTTGGCCTTTGCTCATTGAAGGATAACATTGAAAATTATAGTGTTGAATTTTTAAGCCTGGTTCTGATTCCGAGCTTTTTTTTTCTTCTTTGGCTCTGCATGGTGCGTTGACACGTTAAACAATTATAATGTAAAAAGGCGTTGATAAAATATATCTTAACCATGCCGAATTACCCTATAACCAAACGTTTTCATATTCATTATACATTTAATAATTATTATTGTTATTATTCATTTACCGACATAGCAAGTAAATCCATGGATCCTTTGGTAGCATGAAAATCCATGGATCCTTTGGTAACATGAAAATCCATGGATCCTTTGGTAACATGAAAATCCATGGATCCATTGGTAACATGAAAATCCATGGATCCTTTGGTAACATGAAAATCCATGTATCCTTTGGTAACATGAAAATCCATGGATCATTTGGTAACATGAAAATCCATGGATCCTTTGGTAACACGAAAATCCATGGATCCTTTGGTAACATGAAAATCCATGGATCCTTTGGTAACATGAAAATCCATGTATCCTTTGGTAACACGAAAATCCATGGATCCTTTGGTAACATGAAAATCCATGGATCCTTTGGTAACATGAAAATCCATGGATCCTTTGGTAACATGAAAATCCCTTAAAAGAATTGTTTATCTTGTTAAAGATCATTTCTTTCAAATTGAGTATTACTACAGTTGTTTCATATTGGGTATTACTACAGTTGTTTCAAATTGAGTATTACTACAGTTGTTTCAAATTGAGTATTACTACAGTTGTTTCATATTGAGTATTACTACAGTTGTTTCAAATTGAGTATTACTACAGTTGTTTCATATTGAGTATTACTACAGTTGTTTCAAATTGAGTATTACTACAGTTGTTTCAAATTGAGTATTACTACAGTTGTTTCATATTGAGTATTACTACATTTGTTTCATATTGAGTATTACTACAGTTGTTTCATATTGACTATTACTACAGTTGTTTCAAATTGAGTATTACTACAGTTGTTTCATATTGAGTATTACTACAGTTGTTTCAGATTGAGTATTACTACAGTTGTTTCACATCTTGTGGATCATTCAGTTAATTATTAATTTCATTTAGACTTGTATTAAATGTCTATTGTGCTGAATGGGATCCATAGGCATCAATTTGAAGGCAAGGAATGCATGGGCACTTAGAGTTGAATTCACTAATCTAACCGCAAATTACGGAGAAATTAAACTGAAATATTTTCTTTTTAATTTTACACTTTTTTATGAATTTTTTTCCACAAGACATTCCAACAAATAATTGTCAAATTATGTTTATCACTACGAGTAGTCATGTATCAGAATTATCTATATTTATCTAATTACAAACTCTGGGTTATATAAATTTCAAGTAATAGCTGTCCTGATGATATTAAATTCATCTTAAGAAGCATATCTAGAGTAACAATGATAAATAGTTTCAGATGTTTCAAACGCAAAAAACAGAAACGTTGTTTTAAGAGTGTTGTTGAGCTACAAACTCACTCACGAGGAAAGGAAGTATAAATTTGCTCAAAGTATATTTATGCCAAGGCATGTATTTCTACATGAAGGAATGGTGCATCCGTAGAGGAGAAAAATATTAAGTCTGGTTATAAAGATATGTCTTCAGTCTGATCGTAAGCACTTACTGCTATCAGACTGTACCGAAATCCGCACGTTCAGTATCACATACCATCTATACGCGCGTATAAGCTATCCAAATGCAAACAACATAGACCCTGATCTGCTGTCGCAAAAGCATAATGCGCCTGCAGATCAGGGTCTATGTTGTTTGTTCTACTGAATAGTCCTTACAACCTGCACAGACCCAGATCTGTCAGCGCATTATGCGACGGCAGATCAGGGTCTATGTTGTTTGTTCTGCTGATTAGTCCTTACAACCGGCAAAGACCCAGATCTGCCAGCGCATTATCCGACGGTAGATCTGGGTCTATGCAGTTTGCAGTTGGTAGTACATAAGGTACTCTATTCTTGAGACTATAACATCTGTATAATAAAAGCAACATACATCGATCAGTATATTCTGTCTTGTCTTTTAGACTTCAAAACCAAAGAAAGTGTCAATTGCTACTGTATTCTCTTTTCTTTTGTTGAAACATCCCCATACGTTTCATTTTATCCATGCTGTTTATTGAATCATAAGGTCGCCTTAGTTTGAACTCCAAGGCCGTCGACTCACAAAGAATCTACCTAATGTCACTTTATCCTTGGATTAGGATATAATTACTTTAAATAGTTGATAAAAGTCGCGAGTCGCATTGGCTCAGTTGTTAAGGCGTTGGACTCGTGCTAAGAATGGCGCGAGTACCATTTCGACCATCGGATCAGCCCTGGTCGGCCACTGTGGTGTCGTTGGGCAAGGCATTTAAATATACTTGCCTCAGTACCGTGGTGTCTTTGGGAAGGGATTTAAATATACTTGCCACAGTACCGTGGTGTCTTTGGGCAAGGCATTTAAATATACTTGCCACAGTACCGTGGTGTCTTTGGGCAAGGCATTTAAATATACTTGCCACAGTACGACATAACCTCCAGAAATTAATAAAGAGAATATTTACACCTAGACGGATAGGTGAACTTATCAGTCTAACATAAGGATGAATTGAATACTGGTGTTCTCAAAGTCTAATAATGATCCTCCATAGAGTATTCGTTGAGACATTTATGCAAGAAACACTGGCTGTACGTCTTATGATGCTAAATTGCTCGAGGAAATGGTATCATTTGTATAAAAGAAATCAATATCTAGAGCTAAGCCTAAAGACTCCAAGTTCTGCAAGACTTCAGTGTTAAACTCCTTTGCGAAGACGTTTCCATCAAAAGATAGCTTATGCTAACACAGGTAATATGCTCAATAAAATTACAAAGGAAATTCGCGAACTTCCTCAGAGATAGATAAATTCCGATGGTTTGCATGTGCCATCATATTATAACTAATATTGTAGAAGTCGTCCAATGTATAAGTGACAATAATAGAAGGTAGACCTATGGCATGATAAAAAATAAATTAAAACCATGGAGCAATTGTAAACAAGATAGGTAATTTCCAATATTAAAAAACGATTTTAAATTAATATTGTATTCGTGTATAAAATTGAATTTCTAATATGAGAAAATAAGTTATTTTAAACTCATGATTTAAAAGTTTGAAAATGATCCCTACATACATCACATAGAAAACAATTGTTTCATCATTTGTATTTATTGCATATGACTCGCAGTGATTATTATTAGGCTTGTAAGTGATGGTTAAAAGGAGTATTGATTACTTCTGAATGCTGTATATCTTTACTTGCAAATAGCGATGATTTTCGAAACGGCAAAATAAATAATAAAATAAAATAAAATAAAATAAAATAAAATAAAACAACAACATTATGTTAAATTTACAGTTTGATTTTGTGCGTGGATCTATTTCTTAGATTTGAAAGTGATTTTTCTTCAACCACACATTTCAAGGCGTGGTCTGCGTCCTTAAAATATCCATTGTCAGCTTTAAGAGAATGTGAGTCTTGCAAACGTGTCTTTGTGTTTATAGGTATTGTATATGGAAGCATAGATGTTGTTTATATCTCGCCCTATCAACGATGGCGTAGTAAACGTACCAAAGACGTCAAATGGTTTAGTTATACAAATACTTTGAAAATATCATTTCCCTACCTGAAGAGCATCCATAACGCTGATACATGGTACTGTGTTGAAAATGAAGAGGATTCCAAAATTCTCTAGGGTTAAATCTTTCCTCCTGACAGATAAATAAGACTTTATTTGTAAATTGTATAGTACGTACTATTGTAGTGGTCTAGGTTTATTAACCACTTACTTACGAGCTTAGCTGACCAGGTCCTTGTAGTCTGGTGGTATATTCACCTGGCAAGTTTGATTACCGACCGCGACATGTAGACTTTGTCTCCCCTTCCGTTAGAATATATAGATTATAGAACACATCTATGCAGCCGAAATGGAAAGAAATAATGCAGTTCAGTAATATACCCTTTATGGTCAGTGTCAATACTATAAACCGTTGCTAAAGCAGCAATGTACATAATTGGATAATTTACCTGACAATTTTCTAGCTTTGCAAATGCTGCCTTAGTGCCAAAAGATTCGAAAGGGAATCCAAATTCCATCGGTTCGCTTGCGTGTGTGCTGTGCTATTTTCTTCCTTTCCCTACTTGCTTCCTTCCTTACTTTATTAGTTTCCTCCGTTATTATTTGTTTTTTATATAATCATTGTCTTTCTGGTGCAGGTCCAGCTAGAACTGTGGAGGGTCCTCCCGGGCCACCAGGACCTAAAGGAGACCCTGGATCTCCAGGGAAAGTGGGGCCACAAGGACCACCAGGAAAAGATGGATTAGACGGACTTACAGGTTGGTTTGCCTTCAGAACTATGAATCCTTTTTCAAGGATAATTCATTTATTCTTTACAAGCTATCAACTTCTTCCCCTGATTGAAAACAATTTTGTACTATGCAAATGAGAAAGGAAATAAAATCTGATATAGAAATCTACAAAAGGTGTGCAGTATCAGACCTATCAACATTTGTAACAGTGTTCACAAATATTTATTCAGCAAGAGATAAGGAGTATTTTCCATAAGATTTTTCACTCACTGAAGTAGTTGGTAGATCTTAGATGTAAGTAATCACATATTAATTTGATTTTTGTTTTGCAGCTCCATAAAAAGTACGTATGAATTAAATGCATTAATACGTAAAGAATCCATGTAATGCACTTTCTTGTTTTAGATAGGGAATGTAATGTTCTGCTTGGTGTCTAAATTTAGTGCTCAAGTATTTTTTAAAAAATTTTTTACTCTGAATATATACATACGAATTTAAATCTATTAACTGACATGGTTGCACAATGAAAATAATTTCACCTCATTTGTTTCATAGTCTGTATGTGTGGTTTTTACAAAAAAATTAAATACAAATAAACATAATCCTCATTGTCTTCAATATAATTAATTTTATCTAAATTTTAGTTTTTAGCAGAAATCGAAATCTAACATTAAAATGTCGATTTGACAAACTTTATCATATATTGTTTTGCTATATTTCGAACTAACTGAAATAATTGTGTTTCTCCTTGTTTTCCTAAAAATAGAGTTTATGGACCTGCCCGTAGAGCTTTATATGTTTTTAAGTTGTCATGCTGATCAGATTTCATAACAACAACAAAAATTTGTGCGGACATTATATTTAAGCACAATGCAACAAAGCTAAAATATTTTGCAAAATTCTAAAATCTTAATGGTCAGCACTCTTTTGATTTGTAACGGTTTATAACAATAAATTTTATAGATGATGAGGAACTCTGGTGGTGGATGTGTTTATAATGAAGATAATAGTAGATGTGATGATGATAGAAATGCTTATGATGATGGTGGTGATGATGGTGAAGATGATGATAATGATGATGATGATCATCGTCATCATCACTACAACCACCAAAGCAAACATTAGCGATACATCGACTCAATCAATATCATCCTTATCACAGCAAAAGCCGTGAGAGAAATATAGTTGGGATTTGATGTTGAAAGTCCGATGTGGCACATTCTGTAACACCTGCTTTTGAGTTCCAATTAATGTTGAGAGTCCGATGTAGCACCTTTTCTAACGCCTGCTTTTAAGTTCCGATTAATAGTTCTGTGTGGGGATTTTTTAAAACAAGATGTAATGTTTCTCAACAAGTGTCGTCAAAAGGGCCAATATGGAACTTTGTTTTCTCTGAGAATTGTAATGGAGAGTGTATTTGAAGCTAGGTTCACTCTATTTAAGTATCAACAAGAACTATGTTCGAAAACCAGTTGATAGTACACTGCATTGATGTTTTGGCCAACAAATGGGAAATACAACGATTATACATGGTTTACAAAGTTTAAACTTTTCCGAAGCAGTAGGAAAGACAATGAACCCAGAAGAGTACAGAAAGATTTATTATATCCATAGTAGAGAACTTGTATGCCATTTCTCAGATTATTAGATTGTTCTAGTATGATGGCACAGCACCAAGGAGTCCAAAGGTTGTCTGCGCATAATTCCTCAAGGAAAAGTAATTTTTCAAGAGACTTTCACACATTTAAGGTGTCAGATTCGATATTTAATTTTCCAGAAGTCTCAATTATCAGTTATAAGCCATGAAATTACACCATGAACTCTCCGCCATGTAATGTTCTCCCAGCTGCACACAAATACTAATAAGAAACTAATAGTCTTCTGTCGTAAGCCAGATGAGATCTTCTGGGGAAAAATAGTCTTGCAGAGTCGACTGGTAATAGCAATATATTGCACCCAGTGGATATTACAAGTGTACTACACAAATTTAAGGAAGTAAATTATACAAATAAAGATGAATTGTTAAGCCTGAAGTGTATCCCACGTGATTACATATGTATCAGATATATTAATAGGTAAGTGTATGACTCAACTACTCCGTAATGTCCCTAGGAAGGTAATATTTTGACAATTAGTCACAAGCTTCTGGCCAATTGCAGATACTTTGATACTAACCGACAAACTTTCTCCTGAACATGTTTCTTTTTATAATGTTTTAATATGGTAAGTTCTCTTGTAAACTCATGTATTTAGTTGACTACTCTAGAAAGATGAGGCTAAATTTGCGTATATTTAGTACCATTAGATTTTTAAAAGATCAAAAGAAGCAAACTCTGGTAACATCTTATGCCAGAAGTATAAAACACATTTATCGACCGCCTCCCCCCCCCCCCAATACACAGACTAAACTGTACTAAACCATAGACGCATTTAATAAAGCATTAATAAGTATGTGAAACTTGAGGGAGGGGGGAGATTTAGAAGCAGACTTATTGTTCATAATACAGAAATTCTGTACATAAACTTTGAAGTTTGGCTTAAGACCACATTGTCCATGTTCGTCAGATCAATCACATAGATATATTATTTCTACAGTTGTTGTTCCGTGTTAATTCTCATAGAAAGATTGGCTTTTGTTTCAGTCTGATGGGTCATCACATGTTTCACATCTTATTTAGAAATGTTTGGCAAAATTGGAATGACTGGTGGGTAAGATTCTGCCAACCATGTCTATCTAAACTCATGTAGGTTACCTTCATATAACTACCGTATGTAAAGTGTATAGTAGGAGATAAAGTCTTTACACACTAAGACATGTTATGACTATGATGAAGTTGCTCTTCCAAGAAAGATATTAGTTTAGCCTTTGCCTTCTGTGGCCTCTTTAGAAGCTATATGACTTTCACAGCAAACACAAGTGGAACGTGTTTAACACACCACAATACAGCCGAGGTATGGTATGCATTGAGAAGCAAGAGTCTTAAATCTTACACACTTTCTAGATATAGCATACAAGGTTAGTGTCTTTGAATACACGTTTTATTTGGTCGAGGGTTAGAAAAAGTTAAGACGGCGAGGCTTGCCGAGCTGTCTTATTGTTTTCGCCCCGAGATTAAGCATATTCGAAGACAGTAAGTTTGTATTTTATTTATCCTGCAACCCTATAATATAGAAAGAAATATTTAAACAAGAGGTAAAATCCGTTGCAACTCAGGTTATCTTTATTCCAGGCTTAGCTTCATCGCATCACCGCGGAAGAATTTGAATATTAAACTCCCGCCGTAACTTCATGATATTTTTGTCGTCCAATTCAAGACGCTACAGGAATGTAGTTACTAATAGCGTACCAAAAATATGCCAATAACTATCAAACAATGAATCACTTATGATCACAACTGAAAAATATCACAACAAATAGACTAATTAATTCTGTAAATAGGAATGTCATTGAAAAAAATAAACACGTTTTAAAATGGTATTGTCACAAGATCAAGGACATGGTGCTCTAGGGAAGCAATATGTTGATTTTCTTGAATTGACAATCACAAATGTGGATTCGTTGTTGAATTGACAATCACAAATGTGGATTCGTTGTTGAATTGACAATCACAAATGTGGATTCGTTGTTGTATAGATATTCATAGTTTGCATATGGAGTGTTGCATCGAAAAACAAGGAATGTAGCTGTGAATGCGAAGTCTGCGAGAAACAACTGAGATTTGTTGTTTAACACTGGGTAATATGACTTGTATATGGGAGAGGATTTTGAACGATGTGGATGGATCAGTGAGTATTGGTTGGCATCTTTGAATAGGTTTTCTGTTGCTTTTCAGTGATGGGGCTGTAGTTTATGATGGACTGCACTTTTTTAGTTCCAATAATTTGCATTATATCTGTTGGAGACACATTTTCTGATCTCAATTTTTGAACTAAATGTTTGTGGGAACTGTGGTTTCCTAATTTTTTAATGGAGTCATAATCAGCTTTTGCGACCATTGTTTTCAAGATTGCTTTTTCTCCCCAATGCGTAGTTTAGTGAACCATATCTCTGTTTTAGGATCTCCCATTGGTATAGTTCTTGTTGCTGTGTAGAAAGGGACATCTTCAGTTGAGAAACCTTCCAGGCGTTTTCATGAGTAGAGTTTGTACACAGCGACAGCATCTCGGTCACATACCGTTGCAAAAATCTTTGGTGTCACCTCTCTTACATCCCTGATGCGTTCACCAGATCGGGTTATCGTTTGCCGCTCTCGGAATTCCAAATACTCAGCCCCATCTGATGCTTTCTTGTTCACGACGACTGCCCATTGCAGCAAGTAGAGTTCCTTCACACTCCGTCGACCAATTTTAAACAGTTATTGAACCATACTGTGTTAATCAGAGACTTGGCAAATTTGTCTCCTAATAAACCCTTATCATAAAGAATGTTCATTTTTCATCTGATATTGGTTGAGACTTATTTGGGTGGTTGCCTTTACCTTCCTTTTCTTAAACAAATCCTGCAATCATTATTATTGAAAATGAGACCCGAAATATCCACAAAATTCCTCACAACGATCTTGATACTTTGCTGTCAAATTTCAACCTGTCGGCTAGAAAAACAGACGACCAGGAGTTTGAGACCCCACGATTAATCACCAGCAGCGTGGACAGAAAATTGAAAATGCAAAAGAACGAGCATAAGATAATAAATTCTGATGACAATGCATTTTTCCTAAGAAGATATGTTCTAAAGACTTCTATGAAATCATTAAAAATAATAAAATGTCATGCAAAGGAAAAGTGTAACGACAGAGGCATCCGAATTTGTTTCAAAGCCATTTCACTACACTTTTATATGACTTGGTAAAATAAAATCAGTATATTTCGCTATGTGATGAAAAGAATGATACACCTGTGCTCATTACAAATTAAATTTATGAAACTCGTCAAAAAATGAAAAGTATTTTACTCGCCAAAGGTCGCAAGAGATAGAAAGTATTCGACTCGTTTCATAAACTTCATTTGAAATGAGCACTCATGTTTTTCTATTGCTATGGAATTGGACTTATGTCTTCAAGCTTCATACAGAAAGGTAGTACTTTCATATTCTGTATTAATAATAGACTAATTTTTTTCAAATCGATCAAATTTATTTATAATATAAAAAAAATTTCTGCTAATTTCCATTCGGACATGGACTTCTTTTAGAAGGACATTTTTGTCAATATTATCTATGTCGTTATACCTCCATAGGCAGGTATGATGCAAGAGGTAAATAAGCAATACTGAATATCACAGAGGAAATGATCGGTGCGTGGAGGATAATTGTTTCCGCCTAATCTTTTTTGTCGGTGAAAGAAATAGCAAAGACAACTCTCGACGACCAACTTCTTTACGTTCATTTCTATCTTCAGGTCTTTGGGGTCCGAAGGGAGAAAAAGGAGACAAAGGTCATCAGGGTCTTCTGGGGTTTCCTGGAATCAAAGGAGAAATGGGTTTGTATAATTTTATCCTAAAATTACCGATAATTTTTTTAAAACTGTTGTTTCCGTTCTTCGTCTACCCCCACTCATAGTGTACTGTTTTGTTGTATATCAAACACGTGGCTGCAATGTAGTCATCATAATTTCTTTGCAAACCTTTCTGATATTTTTTAACCATTACACAGACCAAGCAGGTTTTATGTAAAATTAATTTTGTTCATCTGTTTGATGGTCATATCCTTTTTATGGTCTCAGACTATCCACATTTTAACCACGGTTCTTAAATGTAAGGAATATTATCATACAGGTTAGAGAATTTTAATTCGTACTCTACGGAGATTCCAACCCAGATATGCGGGTTACGGCACCCCATCGCCTTGCCTGTAAGCATCGACCCCTATACCATCTCGACCATGCACACATCACCAAAAAATGATGCTACAAAGCTGGTAGTATAGGCATTCGTGCTTAGCAGACATAAACTAATTCTCATCTAAGTACACATTCCATCTGGATTCCTACTACAGAAATCAAGGTCGAGATGGTATAGAGGTTGGTGCTTACAGGCAAGGCGAAGGGTGCCGTAACCCGCAGATCCTGGTTCGAATCTCCGTAGAGTACGAATTAAAATTCCCTAACCTGTGTGATAATATTATCTATTCGTATTTAAAAATTCTGTTAATTGTTATCCAGCATTCTCCGTTAGGATCCATGGATAGCACTCTCCGCTCTGTTTGATGTTTATTTGCAATTCTCTATAATGACTTCATACCTTGATTTCTGTAGTAGGAATTCTATATACCTTGATTTCTGTAGTAGGAATCCAGATGGACTGTGTACTTTGATCAGTATAAGTTACTGGGTCAACACACGGGTATGTTACGCACGAATGCTTATACTACCGCCTTTGTAGCATCATTTTGTGGTGATGTGTGCATGGTCGAGATGGTATAATGGTTGGTGCTACAGGCAAGGCGATGGGATGCCGTAACCCGCGGATCCGGGTTCGAATCTCCGTAGAGTACGAATCAAAATTCTCTAACCTGTATTGATAATATTATTTACAAGTATTTACAAATTATGTTAATGTTATCAACTGGCGTCAGCTTTGCTTCGGTCCGTATACCTATTTGGGGGTGACTGACCTCAGCTTCTCTTCGGTCCGTATACCTATTTGGGGGTGACTGGCGTCAGCTTTGCTTCGGTCCGTATACCTATTTGGGGGTGACTGACCTCAGCTTCTCTTCGGTCCGTATACCTATTTGGGGGTGACTGGCGTCAGCTTTGCTTCGGTCCGTATACCTATTTGGGGGTGACTGACCTCAGCTTCTCTTCGGTCCGTATACCTATTTGGGGGTGACTGGCGTCAGCTTTGCTTCGGTCCGTATACCTATTTGGGGGTGACTGACCTCAGCTTCTCTTCGGTCCGTATACCTATTTGGGGGTGACTGGCGTCAGCTTCTCTTCGGTCCGTATACCTATTTGGGGGTGACTGACCTCAGCTTCTCTTCGGTCCGTATACCTATTTGGGGGTGACTGGCGTCAGCTTCTCTTCGGTCCATATACCTATTTGGGGGTGACAGACTTCAGCTTCTCTTCGGTCCGTATACCTATTTGGGGGTGACTGGCGTCAGCTTTGCTTCGGTCCGTATACCTATTTGGGGGTGACTGACCTCAGCTTCTCTTCGGTCCGTATACCTATTTGGGGGTGACTGGCGTCAGCTTTGCTTCGGTCCATATACCTATTTGGGGGTGACTGGCGTCAGCTTTGCTTCGGTCCGTATACCTATTTGGGGGTGACTGGCGTCAGCTTTGCTTCGATCGGTATACCTATTTGGGGGTGACTGGCGTCAGCTTTGCTTCTATCCGTATACCTATTTGGGGGTGACTGGCGTCAGCTTTGCTTCGGTCCGTATACCTATTTGGGGGTGACTGGCGTCAGCTTTGCTTCGGTCCATATACCTATTTGGGGGTGACTGGCGTCAGCTTTGCTTCGGTCCATATACCTATTTGGGGGTGACTGGCGTCAGCTTTGCTTCGGTCCGTATACCTATTTGGGGGTGACTGGCGTCAGCTTTGCTTCGGTCCGTATACCTATTTGGGGGTGACTGGCGTCAGCTTTGCTTCGGTAAATATGCCGTTTTGGGATGACTTGACCTGTCCATACACTGTCATAAGTCCCCTAGAGCTCTTTTAAGCTGATTTTGAGGGGGTATATTTTAGAGATTCTTGCGGACCCGGTACCAAGCTAGGTAATGCAACAGTTTAAGGTTGTGAGGTACATCGTCATTGCATGTAAGGTGATGATTTAAATTCGGCAAGACACTTCTGGGTTGAGCTCAGGTGTTTGCAGTAATTGAGTTACATATATTTGTCGTAGGGAACCTAAATCTGAAGTGCCATCAGCGTACATTTTTAAACAATTGATTATTGCATTCATCAAAAACGTCAAATTCACTACATCAGTCTGTCTGTATAGAGGTCCGGGTTAAAACCTTTAGAGGCCCTAAGCACTGAAAAGATTATGGTGCTCCCCCATTTTTTTTGTTGATGCCCCTACTTTCCTGGTGACCTAAGCACGTGCTTAGTCTGCCTAGTCGGTAATCCAGCACACTGTCTGCATAGAAATAAACAAGATGAAAGCGGTGGTATACTACATGCGAAAATATGTTTCAGATGTTATCATGATATCACAAGTGCTTGAAAGTAATTTTAGTGCAATCATTTCGAATGATTATCTATATGAGTTGTAATACCCTGTTTTGAGATTATGTTTAGAACGAGTTGAGTTATATACAAATGGGTCAGGTTAAAGGGAAAGCCAAAAGAAAGAAAAAGAAAACTTAATAAAAACATTTCGAGATGCTCAATGACCATACTGTCTTCACTAATAATGTAATTATACAGATATACACAGTGTCAGTTTTACAGGAGGAGATAATATTGTGTAATGGATACTCGCAAATTCTTTATCTCTTCATATTCATTTCATACGCATATTCTATCGGTGCTGCTCACGCCCTTAATGACAGACACATGTACATTCAATGAAAAATAATCCATATTTCTTCTACACTCTGTATTCAAAATTATAGTCAACCAAGCTGTTCAGCTTCAACTTTGCTCATACTGTACACACGCTTTCACCTTTTGGGGTCCATTTGAGCGGTCCATTGAGGAAGTGTCATATATTATAATCTATTTACTTACCAGAAATTAGATGATTATATAATACAGAATTGTAAAAAGGTTCCTAATTTTTTCTTCGGGTGATAAAGTATCCATGATAAATACAACTCAGCTAACAAAAAAGCCTTGGAAGGTTCTTGCTAATCAACGTTTTTACACATCGAAAACTTTCCGCTACTGTTCTTTCATTTAACATGCCATCGTATTATAAACGAAACGGCATATGTGTTATCTCCTCACGGTCAATTTACAATTGCATCTCTGTGATATTGTATCAGTTATATGTGTCGATTAAGCACGAAATACGTGTTTTCGGTAACAGACATACAACAGACATAAATCGACACATCTCACTGTCATATAAGAGCATTAAAGGAACCATAGTAATTCCGATTCATAGAGACAACACAGTTTGATTTCCATAGACACCATTATGACACCATTATGATATTATAGCATGAAATAGAGCCTGTTGTTTGCGTTCGGGTTGTCAGAACTCGATTTAAAAATAATTAATTAGGTACTCATAAAGCAATAGTCCATAGTTCTTGATAAATATGGCGAGAGAATTGAGTCAATGACAACGATAGCGTTGCAAATATGGAACCATTCTGGTTAATTGCAAATATGGTACCATTCTGGTTAATTGCAAATATGGTACCATTCTGGTTAATTGCAATGCATACATAAAAATAAACATGTATACATATATACGTACATACAATACATGTGTATTTCAGAAGAAATATCACACAATAGCTTTTCCAGTGCAATTGATATTTAAAGATGCAAGCTGATATGATATCTGTTTTGCAAATAATCCACAGAATAATATTGCCGGTGCAAAAAAATCAAGTCGTACGATTTAACTTAGTTTAAATTTTCATAGTTTTGCAGACAGACATAGAATGAAAATAAAATCCGTATCCCAGAGGATATCTAACACTTTAAATGTAACTTTGATATCCTTTGGGTAATACCAATGTCAATTCGTCATGCATTAAATCGAATCTTATTTTAGCCTGGGTGTGAATCACAATAATCAGTTTTGGCTAAGATTAAATTTACAGATGTTTTTCTGATTTCCTATCATTCGCTAAGATTTTATTTAATAGAGATGATGTCCTAGTGACTCGTCAAATAGGCCTGCAAGCATGCCCAGGCAACATCATTGACAATTCCTGGTTCTTTGTCACTTTCTCTTGTTGGTTGAAAAGCATTTATGTTCGATCATGTAATGAAACCCAAATAAATTAAAAATTGTCTAAAGATTTAACAAATAATTCCTTCATAAAGTCTTGCCTGAACAGTAGTGGGATGAATACGAGAAACTCATATAGCTTGTTAATGATTTATTCACAATGACTGTTCAATTAAAGGGGCAATTTAAGTGGCTATAGAACGCTCGAGATTAGATACTAATAATACAGGCATTTCTTACATTATAATATCCTTCAGATGCAAAGTTTAGTGCACAAAAATAGCGTTTGATAGTCTCTACGAGGTTTTACTATGGCAATCGGCCGCTATTTTTACAGTTCTTCTTTGACCGGTTCCATACATATTGTCGGGCTCAAATCAGCTTTCGAATTTTAGTATGAAGGGAATGAGAATTAGAGAGCGAGTCTGTGACATGTCAAAAAATGTGTGGACGATTATCAATGAAAATCTCGTAGAAAATGTCAAACGCTGTTTTAGTGGCACTAAGCTTAACAAATTACGACTGATACCAGGAACTTTCTATTATCACTACACAGGTGGGAGAAATTTTGAGCAATATTTTCCTTCTATATTTTTTATGCAGGTTTATATTTTGTATTTTAAGTTCTTCATCTCATATTAATTGGCATGCAGTTAACACAAAAATGTGTATGACTGCCTTGTGTGCCAATATATTTTAACTATTTATTGCAACAGTGTGCCTTCTATTTATATATATTTGGAAGTTTTACATCAGTTCCCTTCTGGCAACCATGGATGGGGAGATAATGCCTGTACCTATAATGATTGTGTCTAATTATTCATAACTTGCGTAGTTGGAAAGGACACATTTTTGTCCAAAATTTTCACCCAGGTTATTATGGAAATAAGACACCCCTCAAAAGGTTAAAATGGTACCCCGAATTTCTCAATAAAGAGATCTATGACAGTGTATCATTACTTGTGTGCTATTAAGGTGAAATATAAGAGGTTTCGAGATCCAGGGTCAAATATATATATATATATATATATATATATATATATATATATATATATATATATATATATATATATATATATATATATATATATATATATTTCCAATTGTCACAATTAACCAGACCAGTAGTCTCAGTGTATCCCTTGTTATAGTTCTATTTGTCGGTGTATGCGTCTATATGTCGGTGTATGCCTTGTCATAGATCTATGTGTCAGTGTATGCCTTTTCAAAAATCTATGTGTCAGTGTATGCCGTGTCATCGATATGTGTGTCAGTGTATGCCTTGTCATAGATCTATGTGTCAGTGTATGCCTTTTCAAAGATCTATGTGTCAGTGTATGCCGTGTCATAGATATGTGTGTCAGTGTATGCCTTGTCATAGATCTATGTGTCATGTTGAATGAACAAATCAAACTTTTTTTCCATAGACATTGGTCAATAAATGTTTGAGTTCATAATTTGTGTGAAGAGAGACTAAGCATTACCCTAGTAATGGTGCCAATACCTGAAAAACAACGACAATGGTCCCATCAATTTGTAAGAACCGAACTACCCGCGTGTGTCGTATTCACACCGTATCAGTACCCCAAGGATGAAGAAAAACATTACATTAAAAATTATGCAATCAAGTTTTATTTCCATCTATTTAAGTTTCAAATAAATTTATAGCTATGCAACCATGTGACAAATTAATGTGCATAGTAGGTGCATTTTAAGAAATAAATGTTGTTATATCTAATGCTTCCTACCTTGTAATAGGAAACAGCTATGTTTCTTTAGGTATTGCATTCTTCAAATATGCACCAAATAATTAAATTATTTACTTTTTTCACTAACATGCATACAATAATTAACTATGAATGCATCTAAGATGATTAATTATCCAAAAGATGTATTCACCATGGATTTTCTCCTTAATGCTTTTCAAGGTATTAATACACTAATTAAGTTCCTTACATATTTCCTCCATTTTTCTCGATTTTTTATTATATTAAGTGGATCGGTTATAAGTTCAGCTGTATCAAGATTATTTTACTTATGTTAGGCACTAACCTCGACACAAGATATAAAAAAATCAGCATAGGTTATGTTGTATGCTCTAAAAATAACTGCATTTGAATGAAATGACAGGAAATTTTAGTGCAAGTCATATTTCCGGAACTGGCCGAATCACACGCGTTTAATATGTCATTCTATCCAAAAGCCGAGATGCTGAACTCAATAAACATTTTATCTTCTGTTTATACTTTAATGCTGCTTTCTATTGAATGCAAGTAACATTCTTCATTGCTTAGCATATATCCGGGGGGAAAATCAGAGAACAAATATTAATGATTTTCCCAGGACTACGGTAATGTAGTGATAAAAAGTGTCAAGGCTGAGCACATTCTTTGCTCAAATTTTCCACGCTTATGATTTGCAAACTACGAGAGGATAATTGCATTAAACCTACGTTTAACAGGCTAATTATTCTTAGGTTTAACACTGAGATACTGGCCTTTAATTTGACTTCATTAAAATGTTACAGAGGAACTAACTTTCGAGTCGACGTACTCAAGTTAAGAAGTTGTATGAAAGCGAGGCTAGATGTAGTGATCATTGTTAAGTATAGCATCCCTGATTCAAGGGGCAATGCATTGTGTCCTAAAATTAAGGGCAATGCATTGTGTCCTACAATCAATCTCTGTAGTTAGCCACTCGGAACTCGAGAACCCATTAGAATTTATTACTGATATCTTACGGTTAGTTAAAACTTAACACGTCACTACTATTTAAATATGAACTGAATTCAAATAAATAAAATTCAATTTCAGTTCTTTTGCTATAGAAGATGAATATACATGTCTGGTTGGATCTTATGAGATAGTAGTGTGAGGAATTTGCTAAGGACAGAAGTATCGCTTTTCTGGCTTATTTACACTTATTTACTCAGGATAATAATGCCCATTTAATATCTTTGTCAAATGCATATAATCAGCATTGCTTCTTGACTGTATTTCTGATACCTGTCAGTATGTCGAGGGTGTCCTTCCTTGGCATGATGTACTAGAATCTGACTGAAGGTGGAGATAGTTTAGGATAGAATAAAGATCATTTATCTTAAAAGCTCAGGCCATCTGTTCGTGGTATTATTTTTTCTTTTTCTTTTAATGTTGACAACCTACATCACTGGCGGTGATGTTAGCCTCAAGTATTTGATCTGCTATCTTGAAAACAGTTAGTCGAATCGATTCGAGGCAAGTTGTTGCCTGTAACTGTACTATATCAACGTTCGCCAAAATAGATGTAACGCACCAGAGACACTAAAAAATAGCGGATATTTTTCTCAGCTGGTTTACTTGCCTGAGCATCTCTGATTTCTTTTCTTTTGACAAAAAGCTTCTTTCTTAGAAATCTATACAACAACTAATGTGCTGTTAAATTTCTATGAAATACGCAAAATTCTGTGTTCACATGATGTTTCCATATGTAGACTTCATAAGTACTATTCGTAAATACAACTGTGTTGTTTCAGGCGAGAAAGGAGAAAAGGGACTGCGCGGATTGATTGGTTTCACTGGATACAAAGGCGATAAAGGTATGTCCAATCCACCGTTGGCACTACTGAATTAAATAGTCGTTAGTATGACTTGGCATAGTGCATACTGATGATTAATCCAAATAGAGCGGACATTCTTCTCTAAAGATACCATCTGAAACTTTGAACAGCAATACATTTAAAAGAATCAACACATCCGACATAGAAGGAATTACCAGTTTCCAGCTTTTTCATCTTCAAAGAATACGAGGGCAACAGATTCTGTCTCTCACCATTTGGTTTTGAACTCATAAGCTCAAATCATCGGAAATCCCCATAGACTTTAATAATATTCGGAATGTCAAAATGTTTAAATCCATGAAAAGTATTATATAAAGCTCATTCCTGAACGACGATTCTGTTCTCATGACAATCGAACGGTCGAATGAAATGATCACTTTGGACTATACTGTGTAGCAAAAGTTAGACCACAATTTGTATACACTACCCAAACTAGCTCCACGATTTTTATTTTCCTCATTATTGTTTCATGAATAGTGTTATACATTACAAAATAAAAGTTAACTTAAAAAGATACTCACCATAAACAATATGTTTCACACCAATATATATCATCAATTATTTATGTATGAGATCATAGACATGTATTTGTTTCTTATATGGAATTGTACAATACAGAACAAATATTTTAGGTTTAAGGATATCATACAGTGACGAGTCAATAGTCATTCCACACCTTCCAAGCTATACAAAAATAGCTATCATTTATCACTTGTCTTCGTCGCCTTAAGACTATACGTACGTTTTTTTCTGCTTACCTTTAATTGTTCAATTCATACTTACCTAATGTCTGCGCGCGACAGAGAATATGAGAAGCAAAAGAGGAATTCTTTTGTACGAAATGACAACACAGTTCTTGTAGAAATGTCTGCGTTCTTGTGAGAATTAATTTGTATTCATCGATTTTTTATATATTTTATTTCGTTGATGTTATCAATGATTAATTAAATCCCTTATGGCGTTGGCACCAAATTTGCACTCCAATTATTAACTGACAGGCAGAACATTTGTGTCACGTAACGCGTACAAATTTGATTCTTATAGTAATTAAAAGGATATTGTACGTGTTATGAGATTTATATAATAAATTGTGATGCGTTTCCTTTTAAATCGAAATCTCAATGTTCATTCTCAGGTGATAATGCCAAGGGAGAGCGGGGTCAGAAAGGTGAAAAAGGAGAGTGTGAAGGTAATACCACTTGCCACGTATTCTCTCTCTCTCTCTCTCTCTCTCTCTCTCTCTCTCTCTCTCTCTCTCTCTCTCTCTCTCTCTCTCAGATGTATTCCCTAGAGCATGTCGTCACGATTATCAGTATCCTAGGATAAAATCTATTTGGCAGTTCGAGCAATATATGTGACTTTTGAGACAAGAAATATGCCCCGAAAAAAAAATGCCTGAGACGTTATTTATTAATTCTGAAAATTAAATCATTTCCAATTTTTTTCATTCCTTTATGATTATTTTTGCAACGATAAATAGTCGCTGAGAGCATAATTAAGGAAATTATAGAGTTGATGATATAAAACTTCAACATCACTATAAAAAGGAACAGAATGATGAAATAGCGTTATCCCTTGTTAATCTTAACTGCTTATTTCATGAAAAATGTGACATGAAGGGAAATGCATTTACCCTAGCTAATTCTATCTCAGTGATGACATTGTAGGAGAAAAATGTTCCAAATCTACGGTCAGATGGCACTAGAATCATTAAAAATCCTGCAGATCTCTATGATCACACTCAAGAAATATTTCAGTGTGACGTTGCTGTAATGATGTTATTTGGGGACGTTGTTGTAATGATGTTATTTGGTGACGTTGCTGTAATGATGTTATTTGGTGACGTTGCTGTAATGATGTTATTTGATGATGTTGCTGTAATTATGTTATTTGGTGATGTTGCTGTAATTATGTTATTTGGTGATAATACTGTATAGATGGTATGTTACATAGATCCGAATGTAGATCATGGAGATAAAATAGGTACATGCATGGTCGTGACAGCGCCTGACACGAAACCGTATCCCGCGGCACAATCTGTGTGTTTTACTTGATCCACTTCAATACATTCACAACATGCCTTTCCTACATTTTTTTTTCTTGAAAAACTACCAGTGTAACAAATTGTTCATTTTTCAAGGAAAAGGTAAACTATACAAATTGGCGCACATTGCGTATACGTATCCAAACTTTTTAACAAGGGAGAAACAATTATATTCATATATTCCTGCTGATACGTCAGTATCATCACAATTAGTTCGAATCGTGTTCTCCGGTTCACTAGGTTGTCAAGATGCGAAGCAAGGATCTAAACAAGGAGACATGCAATTCTAGCTAAAACAGCTCAGTCAAACTATAGGTCACCTTAGCACAGTATGTTTCGATATTTGAGCCATTTTCTACCATTTCCATATTCCAGAGCGACAATAAGTCATACGAGTTCTCAGAATCTGCTGTAAAAGCAAAACTCAGTTAAACACGAGTGGAAGTGCATCTAGTGGCGCTTACGAGTAATGAATTCCACGAGAGGAAATGCATCTAGTGGCACTTACGAGTAATGAATTAATTACACGAGTGGAAATGCATCTAGCTAGTGGCACTTACTAGTAATGAATTAATTACACGAGTGGAAATGCATCTAGTGGCACTTACGAGTAATGAATTAATTACACGATTGGAAATGCATCCAGTAGCAATTACGAGTAATGAATTACACGAGTGGAAATCCATCTAGTGGCACTTACGAGTAATGAATTAATTACACGATTGGAAATGCATCCAGTAGCAATTACGAGTAATGAATTACACGAGTGGAAGTGCATCTAGTGGCACTTAGGAGTAATGAATTAATTACACGAGTGGAAATGCATCCAGTGGCAATTACGAGTAATGAATTAATTACACCAGTCCAAATGCATCACGTGGTACTTACGAGTAATGAATTAATTACACGAGTGGAAATGCATCTAGTGGCACTTACGAGTAAATAAATATAAATTTAATTCTTAATTATTACCATAATTTTTCTGTTTATCTAGAATTAATATTCATGAACTTGATATTCATTGATCTCCATAATTCAACCTTTTTCTACGATGAATATTACTGTAATTTCAGTTCCAATAACATAGTACAGTTTATAGTTTATACTCGCGTACAAGTCGAATCCAACTGCAAAATGGAAAGATCCAGCTTTGCCGGCGCATATTTGGCCGGATGATCTTGGTCCATGCAATTTGTTAGGATAAACAAGTAGAAAGAACAACATAGAACGTGACCTGCCTGCGTATTTTGCGACGAAAAATCAGGGTCTATTTTGTTTGCAGTTGGATACGACTTATCGGCGAGTACAAATGGTGCAAAAAAACAAGATCCAAATCGACTTTAACATACAAATATTTGTATCAATTGCCATTGTCTCGAAATACTTCCAGTGTAAGTTTATGTCGATACAAATGCTTCTTGTACCGATAATTGATGTTTTATCTGCGAACAGATGGTATATGCATGGTTGAAAACAATACCTTTTTACAGTAGTTCCTTGAATTGGTTTTTCTATGTTAGTAGATGAAAATGATAGGGCGCCTGTGGTTTCCCTTGGAGTCATACAAGTGCCGTATTGCTTTAACTTAGAAATTCTTGTATATTTCTGCTTGAGTTTTGTTTCGTTTTAAATTGCCCGCTCAAATAACTATATAATTACGATTTCATTTTAATTCTTGACTATTTTCGTTTTCTTATTTATGTATTTGGTGTTGCTAACGTTTCTAAGTGCAATCCCTGCATGTAATAGGAGACGATATGTATAATCTGTCCCATCCACCCCACGTAAGTTGAGAATGTCCCATCCACCCCACGTAAGCTGAGAATGTTGCATCCACCCCACGTAAGCTGAGAATGAAAGGGCATTTAGGCGAAATACCATGTAAGTTAAAAACAAAAATAGGTAAAGTAATCTATTGTTTGTTTGCTATAATTATTTTAATAAAAATGCTTTGCCTATAGCTTTTTTAAGTGAGAAGGAGAGTAGACGAATGCAGGAGATGTATTTACCGGAGTATGTTCAGAATGGTATGTCATATTTTCTTCTGCAACTTTTCCTCGTTTCAGTTTTGCTCATTTACCGTTTTCTTCATGTTATTTCAAACTACAATTGTATGTATATATAGATGGCTCCAGGGGAAACGAAGGCGATATTATTTACAAACTGATATAGTTGTTTCAACAATATTGCAAAACTCTCCATAATAGCATAATGCGTTTGGTTTAGATTTATTCCAGAACTTTACTAAGCAAGATACAAAAGAAACTTTTTCGCGTAAATACTATGAACATTTATTACCCTGGAGCTATCTTTTGTATTTGCAGTATCCAGGAATACAATCTGCTCATGTTTTATGTAATTGGATGTAACATTAATATATCTTAAATTAATTACGAATTTATGCCGCAAACGAAGCGTGTCATGTTTGAGTTTTCTATAGTTATGTATGTCGGTCATCTTTCAACAACGCATACAATATTTAAATGGACGCATTAATGACCAAACAAAATAAATCATCACAATACCTTTTATTTGCGGATATATAGAACTTTCGTTTAATGTGTTAGTTTTACTGTATTAAATATTTACGAAAGGGCGGATATTTTCAATGATTTACTGCTTTACGGGAATTTTTACGACCCAAGGGATCCGGTACTAACGGTGTATGATGTCTGTAAATGATTATGTGTTTCTTTTATACGAAAAGACTTGAGGTATAAAGACAAATAGTAAAGTTATCAGCGCGTACAAATTTAACGTTGTACTTATTTAGAACCAGTCATACTCTCCAGGAAAAGAAATAATTTGTATTCTGTTGTAGCAAGTAAATTTGCTGTTATATCCAAGCGGTAAAAGTCAATTTGAATGTCGTTTCATTTTCAGATGTATCCCAACACAAACAGAAACCAGTGTTATCTAACACAGTAAACAGAGGTACGACGATAATTTTTTCGTAATTTTTTGTGCTACTTTTGCATTTGTACATCTTCCATTTCTGCGTGCGATTATGAAGTGTCCACGTGCAGAAGGCAGCATGGCTTCTAATATATTATCTCTATTTAAAATAAAAATAGGGGCAAGAACAATTCCTGAATTAAACGGTGTTTGATTCGGGTGTAAGGCTATTAAATGTAGACATAACATTTATTAAAAGATAAATAAAATCTTTTGAGATATGGATGTATTTTGTTTTTTATATTGAACCATGCAATATTTATTTGTAACTTTAAGCTATAATGCGTAATTCATGCTATTTTGCATTGTTCTGAGCTTATATGTGATAGAAAATAGACCGTGTCATTTCATTAAAAATATATTATAAGAAGGAAGTAATATAATACATACGATATTAGTAAAGTAGTACTCACATTTACATGTGTCATCAATGTTGGGTTAATTTTTGTGTGGTTTTGTTGGTTTAACGCCATGTTTCAGCACATGATATGCTATACATGGGGGCCAGTATATTTGGTGAAGGAAGACTCCGGGAAAACCTCGGGAAAAACCACCGCTTTCTCACATACCCATGTATGTTGGCCGAGCCGAGACTCGAACCCACGCGAACAGAGGTGAGATGTCAGTGATCTGTAAAGGTGAGCGCCTTAGACCGCTTGGCCACCCGGGTTCCCTCAATATTGGGTTAAGATGATTACATTTGTCAATGTTTACTTACCCCTTTTCTCAAGCAGGTACCTAGCTTACTTATAAACTACAAAACTATAGTAATATTTATAACTCATCCATCAACAACAAAATTATTAAGAGTGACCATAACCCTAATACTAAGGGTCATATGTGTTTCCTTAAAAAGTCAGGTCTTCCGGTAAAATAAGAAACATAGTTGAGCAAGTTCATGAGCTTCTTGAACACTTTTATTTGACAAGATAGTTTATGAAAGATTCTATTATCCTAGATACTTCTCAGTTTACTACTATTTGTCTGACCAATATTGTTTGCCACCATGATTCTTGTTTTATTAGCCATTTTTTTTTCTTCAGAGTCTCGGTCTAGTGAAGGAAGTTCAACTGGCGGTGTTAGATCTCACTTCTCGTTGTCCCTATGGCTCTGTACATTGGTAATTGTGCCATGGCTGTACAGTTGATTGTAAGTGTTGTGCTTTTGAACAATGTAAGACAGATGCAAAGACCTATATATGAATGGCTAATTATGGTTCGTTAGACCAAATTTTGTAGTATTTCTCCGTATGAGAATGGAATACGTTATTTACAGTATATGCATATTAATTTATAGACCATGTGCTGGTTGATAGTCCCCAAAGAATTATCAAGTTCCCGTTGAATGGAAAAAATAGGTTGAATGTTGCCTTGAATTTACACATACAGATAGATAAATAGAGTATGTATGTATGTATGTATGTATGTATGTATGTATGTATGTATGTATGTACGTACGTACCTACGTACGTATGTTTGTATGTATGTATGTATGTATGTATGTATGTATGTATGTATGTATGTATGTATTTATGTATGTATGTATGTGTGTGTATGCATGCAAGCATGCATGCATGTATGTTTGTATGTATGTATGTATGTATGTATGTATGTATGTATGTATGTATGTATGTATGTATGTATGTATGTATGTATGTATGTATGTATGTATGTGATATTCCGAAGAATTATAAAATCTTTGTTATCACTTTCAGTGTCTCTGTTCTCTTTAATGGATGTTCGAGACTGTCCAGTTAAGATAATCATGTGGACTTCAAACCATGTACACCAGAATGAATCCATCAACAGATTCTAATTTTGCACATTTTGATACTAGTGAAAAAGAAATTTGAGAAATACGTGTGTTCCATTGGAGTGATATGGAACATTCGCAAGTATTTTCGGGTAACGTCGAGGTTAGACAAAGTTACCTGTTATATTTATTGTGAAACATGTACTAGCATTACTATATTTCTTTGGTCTGGAGGAGAAGACTACAGGGTGTACATTTACAAAGTGGTATGAACAGGCCATAAATGGAACGATTCCATGAAACATGTAATGTACAGTATATCATTTCAAGTAGAAACTATAAGCCTCCAAAGGTCTGGGGCAGTATTGACAGATTCCTCCAAAGGAGGTCACGTGTTGTGTGTAACACTTATAGCTTCTTGGATTACTATGTCCGCATTATTGTTATAAGGACATAAGAAAGTGCGTAGTTTACTGAACACACAAACAAATATACTACGAACGATAAATTACTGTAATGTTTGATTGTGGAACAAAGATTATTTGTACTTAAACTGTCTTTACTTACGTTATATTTTGCTAGCTTTTGTGAAACAAACCATCTAGAGGGAACTTAACACAAAGAAATTCCGTAATTAATTGTTAAGATATATATCTGAAACAACAGAATGTAAAGCTTATGTCATGACGCACGTTAAGATCGTATTGATAAGACCAATACTGCATTGCACGACAGTAACAAGTCCATGGGATAAATTTATAAAATTCTACTAAACGTTTCTATATTTTAGTAATTTATAGATTTATACTCAAGAGAAAAGATTTGATTTCAACTAGTATACCACTTGAATTTTCAAGACGCCTTTTATTGATAAAGTCATCTAATGTTCAACGTGTGATCAAACGAAAAGGATGGGGTTGAATACATTTGTATATTGTTACACACACACACACACACACACACACACACACACACACACACACATATATATATATATATATATATATATATATATATATATATATATATATATATATATATATATATATACAGTGTTGCTGTTTGTGAAAAGTCATGGACCGACTTAAATTATTGCTAAGTTGAGAACCTTTACGGAGGAAACAAAACATTATTGAAAGAGTTTTGTAAATTTTATCTTAAACGGATTAAATATAAAAACGTGTCTGTCACATGACGAAAATTGTATGATGTGCTAATAAAATCATAAGGAAGTTCCGTAGTAGGGTTTAATTTACATTTGGATATAACACCTTAACAATGTGTGACCTTGTGACCTAATAATTCAAATGTGATATTAAAAATATGAAACGTGTTTATTTTCAGTTATATGGTAAATTTTTGTTTGAGAACAAAAGCTTACCCAAAAGTTACTTATACTCATTTTGTTGGCTATGACTCCAACCACCACCAGCACCACCCGCACCACCCAAAAAAGAAAACATAGTATACGCAAGATTATACATAAAAAATCAAAATATTTGCACCAGTAATTTTCCCAAAATCTATGAGAGAGACAAATATAAAGTTAATGTGCAAGTAAGGCAAAATATGACTATGAAAAGAAAAAGTTGCTGAATATTTCGCAGATGAAAAAGAATGATTCCAGACGTTTTTGGACTTATTTTAGGAGACCCAAACAGCAATCAATAGGATTAAAGTTTTAGCTACAAATTTTCATGATTATTTTAATGAGATTCATTGTATGAATATGGACATTAGATATGCGGAATCAAAATTTTAATGAGATTTATTGTATGAATATGGACATTAGATATGTTGAATGCAAATTTTAATGAGATTCATTGTATGAATATGGACATTAGATATGCTGAATGCAAATTTTAATGAGATTCATTGTATGAATATGGACGTTAGATATGCTGAATCCAAATTTTAATGAGATTTATTGTATGAATATGGACATTAGATATGCTGAATCCAAATGTTTTACCGATAGTTTAAATCATTATTAAAATTTGAATGTCGATGCAATCTATATGGAATTATATACTTTCATTACAGAGGAGGAAGTAAATGAAGCTAATAAACATTTGCCAACAAACAAACAACATGAAAGTGACACTCTTTTAAATTAATATGTATGTGCATGGTAGAGAAATATGTTCACATCTTATATTACAAAGTTATTTAATGCAATTGATAATAGTGTGTGTTTTCAGGGTTATTTGGCAGACGGAGTCATAAAACTAATTTTCAAAACGGATAATGTGAACAAAGCAAAGAAAAAAAAAATAGGGGGATTACACTTACCATTCAATCTGGGATTATGAATTCCATGACAGCCATATGAATGCACAGCAACACCGGCATATATCCTCCATTCTCAGCAACACATCTACTGAGTAGATTTATTACAATTTCTGCATCCAGTAATCATCCTTTCAGACAAAAAACCAACAACTGGAATGCTATTTCTTCTGCCATATTCAATACTGTATCTGTGGTGAATGTCCATGGTGAAATCAACACATTTTTCGGTGGAAACATTGTAAACAGTCTCATCGAAATCCATGGCGCCTCAACTGCTCCAGCTGACCTGACCGATTTAACTATGTGACATCACACATGAATTTCCATTAGAGATTCAGTGTTGAAAAATGATGTTGTCCGTGTCACATGTTATGTTGAACGGAAGGACATTAGCTCTTTGAATTGTAATTTGTATTTAAAAAAATCTACTTTATAAACGTTATTGGTTATCGAATTGTGTAATATTTCTTCAACTTGCGTCTGGGACAACTTTTTAACGACCAATAATTGAAAGGTGCAGCATCTAAGTCAGAAGTGAATTAAATGTCGTAAATCATTGCTCTTCTTTCCAGCTAGACTGTATCCACTCAAAATACAAAATATTTGATAAACAGAATTTAAAATGGGTATCAATTTAATAATGAATGTATGAACATCGTTGAATAATTTCCAGCTTTTGCTCTGACAAGGCTTGTAAAAGCAGGATATTATTCAACTCGTTTAAAACGTTCAGTATTAAATATATACCCATTTGAGATCCTCTGTTTATGAATTTGTATGTCAAGATTATTCACCAGCATTTTGATTTAAAGATCTAATGTTTGGGATAATTCAAATGGTAAAATTTCAGATGCTCAGTTTTGGTTTCAAAAGTGTCCAAAGTTGATGCTATTTTGACTAATTTTGTTAATAAGTACCTTCATAAAGACAAACGCTTTATGCTGTTCGTGGATTTTGAAGATAAAAAAAAAGTAAAAAAGAAGAAAAAAACCTTGATAGCGTTTACAGAATGTACTAAATGTAAAAATTACCGTTTCCAATGTCACCATGTATGAGGAACTTGATTGTTTGCTGCTAAAAATAGACGGTTTATAAGTATCGTTAAATATTTACTTAAAATAAAAAGTAGTCGTAAAGTGATAACCAACAACTTTACATAATACGTTATATGAGCAGTTACTTAACAGCAGTAACTGAATTTCTTTGTCGAAACGTTGTTTATGTATGTATGGTTTTGCAGATGTTTGCAATTTACTAGATACAATAAATTTTAGTATGTTTCTTACTTGTTCAAGCAGAGAGAGAGGAATCTATATATAGTAACCTGGAATGAAACTGTAAACATTCATCTGAGTTACTAATTTAAAAAAATATTTAAAATAATTTTGATTTCACAATTTTTTTTTAATTTCAAAAAAATTTGAAACATAGAACGACACAGACGAAATTAAGGATGTCTGCACACTCACTGAATATGGAGACCCCGTTGGTTTGGTAGTGCTCATATCGAGAGAAACCTAAAATTGTGCCTTTTATGTTAAGAAAAAAAAATGAACATGAATGTCATTTTTTTTGTTATTAGTTTGTAAGAAATATATGTATCTACGCAAGTCATTATTTGATCATTATTTGTGGAAAAAATATATGTATCAATGTATCGAACTTGTGAATAAGACATTCAGAAATACTGATTGTAATTTTGGGACTTATATTTATTTTGAATTTTAAATCAGAAAACATAGTCTCTCAACACAAACCCATCCAATGAAATCTCTGATATATGGTCTCTCAACAAAACTCATCCTATGATATCTCTAATACATGGTCTCTCAACACAATCCATCCTATGATATTTCAAATACATGGTCTCTCACCAAAACCCACCCTATGATATCTCGAATACTAGTTTCTACGATTTTAAGTGTAGTAACATGTTTCTTGTTTTTTCGGTAGTTTTCTCTAGTTGTGTTAACAATACCTTCCGTGTCCATCACTATATGTTAGTCTCAGTGAGCATGTAATATTTAAGAGAAATCTGAAATCTGAAATCTATGTAAGACAAGATTTTTGATCTTCTGTTGTTATTATCCCAATATTTACTCGCTTTACAAAACTTTGCAAGACTTAAAATATTTTAATATGATGACCCATCTTGACAAAAATGGTTGTGAAGATTTCCAACGATATTATGCATTTGCATGAGAAAAAAAACTGCGACAAATTCTAAAGATAGTGCGATTTACTGCACATTTTGCTTTTATCAGAACATTCTATACATATGTGGTTTCTTTTGTTTGCTATTTAAATTGAATATATTTATATTCAATGTTTTGTTGTTTCTTATAATTCATTTTATTTCGTCAGATTAGAGTTGAAAACAAATTGATACATAGATCGATGAATATGATTGCAAGCATTGTGCATGTGTTGATTACTTAATAATTCAGGTTACGGATGACCCATTGTGTGTGATATGTACATCGCAGCTGCGAATGATATATAGTTGAAGTTGTCTTGAATGATTTCGTTGCTAAAAAGATAACTAACTGATTTATATTGGAACTTTGTCCAGATGAGTGCAAATATTGTGTAAAAAAAAGTCTAAAACTATTTTCATTTTTTAATTGTTTCCCAGCTCTCTGAAAAAAATCTAATAAACATTTGCTACAAATTGTATTTATTATTTCCTATTCCTAACAGTTAGATACAGTATATACTCACGTATAGAGCGATACCAACTGCATAGACCCGGATCTGCCGTCATTTATGCGCCTGCAGATCTGGGTCTATGCAGTTTGTAAGGACTAATCAGTAGAACAAACATCATAGACCCTGATCTGCCGGCGCATTATGTGACGGCAGATCAGGGTATATGTTGTTTGCATTTGGACAAGACTTATACGCGAGTACAGACGGTAGTTGATAAAGGAGGATGGAGAGCAGACTCACCTTAAATCATACATGCAATTTTAAAATCTTCTTGTCTTTCTAGGTTTAGCGAATTACCAGTCACTGGAAAATAGATTATTTAAGTATCAGACGGCCCAATTAAGTAAAAAATATTATAAATTAAAATTAGAAACATGGAATTAAAAAGACTATAACGTGCAAAACCTTGCCTATCATATTATGGTAAAATCGGAGATCTGTGATTACCTTATGTCAAAATCAAAATCATCCCCTTTTACAATATATAAACGATGATAACAGGTAACATATAATATTTTATGCAGAATAAGAAGGTTGATCCAAAGTCCATTGCGTACAAAAGTCAAACCAACTGTGCTATATAAATCATACTTTGTCGTATGATGTACTAATCGTTTCTTAAGAAATGTCAGAAATACTCTCTGGTTGTACACATATAACAGTTTACTTACAGTCAGAAAAGGTAAGTCGGCGCAGCCCAAAATAAACGTTTGCGTGTTAACATTTGCTCTATTGTAAATATCGCTGAAATAAGTAAAATCTCCACGATATTATAATGTTCAATTACTGCATGACGCGCTTTGTAGTAACCGCTAATGATACGGCAAGCTTTACTAATACAATGATTATAATTGCGATCCCTAATTATATTTTTGTATTATATCATTACGGTTGCAAAATGGTAACCGTAATGATATAATTATTGTATTAAGATGTACTCGTATTACTATGCATTGTTAATGATGATAATAAATAATACGATTGTATTATTAGGGGTTGATAAACGTATGCAACAAATTGCTGTAATGAAACAGGTCAGACGTCTCATGACACAAAGGAAAACACACATCACTGTGACCACAACGTCAATAATAATAATAATAATAATAATAATAATAATAATAATAATAATATAATCGTCATCGTTATCATCTAAACAGAGAGAGAGAGAGAGAGAGAGAGAGAGAGAGAGAGAGAGAGAGAGAGAGAGAGGGGGAGGGGGAGAGATAAAACAAGGAATAAAACCATTTGTGTGTGAACAAGAGTTCGGACATGAGAATAATGATCTTAAATTATTATTATTAATATTATTATTTTTATTATTATTATTATTATTATTATTTCATCGTTGCTAATATCGTTCTTGCTGTGCTCGTTCTAGTTTATTTTTTGATCATGTTCCTTCTTGACGAGATAACAAAACTCAGCAGTATCAATAATATTATATAATTGTTGCCTTTAGTTTGCGGTTATACGATGAATCGTCCATCAGAGGCATATATTAGGTTACGCGAGAGAAACATAACGTATGTCGTGGCTGTGCAATTTGTAATTTAAACTCAAAAGAAGGGCATTACTTGTTTAGTATACTGAAGAAAAGTGAAAAATATTTGTATTCCCAACCTTGTTGTAAATTTTAAAAAAGTCTCGTATTTTACGAACTGAACCCTTTACAGGATTGATGCATAATGTTGGAAAATGTTGGGAAAGTTAATAGGACAGCAAAATCAACAGAAAATGTGTAGGTGTTTAAATTGATATCTACATGAGGCGTGAGGTCGTCGCCATGAAAGCAATAATGCAAATGAACTCTCACAAATTTAACCATAAAATAAAGCGTAATTACAGATTCTCTGAAGTTTTTGATTGAGGCATTGTAAGTGTGATTGGATCATGTCACCAATCATATATCTAACATGAAGCAAAGGATCAGTTGAAATTTATGGTACCCAAAGGTGTTTATGAAATGGGATAATGGTCTGCGTCGCGAGTCCCAGTGCCCATTTATTCACTTTGATTGTAGCCTCGAGTTTCATTTTATAGATGTAGAGTTTTGAGCGATCAATTAAAAGTACCAGTCACCAGAAAAAAAGACGCCAGAGACATTGATCACTGAACATGTTTTGACCACAAAAAGCAAAGTCTCTGGGCACATAACTATCTAATAAACCTTATGCAACTATTTTGAAATGACATTTACATGAACATGGTTCCTTAGTCACTTAATTTATATTGGTACTTTGGTGTGTTGTTAAATACAAATCATGTACACTTACGCAAATGCATGCTTTATTAACAAAAGACCTCTGACGGTCATCCTTATAGAATTTACGACGTTGATTTTAATGTAAACTCTATTCGCAAGAGAATGGGAGCTATAAATAACTCCTTGCGTCATTCACTAAGATGGCATATTTAAAACCCGTGGCTTACATATCTCGTGAAGTGCTTTAATGACCGAAAGCCATTTTTGTTAACAAAATAATCTACAAAAGATAAAAGATCGAGTATTTGATACATGACCGGAAATTTCGGGACCATATATTTATAATAGTATAAGCCTAGAATTATTTATCACAGTACCGTATGTACTCGCGTATAATTAGATACCAACTGCAAACTGCATAGACCCAGATCTGCCGTCGCATAATACGCCAGCAGATCTGGGTCTATGCAGTTTGTAAGGACTCATCAGTAGAACAAACAGCATAGACTCTGATCTGCCGGCGCATTATGCGATGGCAGATCAGGGTCTAAGTTGTTTGCATTTGGACCTGGATTATATTTAGAGTGTATAGCCTCCAAAGAAAATAACTGGATTCATATGGTGGTCTTGTCATGACACTAAAAAAAACAGTAGTAATGAAGCAACTGACAAAATATATTGTGAAACGGTAATAGTTTTATATGAAAGGTTGAATCTGAAACTATTATTGGCAAGGAAACATATGACCGTTATTAACATGAGCCTCGTATAATATCAACACCTAATGACATCTGAGTGGATTATTTCCGTTAGTAAGTACATACTGTTACTCAATACTAAAGTTCTTAAGATCAGTTCTAATCGGAAGTACAAACCACAATGATTTGACTTCGGTTTGAACATGACGATAGAGGCTTGTAGGTATCGATTATACAAAAAGTTTTATCACAACGAGCAAGGATTCTATGTTTAATACGGATTACACCACATCACAATCAAAACATCTTGGTCCAATTGTCATTAAAATACACAATATTTCTCAAGTGAAGATTTTATACCATCTTGGTCTTAAGGGAATATTTATTAATGTGAGAGAAAGAAAACTAATGATTAAAACTTACTACGCCTTTAATTGCCCATTAAGGAGATGGCACGTCTAACATTTGGAGAAATCCACAAATTTTATTCGAAGAATAAATAAACCACGATAGTTTAAGAAATATTGAAAATATAAGTTTTTTTTCAGTTCCATATTCAGTGTCTGCTTAATGCTCAGTGCATTATTATTGATTATGGATTCTGAAAAATATGAAGAATCTCAATATCAGGATGAAAATTAATGAAGTAAAACAAAACTGGTCTCTCGGTTGAAGGTAACTAAAGTACTACCGTATATACTGGCGTATTATCCGATACCAACTGCAAACTGCATAGACATAGATCTGCCGTTGCATAATGCGCCGGCATATCTGGGTCTATGCAGTTTGTAAGGACTAATCAGTAGAACAAACAACATAGACCCTGATCTGCCGGCGCAATATGCGACGGCAGATCAGGGTCTATGTTGTTTGCATTTTGGACCCGAATTTACGCGAGTATAGACGGTAGGCAAAGTTACAGACTGCTGTGTGACCGTTCCACTTTGTTGATACCTCAGAGCACAGTGATTTGTACTATAACAGGACGGATTGGTAGTTGAGTGGAAGAAATATGGGATTGCTGGTGGTGGCTATATGTATTACGGAAATGACATTGGAGAAAACTTGCCAGGAAGTGTTCCGTATCCCTGTCGTTTTCTAGCGCCCGTTACAAAGGGTATAAAAATCTAGGCAAGGTATGACTTACCACAATCGAACATTTGTCTCTCTATCGCTAAGATCAGAATCATTTCTCTATGGTTTAATTCGTGCATGTTTACGGTGAGTTGACCTGCCATACATAAGTTACAGCAAACCCGCACTTAATCTCCGCCCACAACTAATTTGGTTGGTCTGTTATAGATAAAAAAAATGTTGCCCTCTCTTCTACTAAAATTCGCTGAGAAAAAACGTACAATGATATATATTTTATTAATTTTTTTTACATTTCCCGTCTTTCCTTATATCTTTTTTGTTATAACAAATAAAATAGCAAATGCTTTTTACTAGCAGTGGGCGCAGCCTAGGCGTGGGCTTGCTGGGACTCACGTTTGGCGTGTCAGTATGCACGAATGAAACTTTGGCCGTTACCACAGAGCCCACCAGTGGCGTCACTAGGGGGATGCGGGCCGCACAGGGTGACACCATCACAGGGGGGTGGCACCAAAATGGAAAAGTTTAAACTGTAAACTTTAATGTTTAATGTTAAAATAAAAAATAACATAATTTTGTTGCAGTTCTTAAACGCTGTTACCTCAAATTTTATTGTTTTCTTCTTATGTCCTTTGTAACTTTAGGACTTAAATTTACAAACATTACTATAGGCGATTCTGTATGGTCTGGTACAGGAGGACTCGGAGGAGGTCCATGGGGGAAGTCTGGAGGGGGTGACACCATGAGTTTACCGCACTGGGTGACGCCTACCCTAGTGACGCCACTGGAGCCCACGTTGGACTCCTCATGAGCTATTAACCATTCATTGTCATCACAATTTACATTTTTTCTATTGATAGCAATATGAAAAATCTATGAAGTGAAGCAGCTGCAACCGTATATGCAAACATTCGTGAGAAACACATGAATGTGCAACGATGAAATACATAACTCTTCAGGACTTTTGTCTGATCCAATCAGACCTCCTCAATAGTTCCAAGACAATTAGTGTTTTAATCTCATATCTCACTAACCTGCCAGAAAATATTGCTCGTCTAATTTATGGTAACATTGTTACACAATAATTTTCCCTCCCACGGGCTTTAGAATAACATTCTCAATTGAGCTAGAGGCTTGTAAATAACTGATAGAAATCATTTTATTGCAACAGATAGAGATGCATTCTATTTTTCGAATTCAAGTCAGGAGCCATCCCTATACATTACAAGTAGTCTGCCTTTCACAAGTTAATCTTAATAAATTTTAAGTGGATTACAGGGATTAGAATCTACAAGTAAAAAGTGGTATTTAAAAACAACTGTATGGAATTCCAAATCTCTATGTGAGAACGTGTGATACTCCTTAAGCGTTGTTTCATGAAGCCTGTATAGACAACCCACTTGATCGGTTCTTACACACAGACACACACACACACACACACACACACACACACACACACACACACATATATATATATATATATATATATATATATAGCTTAATAAGGCATTCAGTGCGTGCGTTTGCGAAAATGAAGAGAGATAACTTTTTCACAGGTCTGCCATTTTGAACTATCATTATAATTAATATACATGTTTAACCTACATAATACCCTTAAATGATGATATATCAACTTTAGAATTTAGGATATAAGGGTATTAAATTTGAGCATGTCAGTGTAAAAATACAAATTATTGAGACTAATGGCTTTTTAAATTTTTGGTACAAAACCCTCACCAAACATTCAATATGCATCGTTGAATTGTCTCTTACTACCTGCCAGGTTCTCTGAGAAGAATATGTACAGAAGTGATGACCAATATAACAATTCCATGTCATAGTTAAACAAAACTATGACCAATACAATAATTCCATGTCATAATTAAACAAAACTATGACCAATATAACAATTCCATGTCATAATTAAACAAAACTATGACCAATATAACAATTCCATGTCATGGTTAAACAAAACTTTGACCAATATAACAATTCCATGTCATAGTTAAACAAAACTATGACCAATATAACAATTCCATGTAATAATTAAACAAAACGATGACCAATATAACAATTGTATTTCATTGTCAAAAAAAAACTAATGACAGTAAGATCACAATATATGGCTTTGGGAAGTTCATTAGGAATGTTAATTACGTACTGAACACCAATATGAGTGTATTTTAGTAAGTTAAATTCATTGTTTGATTCATTTTAAGCATGTAATTATCACTTAATCAATCTAAAATGTATCTGAGAAAAGAAATCTTCGCCGAAGGCTTAAGTATATTCGTATATGTAATGTTTAAAAAAAAAGAGAATATTCTATTTTAAGTTGCAACGTTATTTTCTCTCTTTTGTAAAGTATGTAATATACGCCTGAAGATATTTTTTTTAAAATTTCGCACATCTCCATTCTTTAGAATTTCTTTGGTTTACGCGAGGAGGCAATGACTTAAAAAAATTTCAGCTAGTATTGCTTATTTGTAACAGGGAAAAATGAAATGAATGAAAAATTAGCATGATAACGGCCATTAATAATTTTGTACAGAAATTGTAATTAACTTCTAATTTGTGTTTTCATCCACGTTGGTTATCTATGAATATAAACAGATATTCCAGAAATGCATTTACTGGAATTAAGTATCACAATTCAACAGAAGTGTGTAATTGTGGTCACTGAGATGAAGTATTTGGTGGCTATGTATTGAAATTAATGTAATATGGTCTGCTGGATATATAAATCAGATATCAACATCCATTTGGAACATGTCGGTATGATACGTATCTTCCTTGTGATAACATATGACTAAATGCACTTATATGGAAGTGCAATAAAATAAATATTTCTCCAAAAATTAGTCAAATGGTGGAATATACACAGGATTGAAAATGAATGTAACAAGCAAAGTACGCTAGAGACTTTTTAAATTTTTTCTCGACAATATATAACAGTTGTTTTATCTGAGCGAGCTGAGAAATTGTCAGCTATAAAGAGCACGTACGATCAGAATTAAATAGTTTTGTCCCTAGAAAATGAAAGTAGAATTGTGAGGGAAAGGATTGCATCTCGCTCGATATATACCAGTTGCACCATGCAAAAGGACTGGTGTTAAATAGGTATCTGTTAAAACATGCCAAAGGACTGGTGTTCAATAGGTAGCTGTTAGGACTGGTGTTCAATAGGTATCTGTTAGGACTGGTGTTCAGTAGGTATCTGTTGCACCTTGCAAAGGACTTGTGTAAATAGGTACCTGTTGCGCCATGCAAAAGGACTGGTGTTCAATAGGTATCTGTTGCACCATGCAAAAGGACTTGAGTTCAGTAGGTACCTGCTGCACTATGCAAAAGGACTAGTGTTCAATAGGTATATGTTGCACCATGCAAAAGGACTTGTGTTCAATAGGTACCTGTTGCACCATGAAAAGGACTAGTTTCAATAGGTACCTATTGCACTATGCAAAAGGACTGGTGTTCAATATGTTCCTGTTGCACTATGCAAAAGGACTGGTGTTCAATAGGTATATGTTGTACCATGCAAAAGGATTGGTGTTTAATAGGTACCTGTTGCACCATGCAAAAGGACTTGTGTTCAATAGGTACCTGTTGCACTATGCAAAAGGACTGGTGTTCAATAGGTACCTGTTGCACTATGTAAAAGGACTGGTGTTCAATAGGTACCTGTTGCACTATGCAAAAGGACTGGTGTTCAATAGGTATATGTTGTACCATGCAAAAGGACTTGTGTTCAATATGTATATGTTGTACCATGCAAAAGGACTGGTGTTCAATAGGTACCTGTTGCACCATGCAACAGGCCGAGTGTTCAATAGGTACCTGTTGCACTATGCAAAAGGACTGGTGTTCAATAGGTATATGTTGTACCATGCAAAAGGACTGGTGTTCAAAAGGTATCTGTTAAAACGTCCTAGACCTTTAGAAAATGAGGCTGAAGACTTTGAACCAAATTTCGGAGCATGCACAACGCATGTGCCAGCCCAGTCACAGTTCTGTTCATCTGATATTCTTATACTCAACACGATGATAAATAACCATTAAAATGGTTTATCCTAGTCACGGTACACCCACAGCAAGCTACTGCAATGTACGAGTATCCGTGATACTCGGTAAGAGCATCCTTTTGACTGCAACGTCAGTGCAAATGACATTGAGTATACTGCAGTACCTGAATGATGAATTATGAAGCTCTCGAGACGCTCGTGTATATCTCGCACAATATCGTACCAAGTTCTTGAAAAATATTATTCAAAATTTAATCTATTACGATTGAATTAAAATTATTAAGACATGAACATTTCTTATTGGTATGAAGTTCGGTTAAACACACCGTCATAATTAATTTCAAGATAATTACTAAGTAAAAAAAAAAATTAATTAATTAAGGAAAAGAAATAACCATATATATATTTATATATATATATATATATATATATATATATATATATATATATATATATATATATATATATATATGTATATATATATATATATATATATATATATAGAGAGAGAGAGAGAGAGAGAGAGAGAGAGAGAGAGAGAAAGAAAGAGAGAGAGAGAGAGGGGGGGGGGAGAGAGAGTTTCTACCAATATATGTCATTTCTAATTTCAATGTACGAAAGAGCTTTCGGACAGTTGACATCTATCAAACCGCATATGATTTTTTATTGGTACATAGAGTATTTTTTCATACATTCATAAAGATTTATTTGGCATACAAAAATTAAACTGATATTTATTTCGGATCAAAAGGTGAAAATGAATATTTTACAACAGAAGGAAAAAGGCAATCACACTTCAAACCCATTTAGCCAATGAACTTGTTGAAGATGGTCTGAAAGGTTCCTTATCGCGCGAAACACATAAATCAAACTCCTCGATGACAAACGATTAGAATAAATACTAGACAAGGGTATACTTGATTGTGTCTTGCAGTCGTATAGCTGAAGTATATTATTAACGTTTGTCTTCCTTATTTTCCTCTAATGTTTAAACGTGTTTGCCTAATGGTCGACATTGACAAAGCTGCTCTACACGGATCTACCGTTATTTTTTACCACTATTATGAACTAATACAACAGTCTATATTTTGAGAGATATTGGAATATAAACTTTGTAAGTTAATTTATGCAACGATTGTTCTCCTAAAAAAACTACCTATTGTTGTTGGATAACTCAAAACATACTTATTACATTACTGGAGATTTGTTATGACCCCGCACGCATTTATGAAATAATAGATCCACATCATAAGCATTTATGGAATAATAGATCCACATCATAAGCATTTATGGAGTAATAGATCCACATCATAAGCATTTATGGAGTAATAGATCCACATCATAAGCATTTATGGAGTAATAGATCCACATCATAAGACCTAGACTGTGTGAGGAAAATTATAGGATCCAATTCAATGAGAACAAAATCTTAATCATTTACTGGTTACAGATATGTGTATACTTTGTTGATTGTATTATCGTGATAAGAAATATATAATTTGCCTTTCTAAAACAAAAGCAGAATGAATTAGAGAACATCCCAGCCGAAAAAGTAAATAATTTGGAAGGTCTGGTAATGTTGCAGTGCTGCTCTACGCAATGCTATTTATCTAGGTATTAGTTATTTTGCATAGAGATTTAAAACTTTGAGTAGGATAGATGAGTACAGTCGTATTGGTTGGAAGGACAAGGCTTTGAAAACCTTTTAATTCCAACACGTTGACATTTATGCTGTATCATGTGCGTTATATGTAATACTCTTCACGGCAATGCACCGAATTAATTGTACATCTCTTGAAAATTACATCCAGTTTAGAGAAGTCTGAGAGTATTGTATTTAAAGCCATTGAGAGTAGATTAATCAGCAGGTCTCTAATATCATTGTTTTTTACCATGTCTGGGAGCTCAGTATCCGTCAAACCAGATTAAGGCCAGTAACCTCTAAATTCAGTCTAGATGCGAACATGCATTGTTCATAGAAACACAATAAAATCAATGCTGATTTTAGAACACTGTAACAGATGCAACCTAGGTGAACAAAATGTGCATACGAACAGACAAACAAATTACAGCCAATTTTGAAATATATAAAAGAAAAAATATAAAGACATTTGTTTATATTTAGTTTTGAGGTAGTGAGCAAATACCTCGTCTTTTCCTTTATATTACACCAGCACTGCAACCTCAGAAAAAATTTTAAAAATAGAAGGGACAAACACACTGGATCAAATTGTTCATCAACATCATACATAAATTCATACCAAGCAATTTTCGGCGCTCTATAAAATCAACTTTTTCTTTTCATCTTACCTGCACTCAAGAAGTTAGTTTACATATTTTCTTCAAGAAAAAATTCCTGTAAGAAACGTTGTTCATGCATGTTGAATCTTAGATCAATCTGCAATTTACTCGCTACCCTTTCTTTGGGATTTGGAAGCTGAAACACTGGAAGTAAGTTTATTGTCTTTTACTAACAATATGCAATGGCGTTTTGTTTTTATAACCATGCTGATAAAAAAAGGCTTCGAAACAGCAAAACGGCATTATTTATGGATATATTTTAACTTCTAATAAACAATTAAAGTGCAAAGCACGATTTACAATGCCGCTAATTCTAATAGCGAATAATTTATTAAGGTTTCGGTTAGCTTATAATTACAGAACATGGTCTTGATCTTACTTATGCGCAGTTGAATTGTTCAGATCGATGGTTCATAAAATGACCCATTGCCTTTATACACAAATTGTCATTATTATTATTCCAGGATACTTTCTATCAAAGTTGGTCAAATTCTGTTGATCGGTTGTTAAGATAAAGTTGTTTAAACGTTTTTCTATTTTTAGTAACGTGGCCATACATGATATCGGATTCGTATAATTTCTACAACTCTAAAGCCATTAATGGCATAGTGTCCTCTGTCAAAATTCTATTCGGCTCTTTTTTGAGAAGTCGTTAATATAGTTTTGTATTTTAGTAATGGTGGCCGTATTTGATAACAGTTTGGCATTATTTGCCCAAATCTGAATGGTCGTCATGCTAGAATATTTTCTATCAAATGTGGTCAAATCATGCAGCTCAAACATCAATAAAGTAGAAGTTATTACGAAGAAGAAAGAAATATTATAGGATTAACGTATAAAAATATTACATGTTAAATTTATTTGTTACCACGGGGAAAACCTGTGATTAAATATTTCGACCAAACTTTTCCTATTGAGTTTAGAAATCACAGGTGGAGTACTTCTTTGAATCAAAATTTTGATATAACTGTTATCTAGAGACGAGATCCTTACATCATTTTTTATTTCAAAAGAAAAGGAGAAATCCGATATTCTCATTGGCACAGAAGCATGGGTTTATTTTTACCTGCTATTGCAGGTAGTGACACTCCTTACAGACAAGATACGTCCAATATGTGTATTCCTCCTAGTAAGGATACTATTATTTGCAATGAAAAGCCTGAGTTCAAAATTAATTGTGAAATAGTTTGGGATAAAGTAATGTGGGTCTTAAACGTATCTACATAGCATCTTATTACAGACTTAAAATGATCAGTAAAGAAAAAGGCACAGTTTTGGCATTATGTGATTTTAATTTACCGAAACTTGCCTAAGAAAATAAAGAATCGGACATCTAATCTGATTGCAGATTTATTTCTGTTTCTGAAACTTGTACTAATACTCTGCACTAGCACAACTTTATCCTAATGGTCACCAAACCAACCAGATCTGGAAATATTCTGAACCTTTACCTCACAACAAAATGAAACCCTTTTTAGGCAAGTATCAGTCATGCATGGATATCTGGTATTAGTGATCTGATATTATTTTAGTTCATATTGACACAAAACAGAGCTTTCACCCCCACCCTGAAAATATATTTGTATGGGAAATCAGACCGTTAGGAACTAAAGCCAAAAATTTAAATAAAAAATTACAAATAATCATTTCTAAGAGATCAGCATTGGAAGACATCAGATGAGCTTTGGAATGACTTTAAAAATACAATGGAATCCGTTATCATTGAATGTGTTCAAAGTACATTACTTACGAGGAAGGGCTGTTTACCTTGGACGACAGAGGAAAGAAAGCAGTTGATGAGGGAAAGAGATAAGCTCTACAAACACCAGAAAAAGACAAACTTTCACTATCTCAGAAAACTATTTTTGGATGTGAGACACCTTGTCAGACGCAATATAAAGGCAGGCCCAGGATTAATACATGGACGAAATGTGTTAATCACTTTCGTAATTCTGATAATGGAAATATACAAAGAAATTGTTCACCTGTCTCAAAATTTAAAGACAGTACTCACAAGGCCTTGCATCGTTAGAAATGAATGACAAATCATATAGATAAAACATTGACGAAGTAAACATTCAAAATTTACAGCTTCAATAAGTGTTCACCCTAAAATCATCTCTTTCTCTTAAACAAGCTTGTCAGCAAAAGATGTTTAGAAAGTGGATTCCTAGATCTGTACTTGCTACCTGATAAATACAGATGTTTAGATAGTGGATTCCTAGATCTGTACTTTATTAATCCCAAGCCTATCACGCCAAATATGCATAGCTCAACTAATAATATTCTCAAACTCATCTAAAGTCACAGCTGGTCCAGAGAAAATCAGACCTTTCGTTCAAATTTGGAATATTGTTCGAATATTTGGCACCCTCACTTGAAAAGAAACATCTAAAAGGTGGAACATATTTAAAGAAGAGCAGCACAATGGATACTTAACGATTATTCCTATCATTCCGAAATATCCCAGATACTCGGAAGGCTCGGCTGGCGGACTCTGGAGCGGAAACGATAAAATGCCTCATTCGTGCTGTTTTATGAAATTGTGCATGACCTTGCTGAAGTGCCGATGTCGTAGTATATTAACTTGATTGGCATAATTTCAAGATACACCAACTGAATGACTCATGGATTTTCACATGGTCGTATTTACTGGTTCATAGCAAGGGGTGTGTGTTAGGACATTGCCTCCAACAAGGTACTAAGTCCAACATCGTATATATTTCTCGAATAGTCAAATAGACCAATGAATGTTCTCACAGTCGTATTTACTGGTATAAAATTAGAGGGTCAACATTCTATTTTGCACATTTTGATCCGTAAGCTGAGGCGCTGACCAGTGGTGTACTGGCCATTGGGCATACCGGGATAAATCCCGGTGGGCCGCCGCAAAAAAAAATCCGTTTTTAACGGTGTTTTACTGGTGTGAGCAAAAGCCCGGGCCTGTCCCGGCAGACCGCCGCATCAGTGGGCCGGTGGGCCGTCAAAAAAATCCGTTTTTACCGGTGTGAGCAAAACCCCGGGCCTGTCCCAGCAGATAAGTCCAGGGCCGAATTGCTTACCCAGTACACCCCTGGGGCTGACTATAGTAGACCACTGGGTCAGTAGATTGAATGCTTAGTCATCTCACCATTTTTAACTTTGGGTATGGCAGAGTTTGAATGCTTAGTCATCTCACCAGAGTTTCTTTCTATTAAAGAAATATATACAATGCTTGACTTAGGACCTCGCTGGAACCAATGTCCTTCCAAACTCCCCTTTTTGCAATTTTATCATAGTTAACAAATTTGAACCCGAGAAAAGTTTTGAACTGTTGCTGTTACTGTCTGTACCGCTAATACAAATTGTTGATATCAGCGTGTATCTACAAAGATCCGGTGCATTGCAAAGGTTTTTGTTTGTCATATATATATATATATATATATATATATATATATATATATATATATATATATATATATATATATATATATATATATTCCTTTTTTCTAATGGCTATTTCGCATTGAAAGTCTCCCTCCGCTGCACACTGTACGATCACGAGACATGGAGGCGTTAACAATTGAAGTAGGGAACTTTTAACATAATAAATAATGTTTTTACGGCTGATTTGACATTTTATCAGACCTTTTTTTCTTAACTTTAGTATTCTTTTAGCAAGTGAACATTTTAACCTTTAACACTCATTCTTTTAAAATCCATTTAATATCTCATGCACACTTTTTATTGACATACCCAGTCGCGAATATTGCTTAAAATTCCTGTAAGGGGATCAAACAACATATATAGTATAGTGGGGCAATTGAGACCCAACGGGACTCCAATGTTAAACAGGGTAAACAAATTCTATATCCAAACGGGAAATTAACTTTAGGTCGCCATTTTGAAATGTATGTTTGTAACAGTGCAGCATGATGCGACAGTCTCCACTCTAACTGGAATTCCGTATGAAAAATTAATAATAATAATAATAATAATAATAATAATAATAATAATAATAATAATGATGATGATTTTTATGGTATGTAGCCACCTTGTCTTAAGAAACTCATAAAGCTCTCTCTCTCTCTCTCTCTCTGCTTCACAAAAGACACACACACATTGACAGACGAACAGACAGACACTCTTGAGCTTCCTATACATTGATTTAGATTTAAATTATAATTGTATCTCTTCCGCTTTAAGATACAACTGTCTCAAAATCTCTCTCGTCATGAAATAATAATAATAATGATGATGATGATGATGATGATGATGATGATGATGATGATGATGATGATGATGATGATGATAATTTTTGTGGTATGTTGAGTAAGGCCTATGTTACGACTGGATTTTAAATAAACTGGGTGGTTACCTGATGTTACTAATTTCCAAAAAATGGAACAAACTCAAAGCTTTACATTACAAATAATCTTTAGCTTGATTCCAAAATTCGTTAATTTGCATGCAATGGAAATGCAATCTCTAAAAAAGGTCAGTATATAGTACATATTTTGACTGATGTCTTGCATTTAGAGCAAACACTTTTGTCATTATAAGCGATTTCATTGGCTAGATTTAATTGTAACAATGTATGATCTAATTTTGGCTCATATTTTGAAAAACGGTAGCCGTGTAAGTTTTGATTCTTGTTGTGCTAGGGAATAACTTAACTGCCACTCACATTTCCCGACAAAATAGAACCAACATATTACAAACAGAACGCAATTGGTGGTGGATAGTAGGTAACTGGGTGCTGGTTTAGTAGATAACTGGATGTTGGTAGCCTATAACTTTTTCATGGACAGTAGATAACTGGGTGCTGATAGTAGATAATTGACTGGTGAATAGTAGCTAATTAGGTGCTGGATAGTAGATAACTGGTGTTGGTAGTAGGTAACTGGTTGCTGGAGAGTAGATAACTGGTTGGTGGATAGTAGATAACTGAGTGTTGAGAGTAGATAATTGGTTGATGGATAGTAGATAACTGGGTGCTGGATAGTAGACAACTAAGTGCTGGATAGTAGATAAATTCTTTATGTCACTATATTTATCAGGCAAACAATATAATAAGATATTTCATTTATAGTCCAGACAAAGTCGCATTTCTCACACCTAAATAGAACCAAGAGACAGATTCCTCATCTGAAACGTATGTCGTAATACGGCATTTCATTTAGAGTGCAGACAAACTCACATTTTCCGCCAAAATAGAACCAACATGTTACAAACAGATCGAGTCGAGCTAGATTGAAAGTGAATGCTTTTTTGTAAACTTATTGTCTGTCACATACGTAGCTATTTTTAGTGAGTGCATACAATATATTCCCATCTTTAGACCCCAGACTGCCATCTCCATATTTAGAAACGATGACAAATTAGAAAAGTGGTTGGTTTTGTGAACATTATGGCTATCTATTTTCTTTAGCCCAGAAAGGTATAGTGTGTGCATCGATGGCATAATGATACTCTTCTAAATGATTCTTGTCTTACTTTATAACGTTGTCAACATTGTAAATATGTTCATGTTTAATATTTATTATTTGTACATGAAAAGGAAGCCCTAAATCCTCACTATTCATTTATTAATGTTTAAGTGTGCGGGACTTATTAAAAAAAAAATATTTTGAAAAAATGGTGTTTTTAAATTAAAAAATTCTTATACTCTCTCTCTCTCTCTCTGACTCATGACCCTTTTAAGATAAACAACTTCGATGCACTTTTATGTCACTATATTTATCAAGCAAAACAAACTATTGCATTTTAGTTAGGGGGCAGACAAGCTCAGATTTTCCGCCAAACACGTCTTACATGCTATACTGTTATAAACAGACAGATTCACCACACATGATAAACCTATGGCGTAATACGGCATTCCAATTCGAGTGCAGACTGTGGTATTATGCTACACTATTACAAACATACATTTCAAAATGGTGGCCTAATGTTAATTTCCCGTTTGCGTCTCGATTGCCCCACTATATTACTTAGATATGAAATTATCATCTTTTAATGTGTTACCTGATTTCTCTCCAGAACAAGTAACATTCTCTCCAAAAATGCAAAAACAGATTCTACCGAGATCTTTAGACAATCACATCACGTTTTGAGGAGGCTGGAAAATTTGAATTTTTAGCCATTTGGGATTAACTTGATCCTAGTATTTTAGTTTCATTATGTCCAACGCCTCAGCATCTTCCGATATTTACACCAAATTCTAGGGCTGTGCCCTCTTGTTTTATTTAATTTGGATCCGTTATATTTTGTTTAAAATCAAGCAATAAATTAAATGCTGATTTCAACATATTAACAGTACTCACGAACATGGTCAATGTATATGCATGAACACAATTAAATTCGATGAAATATAAAAGATTAGAGATTAAAGCGTTTAGTCTCTAAGTTGAGAAGAATCTATTATTCTTCTTCCTGTTAAAATTTATTTTAATTTTATATGCCAGCTCAACGAGATTTGGTAAGTTTCAAAGGAAAATGAGGGATTGGCAAAATTGGTAGTTGCTTTTAACTAAATCTAAAATACAGCACAACGTGAAAATCAGCTAAAATAAAATCAACGTATTTTTTTACTAATTTAGAATATAGATACTTACAATCTAAGTTGCTGAGGAAAGAAAATGTCTGGATTTGTTTTTCTTTTTTTGCTGTGTCATCAACACATAGCAACTAGCTATCTGATGCATGTATAAATCTGCTTTTGATTGAGACTTTGTTGGTTATGTTCCAGGTCTAGAAAATAAGATACAGCTGATTTCTGTATGACTGTCCCTAACATATCCAAGAAGCTCGATATTAAGAATGTAGAGAATACATAACACATAAGGATATCAATAACACATAAGGATATCAATAACAATCTTTTCAGTAAAACTAACTTCCTAAATCACTTGCATATTGAACTGAGTGTGTTCTTGATTTCAGGATAAAATCCACTCCCTTCTATAACTTCCATTTTTTCCACATTCCGATTTTAATAAGACAAAAATGTTACATTATATTGACGTTTAAGTTTATCTCAGTTGTGTCTGTTACATGCATATTGTCATCTAAAGCGTTTAGGCAGTACTGGAATAAACGGATACAAGCCTCGTTGCTCCTCTAAAGTTTCAGAACCTATTTCATTCACGTTTAGTTTGGTATGGAATTTCGTTCTTTTAACTGAAACTCAGTCAATAACTGTTTTTTTGTGCATATCTTGCGAAATATGTGAGGAATTTCTGTACACTCGATTTATTATCGCATTGTTGGAAGGTAACTAATTTACTTGCAATCTTCGGATTGGTTGTAATGCTTACAACGTTTTTTTTTCTTACAATCTGATCAAAAGATACGAAGTTACAAACATAAGGCAAATCATTGCTAGAGATGGTTGTTTTCTTACTAATTCAAAGAAACAGTATCGTCAGTTTTTGTCCTCCGATGGAACTGAAAAGCCAATCTTTTTTAATTCATTCACTAGAGTAAGTTTACTTAAGGGCACCCTGTTGTTTTTTTGGTCATGACCTAATTCATAGTGTTGCTTTCCTTGAATGGAAAAGAACTAATTGTGTCCCAAAGAATGTATGACTTGTATTGCATCAGCCTAAGCAATTTGTAATATGCTAGACTCAATTATTGTCTGCTCGTTTGTTCCAGATCGAAGCCAGGTCCATATAAATTAATTAGATATCTCCAGAAACATGGACGCCTTAGGCTCGAGCATGATTGATATTTTATTTCTCTCATTCAGTATCGGAAGTAAGAAAGAAATATCTTCTGTAATAGTAATGTATATGCAGCTTTTTTTACACAGTAGATGCGCTTTATCGGCCCGGTCATACGAATTAATGTTTTCTTCATCGTAGATACAAAGTAGGCGTGCTTTATCGGCATGGTCATACGAATGTATGTATTATTCATCGTAGATACAAAGTAGGCGTGCTTTATCGGCATGGTCATACGAATATATGTTTTATTCATCGTAGATACAAAGTAGGCGTGCTTTATCGGCATGGTTATACGAATGTATGTTTTATTCATCGTAGATACAAAGTAGGCGTGCTTCATCGGCATGGTCATACGAATGTATGTTTTATTCATCGTCGATTGAGGATCTGACATTAACTTGATATGAAATTTATGAAACCAGTTGAATAGTATTCAACGAATTTCATAAATTATGATGTCAAATCTATTATCACATTAACATTGAGAATTTTGCATTACTCATTTACGTTGTTATGTGGCGTTGCTAAATGTTATGCACATTCTTTATGACCTGACATCATGACGTTAATAAAGGCGAACATTGTATGATATACAAAAAACTGTCTTGCAGGTTTCATTCTATTCACCTTGTAGGAAAGGTAAGTGTTAACTTTAGGTGAGTTAAGATTGTTATTCATTAGAAAATTTTCTTAAACAACTACTGATTCAAGCAGTATCGTCAATTGATAATGTGACGTAAATAACGTGAAGTTAAAATGTTATGAAAGTATACAGAATAATCTTGAATGATTAATTGTATAAATATCTAGGTATATTTTGTTAAATTTAATTTTAGGCTTTATATGTTCAAAAAAGCTAGTTGATTTTTAAATCTGTCAACATAACTTTTCATTTAGAGATGACAAGAAATTCTGGCAAGCCCGTGAACACGGACTGTTTTAAGGCTGATCTTTATTTGGTTTGATGTTTAACGGCACCTCAACACAGGCAATTTTATATCGTGCCAACGCAATTGCAATAAAAGTGATTTGACTAGTGACACACAACGACGGTATACCCGGTCTGGTCTTGGTAGGATACAAATGCGCACTCTTCTGGTCGCTGGTCCGGCAGGTTAACCACTGAGCAACCAGGGGTCTTCAGTTCTAAGGCAGACACCCTGAATTCAACGGATAGTAAATGAACCTAGCGGACAATGAATTTGGATTCTTCTGTAGAGTGAAGGGTAAAATCTAAACATGAATTTGTAGGAATTTTATGATGCCAAGTTACTCACATCTTGGCTTTCTGCCTCGCAAGTTACTATCGACTGGAAGGATATGAAAAATGTTTGATGGACATTTATTGATTCTGGATACGTATAGTTCGTGTATCCAGAATATTAAAGTATTACGATGGTCTTTGGTAATTTCCATAAAGCACTTGTTAAACAAATTCAATCAAACATTATGCACGTTACGTCGAGTGTACAAGTTTGAATAATTTCCATGAATCGCGCTCGACGACTTTGATGTTGCTCTGGGGTGTCTAAACGTTATACTGATAGTCCAGTATCAGTTGTAGTCCAGTGGGAAGATGTGAGGAACATTGGTAACATATTATTTGAAAGCTGGGGACAAAAGGAAAAGGTTGCCGTTTATTCTTTCAAAGGTCAAGGTCACATTACAATGTAATATCCCAAAATAACTGTAAAATCTACATATATCTCCATAAATATCGTAGTCTTCCACGAAAATTCGTAAATATCTACACGATATTTCTGTTTTAGATTATTATTTGATGTGTACTGAAGATTGAGAGTCCTATTGTAGAATGGGAATGGTAAGTAAAGGTCAAGATCAGTATTTTAGCTCTAGTAAATAATGGTCCATGGAAGAAATTAATCGCCGCTTGAATGGCACAGATTTACAGTAAGAAATTATGCACAAAGTGTATCGACCATTTTCCACTTACCGGGTATGTCTGTGTAGCTATCACTGATTTACACCAAACTACACTCTGCAATTTAAAAGTGTTTCAGGTGAAGACAGTTCCAAGTTAACATTGTGCTGCGAGGTGATAGACTTTGATTGATTTACGACCCATTGAGTTACGACCAGTAGGTCATATATGAAAGTTCTAAACTAATAGTCAAATTTAAAATAGATTTAAATTAAAATGAAACGATTCACTGATTGATTGAAATTATTGCTCGCTCGTGGTCTTATATATTTTCTAATGCTAAACACTACCAATTAGTGCATGTGATCATATGAGCACCTACCTTACTACAAAAAATGCAATTGTGTCGCGAAACCTCTACCTCATCTACTGGGTTTTCAGAGATGTGGTATAGGCCTCTCCTGTACCTTACTACTGAAACACTGATATACTATTGAAGAATTACTAATACCTTAAGTGGTATTGCTACAAGTTTTGTGCTGAAAAAATCAATAGTCGAGATGGAACGGATGAATACTCGATACCAACAATGCAGAAACAGCTCGTTTTGGAAACAGTTTGATTGGGGGAAATCACACTCTTATTTTCCAACCTTGCACAGTTTGATGATTACACGTTTATGTGTATATGTGGTAGAACCATAAAATACATATATTTCCACCAGCATAAGAAAAGAAAAAGAAGCACAAAATTTGAATAGGTAAAATGAAGGATATATTCAAGACAGGATAGAAAGAATGATAGCCAAATATAGAGAGAAATACAACGCTTATATAAAAGCAGCCAAAACAAACGTGTGAGCCGTGTACTTAATTGACTTAAGAGAATGACTGACCGATTAATTCAAGTGCCTGCATTATAATTATTTATCAACTCTGTATACACTCTAACTGGAATATATGTACATGGCGTTGCCGCTCTGCACCTCGGGTGTCTCACTGGACCTCTCAGCGACATATGTGTGCAAGGTCATAGCCCAGAAGAAAATCAATATTTGACTTGGTTGTGGGGAGGAATTACATGAACAACAGTAGTCTCTGATGAAGAATATAATCTCTGATTTTCCATCAGCGATATATCTATTCCAGGTAAAGTATTGTATGACTGTAGTGAGAAAATTAAAAATAAATTAATATTTTATGCTGAAACATAAACAGATACACAAAACATTGATAGCTGAAAAATTAAAATACAACAGTTTTATACTAAAACAGCAACACGCAGACAGAATCAACATTAATATCTGAGAAAATTTAAAATACAGCACTGTTTTATATTGAAACACAAACATTAAAACAGAACATACATTGGAGAAAACAAATTCATCTGAAAGGAGATGCTGAAACACAAACATACAGAAAGCGAAAACCAGTTTTCACATAGATTAGAAAGTACAAAATAATTAACTGACTTCATTGTGCAGTGGTATAATCGTTGGATTTCTAAACCAAATGTTGATGGATCGAGTCTTACTTCCGCCCAAATAGTTTGTATATATAATTGAGTGTAATTTAAATATCAAATACCCAAGATGCATCCCACTATTCATTCATAATTTGTCAGACTATGAAAGTCATCTGTTAACCAAGATACTTCCAAACCATGGTCCAGATAATGGAATAAAACAATCTTATCCAACAACGATGAGAAATACATTTCATTCAGCAAGGATTTCATAGTTCATAGGTTCATGAAGGCTGGTAAAGAAATAACGGTTAAAAGAACGAATAGATTTGTAGATAGCTTTAGGTTCATGGGGCAGTCATTACAACAGTTGACTAAAATCTTAAATGATGACAAGTTCCTTTAGACGATGAAACATTTACCTGAAATGAACCTAATTTTTTTTAGGAAAAACATTTATCCATGTGAGTACATTAATATCTTTGAACGATTTAACGAAACATCTGTACCATCCAAAGAAAAGTTTTATTCAAGTCTGAATTATTCGAAGATATCAGATAACGACTAGCAGATGAACACGCTGTGATGTCAAGCTTCAAATTGAACACACTCGGTGTCCTTCACGACTACTACGACAGGAAAGATACTTTGATGCTGTGTTACATTTCTAGGAGTTTTGAAATATATGTATAGGAAACTGCAAACTTAACCCAACACGATTTTACTATGTACCGGTTTATCTCATGATGCCATTTTAAAGATACTAGGTGTAAAACTTAAACATTTAACATATTATGATATGCTGTTTATAAATCAGAGGTGGTATTAGCATAACCCGCACAGATACGCCAATACAAATAACGAATACTATGTTGATTATAATGGAAAAATGCAAAAATGATGAGGAGTATGAAAGGTAAAGGTCAAGGTTTTATATCATGAATATTTATTCAAACAATTTGTTTGGATGGGCAATGAGCTAATGCATACCGGTTAAGCACTTCAGATTGGGAAATGATTATCAAATTAAATGGTTAGATAAAAAATTATGTGTTAACATCCTCGATGCTAGTGACACATTGTGGATTTTAGAGGTGAATTAGAAGATGCTACACGACTATATCAAGGACTAACCCCTTGCTCCAGAGAATCTTGTACCAGACGAAAATTAGTTATCCACCTTGCAAAAGAAATTGACATATTGTTATTTATTTAGCGAAAACGTTAGCCAAAGTCACGCAGAGTTAAAGTTCTGTTAGTAATGTAAGTTTGATTTTACACTCGATTTTATGGTGTTAATAATTTTGTCAGGTAAAATTCCATGTGATATAAGATAGTCAATTGTGAACTTGCTTAGTTAAAAGTTGATGGTATAAACTTGCTTAGTTAAAAGCTGATGGTATAAACTTTGATAGCTTTTTTAAAGCATGCCGTTTGCAACTGTGGGAACAGAATTAAGTGCAGCGTGGTAAGGTGTGTTGATGATGTTTTTTGTTTCGCTCGACATGTTATTATTTACCCAGCGAAAAGTTAGCCAACCGAAGAAGAGACTCAAAACATGTGTGTATTGTGTTGTAAAACAATGTCATGGTTGGATTTTGTTCTTGTGCTTTGATTGATTGTTCTTAATTAAAATCCAACATCTTTTACCACTGTGTGTCGAAGTGTTGAGGCAACTTTACCTTTTGACCAAATTAACAAGATTCCAAAAATAGCTACTTCACCACCTTTCTAATAATAACATTTCTTTCTTGTTGTTTTGTTGTGTTATTTTAGGTTCTGTTCTAGCATCTTGCTCCTTCTTCAAATGTTCAGTTTTTGCTCGTTTAAATATTGGTGAACATTTCCCAAGTTGCCTATCAAATTGTATTCTTCGTGGATCTTTGGTCCTTTTTGAAGGTACTTTCTCTGGTGTTTTGTTAGCCTTGTTTTCATCTTGCTCTCCGCCATGATCACATTCCATTTATTTGGTAATGAATCTTGTAAGTTTACTAAACATGAGTTCCATATGAAAACAAGTATATTTGCGACATACCTTACAGAGTTACAATGTGTAGCAAGTGTTAAACTAAGTTGAAATCTAATTGGGTAAATAAAAGATGGGTAAAAATATTTTTTTGTTCAAAGTATTGTGAATAGAAAGATATAACATAATTTAACAGAGATGACAATTATTGCAGAACAGGTTAAAACGAGTACAGGAAAAAGTGGTATAGAGAAAACAAATATCACAATAAAGAATACCTCCAGAAATTGAGATGAAAAAAGAGAGCACTAAAAGGAGTATTTTCGAAAAATCTACCATGATAATGAAAAACACATTATATCACAATTCGATAGAAGTATATTTTTAAGCTCTAAAAGAAAATAACAAATCAGATACAACTTTGAAGATGCTAGATGTACTATCAATTCACTTTATAAAAGATGGCTCAACGTCACACCGCCTGAAGGTGTGAATGAATATCAGCTTGATATATAGATCACGCCATCAATTGCCTGTTTCGATTTGTCTGATGCAGATGAGAAGAGGAAATGTGTTCACTGGATGAATACTAGAAAAATGTTAGCTAGTGAAACAGATCGAACGTGGTAAAATACCGTACAGTGAAGAGCTTGAAAATCACAAGAAAAGTTGCGTCATTCAAGATAGCTAAATTCAGCATTGATTAGATTTTGGACAGCATTGTTTAATCAATTTTTGACAGATACTTCTATAACGGCAACTATTATAACAAGTGTGGCTAAAAGCACAAATGTATCAATAACAAAGCAATCAGTACACATCTTCATTGTCAATCATTTTCTCAACATTTGCTTCTCCGTTGCTTTCTGTTGTCTTCTTGAAATATACACGTTTAAACTGTATCAAACCAGAACTCAACGCGGAATGGCGCAAACCTAGCTTGAATGATCAAATTCCGATGAAATATCTGATTTAATTGGGTGTCATTTAGTCATCTTTCAATTTATTTTGAAAAATGTCCAGGTTGTCAATAGGCTGAATTTTGCTGATCAATGCTGTTACAGAGTAAATTGCAACATCTGAAAAATTGTATGGAGATTTTTGCAGCTGTCATTGACAAAATAATTCATTTCGTCGTTTTGACTCGTTCACCATCTATGTTTTCCAACTCATTTCTGTCAAGCTTGTACTGGCTATCCCTTTGTACATTCCATTTGAAAAAGCTGTGTTTAATTCCTGTTTGTACTTTTCAATTTCAGGCACTGTTCCAACTACTGTTACAGGATAAATTGATCAAATTTTGTCCTCGATAGATCCCAATTCTTTCTAAGGCTGCATCTTATTCATTTTCTTCGCTAATTAAATAACCCAAAAATGGTTAAAAGTAGTGAAGATTTCGAACTGAAAGAATTTGATGATTTTTAATATGAACATGATTAACTCTGGACTATAGATCAGCCACTTCAAATAAGAATTGATGATCATCAACACGATGATTTCTGGACGGTAGATCCTGGACTAATTTATGATCCTGTAAATCTTGCTAGGGGTTTTGAGATCAAAATATGTTACGTGTTGGTACTGGACAAGAACATATCACACAAAATAATATCGCATTTGAGAGATTGTTCAGAAATTGTAGTTACAAAGTCGGCTCAGACTATGCAAGCAATTATGCGAGAGGAATGAGTAGAGATAATAGTCATGAAATATATATAAATCATAAACAGATTCGGTGGTGCAGTTGGTTTAAGCATCACTCAAAATCACGCGGTAAAACCAGCTAGTTTAATAGAGAGAAAACCCGGAGAATACCATTTTATTAGATAAATAAATATTAGCAAATAAACAAATTGTTACTGTTTCAACCAAAACATATGAATTTTGGATAGATTAAATAGACTCAGAGACACAGAGGAAACAACAGAGCCTGGATAAAGTCCAATGTCATATACGCTACTTAAATATTTTAATGAGCCATGAATTATCATCCGAGAATCAATACAAGTTCATGAGAAAAAAGAGATGCAAGATTTAAGTCGTTCAAATCCGCGGCTTAGAAACAAATAATTTTTAAGCAATTGGTTACTGAAAAGACTGATGATATTAAAAGAGTACAACATTTACCTGCAGATGAAGAACAAATTGTCCGAATATTATTTACCACTCATGAGAGCCTAATGAATATAAAGAATCTGATGAGATTGCAGCCTCAAAAATAGCTTTCAAAATAGAACCCGAACATCTTGACGAACATATTAAAAGACTTGAATACAAAATTAAGAAAGGAACAAATGATCGTGAGCAAAATATATTGCAGAATGAACTGGGTAACGTCAAACTTATGAAGACAGAACTAGTTGGAAGTATCGAAGGGTGTAAGAATTGCTGCTACTGTTACAGCGATTGCTGTCAATATTTGTTGTATTCGACTATGCTAACCATTTTCATAACCACGTTGCTAGTTGACAAATAAATATCGTCACCTCCGGCATCATAGTCCAATTTCACTTTTGAATCTGTGAGAAGTTTATCATGATATTTCATCTGTATTGTAACCTTGCTGTCCTAGAATGCAATGTTTTGGATCTGGATTTGTTTTCCACAAAGTTTTCTCTGAATTTTGACGAATTGTTGAATGTTGACTTTGTAATGTTTAAGAAATCTTTGAGTTGTGCCGTAAATTTAACCGAATGAAAATTTATGTATTTAAACACATCAAATACGTAGTTTATTGTCTCCTTATACTGCACAGTTTTGATCATCTTACCATCACGGTTGATACTATTTATGTCAATGTTTTCATCATTGAATGCAATGTGTAAATCAGCATCTTTCCTGAAACATTGCAGTACATCTTTTCGATGTTTGAAATAGGCAAATCAACATTTGTATTATCTTTAATATTGCTCTGTATCACAATTAACTTTGACCATACATTAATCCCATTCAAAATATTAAACATGTACACATTGTCACTTGATATTCACATTGTTGGTTTTATGTTGACTTCTTTGAATATTTATATAACGTCGCTGAAAAACCTCTCTGAAAACTGTTGCGTTTATCACAATGTTGTTTAAAGAATTCCAAATTATTTTATGTTGTGATTTTCCAGCATCATACTTGTATCATTTGATTAATTCCATTTAAGGTATTGAATACTGTTGAATAGTATGGTAGTGTTTCAGTAATGTAATGGTGAGGCCCAAATAACATCACTGAAAATCCAGTAGTTGAGGTTGTGGTCCCGTAACACAACGGTGTCTTTTTATTTTGTATGCAGTAGGAAGGTAGGTGATCACGTGATCGCATGCACATATTGGAGTGATTCACTAGGAGGTAATACATGAGCTCATGATAGAGCACAAATTTGAATTAATCGGTGAATCATTTTATTTTATTTTTTGTATGAAAAATATCAAACCATTTTAAATTTAACTAGTGCTCTCGTATTCTCATATATTATCTACCTAACGCCTGCTGCAAGTTCTTTGGGGAAAAAGAAGCTAATGATTATACAAAGTAATCCAAACATTGGCCACTTATATCTCACGTATGTCTGTGGTGTGGGGTCTAACTCACACCTGGTGAGTTAGGTAAAGTCAGTGAAAAAATGTAACACCAGCATACATCGGTGAAGTACACTCGAATGAACCATACACCAGTATAAGTCTAACATGGTCAGTTCAATTTTTTTTGTACGGTGTGGTCGTCATGGAACCTCTAAATCAATCTAGAATCACATGATACATGCAGATGAAAACGTGAAACAGCGAAAAATGTTTTGAGACAATTTTAGGAGAACTGGTTGTTCGAAAAGAAGACTTACAGAACCATGGCGAACGTCTTCAGAAGTATTATTCAGTATTAAATTGAATTCACAAATATTAATATAAATACCGTTTAGGGTTCTTTAAAATATATTTTTCTATTTTAGTAACTGCGGTCATATTCGAGAAAGGATCGACATCATATTTGCAAAATTTAAAGCCACCTATGTTCAGCAGCTTTGCGGAAAAAAGGATTTAAAGATTTATAGATTTTTAGTAACGGCGGACATATTTAATGGCAGATCGGCATTATTTGAACACATTAAAAGAGTTTCATGCATTGGTCAAAGTCTGTTGAGCGGTTTTTGAGAAAAAGTCATTTAAATGTTTTTCTATTTTTAGTAACGGAGGCCATATTTGATGGCGGATCGGCATAATTAGAATAATTTAAAAGCACTTCATGCCAGTATGCTTTCTGGTAAATTTGGTCAAATTATGTTAATCGGATTTTGAGAAAACATCATTTAAATGTTTGTCTATTTTGAGTACCTGCCGACGTATTTGATGGCGGATCGGCATCATTGGAAACATAGTTGAAAGCTTCATGACAGGATGCTATCTTTAAAATGTGGTCAAATTCTGTTGAGTGGTTTTTGACAAGTAGTTGTAAATAACGAATGTGGACGGACAACGGACAGCCCACGTCGGACGACGCTCGACGGAGGAAGGACCATATCATAGGCTCACTTGGCTAATGGCCAGTTGAGCTAAAAATGCAGCTTTGTTTTTAGAATTCCTCAAAGTCTTAGCTTTAAAATTATATATGTTCCTAACTTTCCTCACAAAATGCCCACTGAAGGCAGATATATGAGAACTGGCTTTGAACTATGATCACAGTCAAAAGTGTTCTTCATAAAATAGACCGGTATATACATTTTTACCACTTATATGAACTCCATCTGCAATGCGAATTCTTATTTCTACAAGTGTCTGTATTATTTTTTTTCTTTCAGGTCGATATATGGGCTCTATTTCAATTAAATCTAATAGTTCAATTGCCCGTCTAGTGGTAGTAGTAGTATTAGTAGTAGTAGCATTTTAGTCTCCGTAAGAGCTTCTAAGTCTTAAGTACCCAGACAATTAGTTTACGTTTTGTTCAATATTATGCGCTTGTTGGTCCGTACAGTTGATCATAATGGTCTCGTAAATATGACTAACGATGAAAATTATATCTTTTTATGGGAGAAAATTTAATATTCATTGAAACTCAAACTTCCAAATGACATTTGTATCAAATGTATTGTTGATGATAACTAGCGTCCAATCTAAATGACTATCACTGTTCAGAGATAACGTTCACACGTGACAGTTAAACCACCATGATAAAATCTCATGCTCCTCAGAAATGTTGGTCTTCAAAAGCCAGAATATACTGTATTATAGATGAGTGTGAAGATCTAAATAAATTTTTTACATTATCATTTATCCGACTAACATTTCCCAAACGTGGGTGTAAGCGACGATTTCCTTCAGTGTAACAATGCCAGTTAGCAACAGACAGCAACCAACATGCGATGAAGTGCAAGACCCAATAAGCTATCAATCAAAGGCATTACTCAACAACGAATCTCCTTTTTTCCTTCCGAAAGGTCGATTAGAGCATTTTGTAAGTTGGAACGACAGAGAATCAAGACATATTGATAGTGTTTAAAACTCTCTTTATACAACTATCAAAATGTGCAAATGATTGGTCAGAGAATTATTAGCCCTCACGGCGTGGCGAGATCATAACTCTCCTTGCACCTCAAAAGTGAAAAGATCACGATCTGTCACTATAAACGAAGTCTTGCCTTTTATCAATGAAATCAGAATAAATAAAACCAGTCTAAGCTCTTATTCTTGTCAACAGTATCACAACGAAGTATCTGGAATCCGAACCAGTCAGTGAAGAGTTCAGTACTCACTGGGGTTTGCTTCTGGAAGCTTCTACAACCACCTACCCCATACATCACATTAATGGTTCTCCGTTGGTCGCAATTTCCATTATCAATAGACAGTTGATGATGAGCTTGAATCAACCTTTGTAGTTTAAACTGTGATCAAAGAAAAGGTTAGCGAGAATTTGATGGAAGTTTTTTTGTAAGAAAATGTATGGAACAAAGTAATGATGTAGCTTAAGAAAATCAGAATAGTAACACTTTCACTGACACTCCATCTTATCATCACTGTTGCTATTTATTTCTTAAGTTCTGGTAATACATCTGAATGTATTACAAATGCAAAGCTATGATGTTCACATGTTCACACCAGTTAGAAATATATGTAGTCAAATTATAGATCATGTTGGGATTGTTCTCGGTTATGTGACCTTATCAGCAATGAAAATCAAACAGCTTAGAGAATTACAAGTTATATCACGCATTAATCTAAAAGTATGGCTTTTCTATCAGATAACACTGCTCTGCCATAATCATGTATATGCATTGTAAAACTAGTTTTCAATCACATTCTTTTGAATTACACCACATAATTAATTCGCTTTAAGACTATAAAAGTAATCAGAACACGCTACAGGTTCGTAAAATGCTGATAGAGATAAGGAAATCATCTTATCTTCCACGAGCAGAAATGTTTTATATTATCTAGAATACGTGCTATCTGACTTTTTATATATGATCACTTAAATCTATCCTGCGCATTGTAATCGCATGTTACAGCATCAATATCTGTTGTTTGACACTTGATGGCACCATAAAAAGATATCAGAAATGTCAAGGGCTATATGAAGTCTCATGACTTTCCTTGCTCGGGGCGCTTTTACCACACAAATACCCCTCACCCGACATCGATCTGACCGCTTATACAACACAAATATCCCTCACCCCCACCTCGCTCAAAGAGTTTGTACCACACAAATATCCTTCACCCCTACCTCGTTCTGAGCCCTTGGTACTACACAAATATCTCCCACCTCGCTCTGAGCCCTTGGTCCTACACAAATATCTTCCACCTCGCTCTGAGACCTTGTACTACACAAATATCTCCCACCTCGCTCTGAGCCCTTGTACTAAACAAATATCTCCTACCTCGCTCTGAGACCTTGTACTACACAAATATCTCCCACCTCGCTCTGAGGCCTTGTACTACACAAATATATCCCATCTCGCTCTGAGGCCTTGTACTACACAAATATATCCCACCTCGCTCTGAGCCCTTTTTTCACACAAATATCCCTCACTTCCATTTTTTCATTACATTCTGATGACTCGAGATAAAAAGTAGATGCTTTCAAATACACAGTATATATTTTTCCAACCAGAAATTAGAAAACACTGACAACCCAATTAGATGTTTATTTTTCATGTCTTATATGATTTGTGTCTTGGAATAGTACCTTGTTTCTAAAAACGCTTAATGGGATTTAAAATGTCACCAAACGGGATAACATGTCAAAATCTTAAGTCACATTTATTGCTGTCCATTTCAATGTTACAACAATCTGAGTACTGCTTTACTTATATTTTTTTAAATATCTTTAATAATTTACGCCTTTAATGACTGTATATATATATATATATATATATATATATATATATATATATATATATATATATATATATATATATATATATATATATATAATCATTCGCGTAGACCGACAGCGAGACTGGAAGGAAACAAAAAACATTAGGAAAAACATTTTGATTCCAGAGATTTGATAATTGATAACTGAAATATATAGTATCATCGGGACTCTAAATCTGTAAAATATAGCCATGATGGTATCTAAATATAGCCATGATGGTATCTAAATATAACCAGGATGGTATCTAAATATAGCCAGGATGGTATCTAAATATAACCAGGATGGTATCTAAATATAGCCATGATGGTATATGATGGTATCTAAATATAGCCAGGATGGTATCTAAATATAACCAGGATGGTATCTAAATATAGCTAGTGTTACGACTCTATGTCTTACAAAATATGCAACAGATAGAAAGTAAAACCAACAATGTAAGTATTATCAACAAGCAATTTATTTTCCTACAATGCAAAGTGAAATTCAAGAGATACTTACAATATTGTGAATAAAAGTCCAAATAATCTTAAATGTTCGTATCACAAGTCCAAAAATATAGAATGTTCAGAATGAGTTCTAATAGTCTTGAATGTCCTTGAATATAACACAATGAAACAATCCAGGATGTCTTTGAATGAGTTCACAAAAATACAAAGTAATGTATTAATTCAAAAGTCAATGAGCACTTTAGTAATTCCAACTAATATCTTAAATAAATAATTCTTCTCGAATTATATCTGATTTTAACGGCACAAACTGTAAAATCTGATCTCAAATGGATTTCCACAGACTGATTTAAAATAAGAATGATTTATTTGTTTACCAAATTCCTATTTATACATATTTTCACTTGACCTATATCATAACAGGATGTGAAGCAATGAAATGGGAAAAAACCAGTCTAACTGTCAACAAGACTGGTCTTGAACTCAAATACTAGTAAATATTCTGTTTACTAGTGACCAGAATCTAAAGTACTACGTATCTTCATGGACAAGATTTAAACACACATTATAGATTAAATATACATAACACCAGGATGGTATCTAAATATAGCCAGGATGGTATCTAAATATAGCCAGGATGGTATCTAAATATAGCTAGGATGGTATCTAAATATGTCCAGGATGGTATCTAAATATAGCCAGGATGGTATTTAATTATAGCCAGGGTGGTTTCTAAATATAACCTGGATGGTATCTAAATTATGTAACTCAAAGATAAGTAGATGATAACAACCACATCCTTTGATAATTTAATCATTTAGCGTTTTGAATTTAAACTTATTTTGAAAACTTATTTATACTATATATTATTCTCACAATTTAATATGAGTATCTCTCGATCAGTGTTCTTCACAGCTAACATGCTCTCATATTTACAACATCCTTTAAATCGTAAACTAAATAGAAAATATCAGCTGACTACCATTAGCATCTCGGTTCAATTATAATGCAACATTAGTGGAAAGGCAGTGCCATTTTAAATATATGTTAGGTTGTTTTTCTTGAATGGAGGATGTAGCAGCGATGCAATAAATTCATGCGCTTAAATTCACACTTCTTATTCATAAGATGTCGATTCTCTACCGTAGTAGGCGATTTTAGATTTAAAACTAATAAACAGCATTCTGATGTGTACGTTTCTCGTTGTTTAATGGTATTTTTGTATTGTTTGATTTTGTTTCTTTCCCAAAATGTTGATCAGCAGGTTTAAGGTAATTGAATACAGAAAATTATTGTCTTAGGAAAGCATGAGATGCTTATAGCGAAGCGAATTACTTTATATGACGAACAAGTATTACTGAAGAGGAAACAATTTCCTAGCTACGTCGCTAACAACAGAAGTGTCCATTCTCACTTTATCATAGCAACATAGTGTTATAGGAATTTTTGTACTCCCTGAATCTCTTTATTCTGCAAGTCTTTTTCACACCAAGAGACTATTAATTTGATCACTCAGATTCGAGGAACTTAGTCGATTTGAATCAAAGCGACAAAATATAATTCATATTACTTTCCCGAGCTGCTGAAGAACGAGTGAAAATAATGCGAATTTACGTTCGTTCGTGCGGAAAGTCATATCTCACTTCATACATCTTCAGGCTGTGTAACATTATAATGATATGTAATTGGAATATTATGATTTGCTGAACACTTTTAAAAATCTGATTGATCGTTGAAGCAGAAAGTTACGGATAACGGATAGTAGTATGAGTCACCCCCCCCCCCCAACAACAACAACAAATAGCGCAAAAACACATGCTTCATTTTATTACAGATTTATGGTTGATAATCGGAGCTGCCTTTAGACTTGACATCGCATCCAAATAAAACAAATATGAACTTTTTCCTCGAAATATAAAGGCAAACAAACTTTGTAAAAGAAACTAACTGAGTAAGTAAAAGAACAGGAACTATGCGAAAAATGGTGGAAAGGGTGGACCGTAATCAACCGATCAAAACCTATTTTTTTCCCAGTTTTCGTTATTGCTGAATACGGGATTTAAAAAATCTGCGATTATGAGAGTCAACTGTATACACATTCTGTAGAGAATAAATTCTATTAGTGTGTTAAAATGTTTGACAGAACATAGTGTGCCGGGATTCAGTTCGACAAGAATTTACAGTGGTCTTTGAGGACAAAAAATTGTACTTACTGAGCAAACTAATTTTCAGCATGCAGTAGTAAATTAAAACGACTTATATTATATTGCAAGCAATATCGTGTATAGCATGCCAATCTCCCACCTACATTCTTGACCACAGGAAAAAAAAACGAATGAATGAGTAACAATTCATATTAATGCAAACCGCATTGAAAGCGCTGAATACACTAGCACTAAGGTAGAAGAACATCGGGAACAATCCGGGGCTTGTCTTCCTGTAAGTACTACTAGAAATGTCTTCCTGTAAGTACTACTAGAAATGTCTTCCTGTAAGTACTAGTAGAAATGTCTTCCTGTAAGTACTAGTAGAAATGTCTTCCTGTAAGTACTAGTAGAAATGTCTTCCTGTAAGTACTAGTAGAAATGTTATCTGTGTGAAAGTAATGTATGTACTCCTTTATATAAAGATAGTCTCCATATTTTTTAAATATTCAAATGCTGTATACCAAAACAAATAATCATTCATACACAAATAAGATATAATATAAGATATATAAAGATATATATAAAATATAAGATATATATATATATACATATATATATATATATATATATATATATATATATATATATATATATATATATATTTCTTTAACTGTAACTAAATTGCGAAGTGAAATTTCATTAAGATATAAGTCTCTTGTGACAAAGCCTTACATTTCCGTCGACTACTAAAGTCCAGAAGTAACTGTATCTCGCCATATTGACATAAACAAGATGTGTGAAAAAATTTCAGACTGAATTTTAATAAATTTAGGATCACATTTACAAAGACATTCTCGTAGGTTGTTGCATACCTTCAATGCGGCATGCGCAGAAAGAATCTTTTTGTTTTGAATGGTCCCAGTTTCTTCCAAAGGACTCCTTCTCATTCCTTACCTAATAACTGTTGAGCACATAACATTTTAGTTTTCACTTCGATTGAAAAAATCTAATCACCACAGATCATGCATTGCATGACACGCCTTTGCATGCAAACATATTGACAGATTTCATATCAAGGACTGAGAGACAGGTTTCTCATTAAAAAGTGTGGCTGATTGACGTTTACATTTCTAACATTACACAAATTTAAAAACGAATGGATATAATTCAAGCCACGCGGGAGCCGGTTGATGAACTATTTCCGTTACAATTTTCCTAATAATTATTGAAATGATGATCTGGGTGCTTGTTGGAAGTTACATAGCTTACTTGAGTCGACGTCCTGCCAAACCTTGTGTTGTATCATTTCAACGTTGTACCTATATCCTCTCCAGTATAAGTAATATTCTCAAATTACAGAAACGGATTCTACCAAAATCTTTAAAACATCATTTCACGCTTCAATGCGTCTGTAAAATATAAATTTAATCCAGCTGGTGTAAATAATTTTGCTTGATTATATTCCAATCCTCATTATCAGCCGAAATCAGTACCAGATGAGTTGGCATTGCCCTCTCATTTTAGGAGTTTTGCATGTGAACGTTTATTGTGCTTACAAATACGCAATTAGTTAAACGCTGATTTCAGCATAGGAAACAGAATTTGCAAATGTGGTCGGTGCATATGCAAATAGTCACATATAACTTCGATGAAAATATAAAAAGACTAAGGACAACAGGAATATATTTAGTCATGAAATGACTATAAATACTGCAATTTTGTTCACATAAATTTTAATTTTTCATTCAAGATAGGCAACCTTAGCTAAGTCTTCAAGGGAAATGATTGATTTTAAAAACTTCCTGTACTGTCGATATTAGTTTGGAATCTACATTTTGCACTAAATTTGGAATGCTGTGTGAAATTGAAGTGAAAATTTGCTAAAATACAGTTAATGGTCTTCCAATCAAGTAGAATGTAGTCACCCGGAGATACGTTTGTGAAGAATCTAAACAAAAATGTGTAATTTAGGTTTCACGATATCAGGTAAAACATTAAAGTAAGCTATCTGATGACAGCACCCTGTCCAAATATAGGATGACTTTGTTCTTTTAGCATGAGGTTGTGCTGTGTGCCAGAATAAATGTGATAAGGTTTGTCCCTGGCAACTACCGCTAACGTCTGAACATTGTTACATCTTGACAGAACATAAAAGAATCTGGCTGATCGAATACATTATATGGGCATTATCGACAAATTTGCAGAAAAACTTAAATTCCTAAATCACTTGCAGAGTTAGTTGCGTGATGCGACCTTTATTACAACAGTTTGAAGTGTGCTGCCCGTTAATACTGTCTAGTCGATGTGTTCCGGAGCAAAACCAGACCTTTGTGAATCAATTAGCGGGCTAGAGAATCACCGACGCCTTAAGCCCTAGTATAACGATTTTCTTGTTCTTTTATTCAATATCAGAAGCAACAAATTAGATAGTTTCCTTAATTCCGCTGCTTATGCAGTTATTTTCCAAGTACATGTACTGCTATGGGCTTTATCGTCAGAATCAAACATTTTAATGTGATGATAGCCTATAAAATATAAATAATACATTTATTACACATTTCAGTAAAATCAGCGTTGTAATGAATTATGATCATTTATAAACCAAACAGTCTTCCAGCTTAATTCGAACTCTATGTACTGAAAGCCGCTTGTAGCAACTTATGCCATGTTGTCTCGTCTGCTCACGTGTTAGCGGGGGGTGGCTATCCATTGCACCGATCACCATTACATTTTGGGGGTTTTAAAAAAAAAAAATTTTTTTTAGGGCTAAATGGAGAATAACATCAACATCTTTTATAGCGAAGTGTGATAATACAGTGAGCTGAACTGGCAGGATAAGAATGAAAAATATGAATATAGATTATGCAAGAATGTGAATAACCTTAACACACATAAAATCACACACACATCAGCCAGACCAATTTTAGAGCTTGTGACGTGGCAGGCGCGGAACATAATGTTGAACTTTAACAGGCCAGAACTAATTTCCTAACAACATGATTTTTTGGGTTCTTTCCAAGACTGTTAATTATTTGCACAAGAGCTTAATTATCGATGTGAAAGTAAATACATTTATTTGATACAAATTGCCACACAGTTTAATAGAGAGAATAATGGGTAAAAATTCTATTAGAGTTAAACTTTGACATCTCCACTCATCACACCGTGTACCATAAAACCATTTTGTGCCAAGTCTTTCAACATAACATATTGTGGTAGATACGTCTGTGTACATGTTAATGGTGTTGTGTTAAGTCCACCTGCCAGGAAGGAAAATGACTTCCCGTTGTATCCTTGAAGCATTGAATCCAGTTGCAATATCAGCCTTAACTTCCTTTATAGTTTGTATCACGTGGTTATGAGACAGCGACAGTAAAGATCTAGCAATCGTCAGAGAAAGGCTCTTCAAGGCACAACTGCGCATGCGCATAAAGTAGCAATAATAAATTGAAGGTTTTTCAGTGTGAATTTTGGCTATTCAATCCAAGTCGGGATTAATTATTTCCATACAGTAAGTTTATAACGTAGAAGCGTGACTTCCATTTGGATTGAATCCAGATGATAGCCAAGAAAAGTCTTATTTGGACTGGGACCAAATGTTTGTTTTTTTTCTGTCATGGATATTCCCGTATCCTGAAAAACGAACAGAAATTTGTCGACTTTCTTTTAGCATTTAGACAAGATTGTTTCCAATATCATGAAATCAGCCAGAATATGAACCATTGGAATGCACAGTTTTAAATTCGCTACCCATTGACGTCCACTTATCATAGCAATATTGACCATCCCATTGAAATCCAAACAGGCGATATTGGGAAGGAGAGAGTCCAGCCTTAGCCAAGCTTTTCAGTGGACTGCTGTTTTTTCAGGTGGTATGCCATCATTCACTGAAGAACCCAATATGTAGGAGGGATGGTGTATCAATCTGGAGCGATTCAATCTCACAATCTTTGTTATCTGGGCCACCCGATTATCTGATGCTATCCGTTTTGCAGGCTTGCTACAAAAAGAATGTACAGACAAATATCACCGAATAAACAATTGCCCTACTTTTGTATCATTATGGATGTTGTAGAAGCCATTCAAGTTCAGAATAAAAGTCTATTTCACAACAAATAGATTGCATGCAACAACAGTAAAACATCTCAGACCCATTACAATATATGTGTGTGTGTGTGTGTGTGTGTCTGTGTGTGCGTGTGTGAAAGATGTTATCTTCTATAACTTACTTAGGCGATGTTATAACGATACATATATACATTAGTTTTTACCGAGTTAGTGAAAAAGAAAACACTTGTATGATATACAAATTCCGAAGAACTACATCTCTGCGTATTACTATTATACAAACTAATGCACCGATGAAGAGGTAAAGGACCCCTCAAGTAACGCCTGACATACAGGTACTGCACCTGAAGGCAGTTATATCAGTAAAAGCTTCAAAAGGAACTTAAAATCGTTGATAAACAAGCAGTGTTGATGCAAGGTTTAATTAAGGGGCCTATGGCTACTGAGCCTGAAGGTTTGCAGTATATTGGAAAAAAAATTCAAAGGTACTGGACCTTTAAAAGCACAACCACTGAGAGGAACTGGACCTCCGAGCTGCACTTATTTCATTACTGGTATAATGAACCTCTGTGCAGCACATAATTTCAGGTACCGGACTGGAAGATAAACAATGTTATAAGTAGTAACTAATCAGAGATGCTGGACCTTTGAACACGGCATGCTTTCAGGTACCAGACCAAAAGGCAAACAACACTAAAAATACACATAGTAACCAACCAGAGATACTGGGCCTATGAGCAGCACATGGTTTCAGGTACCAGATCCAAAGGCAAACAACAAGTAGTAATAAATCAGAGTTACTGGACCTCTGAGTAGCACATGATTTCAGGTACCAGGCCTGAAGGCAAACAGCAGGTAGTAATCAATCAGAGGTACTGAATTCTGAGCAGCACATGCTTTTGGGTACCAGACCTAAAGGCAAACAACATTAACAATAGCTCAAAAGGCACAGGACCTTTTGATAAAGCGTAAAAATTTAAGAGGTGCTGGACCACGAGAATTACATTGATATCCAGGTGTATTAGTACACACAAAAGAAAAACTTTGCTGCAGACAATAGCATTACAGGTACTGTACCTAATGATGCAATAAATTACGATGTAATAGTCAACTTTCTCATCAAACTTAAATATAAATTACCTGGCGAAATGTGTGCTATGACAGATTTTTTTATATTATTTATTTTAATTTTAAATCATGAATCAAGATTGTACTTTTTTTAAATCTTGTGCCACAAACTAATAGTGACCACACGCTTGATTCCAGTAAGCTCATTTATGTTAAGTGCACTGATAAGCAAGCAGCATAGTAAATTCTTGAGGGAGAATAGTTTTATAGTAATAACAAAACCCATAATTGTGCAAAAAGGAATACAACATGCTTATTTGAAGGAAATTGCGAATCAAGTTGACTGTAGTACACACCAATATGTTTAACTGACTCTATTGTGCTCGGTTGATACTGTAGGAAACGTGGTTGTGGTTTCTTTGATGCCGATATTAGAGCTCCCCACAGAGACTTGCACATGTGCCACTGTCCTTAATTTGACAAATGCACTCTGTCGCGTGGAAATTGTCCCTACGGTTATGATTCTCATATGGAATGGGATATTTATTATTGTGCCTCCAGAACGTGAGATAATGATAATAGCACACTTCTGCTATTAAAATCTTATTGACTCTTTGTGCGTACTCCTGATATTTGGTCGCACTGAAACTGGTGCAGCGTGATAGATGTGAGAAAAGAAAGAGGTTTTTCACATTATATTTATTATGCAATATGCTGGTAAAAGCTTCGAGTCTAAAAGCAAGTTTCTCTGGGGAAGTTTCTTTATCTACGTCCATGTCTTTGATGACGAGTGGAACAGTATGTGCTTGCACCCGTTTTACTATTTTAATATCATACTGTAAAGTTTTCTTTATGGGTCTGCCTCCTATGCTGTTTAATTTCACTCTAGTAATCTCCCTTTGATTTAAATCCAGTCTTATCGCACAATCCATCCCAGGGCACAGAAAAAGATGTAAACGCTTGCAGATCGAATGACCTACTGAGAGATGAGAGTGTTGCAGGCGACAGAGAGAAAAACAAATCTGATACGTGACGGTGAACATTGTGTTGAAAAATTCAGCAAATATGCGAAGAATACACGAAAGCGTTCTGTTTACGATGGTAAAGAACTAGAAGCAAACAAATACTGCATAAATAAAAAAATTAATGAATTACTGCACCTCAAGAATGAAACATTTTGCAATGCGCCAATCATGACTGCTCTCGCGGATGACTTGGGTAAAATTGAGGCTAAGCCTACCACTGTAGACAAACTTGCGCCAAATAAAAGAATACAGATTGGATGACTACATAACGTATCCATAAAAAATGGGACCTCATTGATCCTTAAAGACCGCATCGCAATAATATTTGACGCGAAATCAATCCGAGTCACACCTTGCCTATAAATGCTCTTACGCGTGCGTAAGATGTTTTATTGCTCATTTAGCTTCCCATTTTCCGGCGAATACGATTCGAACCTATCACTGAAATAAACACGAAGTCAGTGGTGATCAAAGTATCCATGTGACCTTATGCGTGTGGAGCGATTCCAACAGCTTATTAATCTGTGTTCTAACAGCTTATTAATCTCATATACAATATTGCATGTTAAGGAGCCTGTGAGGCTTTTCAGTTAGCATGAATGTTTAAAATAAAAGTAATTAATCTAATCATGTAATGGTAGAAAATTACATGCAGTCTGCAAATCTATCCAAGTTATTTGTTATTTTCATAGATCTAATTATAATGTGCTAATTCCATAATACCAAATTACGCAGTTGGTTCAGGAGTGTCCTAGAGTTGAATGGAAACTACAAATATCAAGAAAGAAAAAGCAGTGCGTTTCATGAAAACATTGGAATGAGAGCCTGAACTGCAATGCAGTTTTGTTTTATATTTATGCCATAAAGTGATTTTCTATATTTACACAGAAAGAAATCGTGCTCTCTCTCTCTGTCTGCCTCTCTCTCTCTCTCTCTCTCTCTCTCTCTCTCTCTCTCTCTCTCTCTCTCTCTCTCACACACACACACACAAACTTGAAATATCAGATGGTGCAGCACCATATTTAGAAATAATTTAGACCCGATCGGACATGTACAACACGGTAGAATCCGGCTTGGCAATATAATGCTAAAATTGATGAAACAAATACACAGATATATGATTCACATTTAGCGCTGAACTGTCATGTTTTCAAATTAACCTCGGATGGCAATCGTCTGATTCACTTCAGTTACCATGTATTATATATATATATATATATATATATATATATATATATATATATATATATATATATATATATATATATATATATATATATATACGTACAGAAGACCAGTCTGCATCATAAGGCATGTCGACTGATTTAAGCTTAATATAACTCAATGACTGCCAGCTGACGATTCGTAAACAGTTACATCTAAAAGTAACCTTTATTTTTCGTTTTACCCTCTAAGTCAGGAAAAAATTGCAATACTAATAAACTATTCATATTCCACTGATAAAGAGAAATTCATTCCGAAAATCGGCAGCACAGACTTCAACATTTAACGCTAAGTAAGTGAGACTTATTAGGTGAGAAAAATGTACCTTATATAATTTCTAGATGATGTGAAAATTTATAGCTCTCATTGACGTACCTTAAGCCTGCAAGAATGTATAGAATACATGTGAAATCTTACTTGCTCACCCATTGTTATGCACACGTTCACCAACATACTCTGAAAGGGGTAATTTTACTAAATCTCTATTTCGTTTGCATTTAATTTGCGTTCTGTTTGTGTTCCGTTTGCATTCCATTTACGTTTGCATTTCATCTATAATCTGGTCATTTTTTTATATGATCTCAGAAATGCATTCAGAGCTTGCGTTTATTTCTTTCAGCCATCGTTTCCTCTCATTATTGCTCGTTTGGAACGAAATTAAATGCATTTACCAAATTCGGGTTTTCTGTTTTTGAGAGAGTGTTAAAGGGAGAGAACTATAGCTTTCGTATCTTTTCTTATTAAAACTGTGCTTTAATGAAATAGCAAATGCATAAAATGAAAAAGACAGTATTGAATGTACGATCAATAAAATAAAACCGCAACTGCAGTAAGGGTAAAGTATTTGTCAGCAAACTATATTTCGTATTTCGTTTCGTTCCGATAAAGATTATGCAGATACAGCCATCGATGATTATGTCATCGCATCAATGGCAATTTGTTATAATGCCTGCCTCGACAAAACAATGTCACAGCTTGTAAGAGGTGAGAAAACGTCAGTGTAAAGAATCTAGATCTGGTCTTGGATTATGATGCGAAAGAGCTTTTTGACTGTGGAAATTTAGCAACAGCTTAACGATAAATCCATTTTCGAATTAATTCATAAAATGCAATCACGTTTTGCTCCATTTTTTATCGTCTATCACTCCGCTTTCAGCGTTTTGCATTTGCGCTCTCCGCTTTCTTCAAAATGCATTCATAATTTCGTTCGCGTTCATTCAGCATTTCATTTCTTTTGCGTTCATTCTGGATTTCGTTTGCATTCAATCTACGTTCTGTTTGCGTTCATTCTTCATTCAATTAGCGCTTTCATTATTCATTCCATTTGAATTCCATTTTCTTTTCACTGATAGAATTACTCTTTTCTTAGTCGGTCGGAAAGAAATCTAATGTCAAACGCTGTTAATTTTTCCTTTCATTTTAAACCATTTAAAGTATGTACCTGACACATCGACTGCCCTCAACTGCAGTAAAATATTACTTCAATTATAATTTTTCCCTTCAGTTAGTGCCTATATATATATATATATATATATATATATATATATATATATATATATATATATATATATATATATATATATATATATATATACGAATGTAATAAATTCTCCCGGTTATAGTGTATGCATGTCAATACCAGTTTGGAAAGTTTCAGTCAATGTCGTTGACATGTCAAACTGATTTATTAATTGATACTATATCATTAATCAAAGTATCTCGATAATTTATTTTGTATCTGTCTCGTAGTTTTCTATAGTTATATTTCATTCGGACACGTATTTTTACAAAATAATAATTTCATATAAGGATTTGAATCAAATCCTTACACAGACTCGGACTAGAGCACAAAGGAAATTGGTTGAACATGCAAGAGTCTTTTAAATTTCTGGTACACTATTACAAATATCTTGTTATCTTAACAAGTCCGTATGCATATTTAATGAAGCATCATGGAATCGGTTTTGACGTTAGCAAATGAGTCTTGTTACAGATAAAATCGACTGTAGGCTTTTTGTTCGAAACAATACAAAAGCAAAGGCACTGTTTGCAGGTAGACGGCTTTCTGCCAGTGTAACGGTCGCATATCTTGAAGACAAGTCGCTATAAAGAACAAATCATGTCCCTACGCCTAACTGTTCTTTAAGCTGACACTTAAGAACGTAATATTTTATTTAATCATTGGGACGCTTACAATTTTTTTTTTCTAACATTGTGGAAAGAATTAGTGTACCTGAATGAACAGAATGACATCTTAATACTTCTATATACTAGATCGCTGTTGTGCCACTTTACAGTGCACTTCGCGTTAGGCTCAGTGCCTCCAAATATAAACATATGTTTAATTTCAGACTAATTGATGCTGTGAATGGAGCCTGAAAATAATATTACATTGTATTGGTTATACGGGGATGCCTTATAAAGTCTGTACTTAGAATAGGCAATGAGAGAGATATTTCGTCTTGCCTAATTCGTTTATTTTCTGTGGTGGGTGGGATTTTGTTCAAAAATGTCTTCCCCCCAAATAGCTTGACGCGAGCACTGAGTCGTTTCCAACTGGAGAATATCCAATAAAAAAGTAAAGCATCACAGCAGATTTTAATACAATTTATTAAAAAGCAACCATGGGTGTCTAGCCATCCTGTATTTGCAAGTATGTTGAAACAAACTTTCTCTCTTGCATATACATTAGGGATATAGTTACCCTCGTAAGAAAGCCATGTGGGATAATCCTGTCCCACATGAGTTCACCTGATTGCATGCAATCGACATCATATGGCCTTTGACTCCAATAGATGTTCAATACAATTATGTTTGTCCGCAGGATGGGGGTGTGGTGTGGCCCAGACCCTCCCCCCCCCCATTTTTTAAAAAAATCCATTGTGCAGTATACATATATATCCCTTTGATTTTGACCTTGCCCACCCATCCCACCCCACCCCCGGATTATAGCTTTCCCACACACATACACACCGGAAAAATTCCTGCGGACGCCCCTGAATACAATTGCAGCATGTTGGAGATAATAAGCAGTTTACATAGAATACTTTTCACTTAAAAAAAAACAGAGGCGCTTGGCCATTTTAAGCGATATGAATCAACCCTTCCTCTCACCTTTTTCAACCGATGTTAAAGTAATTTTACCATTTATGAGCGCATAATGCAGTCTCTTTTATTTTTTGCTGATATCTAAATGGTGTTTAGGTTCCTTAAAGGATACATTGTATTTTCAATCACAGTAAAGCCACAATTATCTTATGATATAATATAGTTTATTTCTATTGGAAAGCTGGCACATAGGTCTATACTTCTGTGGATAAATACATCCATACCGGCAGACAGACAGACATATATGAAGTTCCATAAATATTTTAATATGATTAAATGCAAGCACTTCATTATCGTTACAATTTAGATAAAACAGTCAATCTTTTGGCAATATAAATATGGTACTATCCTTTTACTATACAGAGAACAGATAGTCATTCAATAGATATCAAATTCTGGCAATAGATTATAATAATATTAAAAAAATCCCAGTGCCTGAAAAAAAATTCTAATTCATTTTGTCAATATACATCGTTCTTTAGTCTCTGTTCGAGTTCGGTTATTAAGTTTAATTGAACGAACCTAGAAAGTATTAAAATAGGAAGGTGCAGCGAGAACTGTCTAATTTGGGTGTAAATTAATATTGAATCCCAAGCCATTGTCTAGCTAATTGTCGTGTAACTTAAACGACAAAGGAAAACAGGAATAATTGAAGAGAAAAAACCAAAACAACAGAAGGCAACAGTTAAGAACATTCATCTCTTTAATTCAACTGGGAACCCATTTCAATCGCTTTACTATTCAATATTTGTTGGGAGTATATCAAGTCAGGTTTTAGGACTCCAAAGCTTCTTACACTAGAACTTATTAATCTTATGTCAACTGTTGAACAACGATAGCTCATAATGCTACATTTTCAGTCATTTCAGACCCTAATTTGAGATTCATTTCGCAAATGTCTGAGTTTTATTTTCTTACTGTAGAAATACGGTTCCTTTCTATTGATGGAACAAAGCATATGCTCTTCGCCATTCATGTTTCACACACACACACATATATGTATATATATATATATATATATATATATATATATATATATATATATATATATATATATATATGTATGTATGTATATATATATATATATATATATATATATATATATATATATATATATATATATATATATATATATATAATACATTAGGGATAGAAAGGCAACTGGCTCGATAGATCAGTTACATCGCACATTCAGTTAAGAATTTCCAAAGTAACAAAGCATCTTGGGAAATGTACATCTAACAAGGTCACGTAAGTGGTTTTGCTAAAACCACATTAATGCCATCAAGTGTCAGGGTGACACTGAGCATCGGCCTTTTTTCATCGCGTGCTAGAAGACCTCGGATGTAATTAGTGGCTGTTTTGTACTGCATTCGTGTCCGCAAATGTTAATCCTTCATAGTGACTTTATTGATGTCACAACGACAGGATGATGAGCCATCACTAACAGCAACGTAAGCAATAGTTCGAGGCTATTGAAACTGAGTTTCTCTAATTTATTTTTATTCAAAAGCAGTCGGAATAACATACAAAATTAAAGGTGCAGGTATTTAATTGATCGTTAAAACGTTAATTTGTTTTCAACACTAATCTTTCTAGTTTGGTTTAACCAGATTCTCGAATGACTGTAATATCTCCGTCATATGAGTTCGCTGGTACCCGACCTAAATAGGCAAGCCAATCTCATAGTCTGGTAACTAGTAAAATCTCTGTCTCTCGATCGCACAACAGTGACGTCATTTCCATAACGGCTAGTTTGGAAACTTCCCCTGAACTTAAGTGATTGGTTGGTAGTGTCACATCAGTGCGGTGCATAATAGGAAAAAGGTACGAAATATGTGTACCTTGTTCAAGTTATCATTGATCTCACTACCACCTGAAATGCAAAACAGTAGTCAGCGAACCACATTGGGGACCCTTTTTTGTCGGAGACCGCTAAGAGCAACGTGAAAGGTCTGGTTAAACGAAACTATAATCTTTAATTATGAGGGATTTTTTCCCCATATATCTAGCCGGATATTCAGCCGTCAGAGTCTTTTCAATATGTGAAGTATCACAACGATGATCCCCCGAGTCCCTTTGAGCATCATAGAGAGGAGAGGATGTTACCATTGGTTTTGGGATACACTTTAGCCTGGCACACGGGCCCAAATTTCACTAATATCTTTCTTATGATATTTCTGACAATATTGGGATTTCTTTTGCGAGGTAGTTACAAACAATAAGTGAAAAATGACTCTTTAGTGTTACAAATGTATTGAGAAATATTTGAAATTTGAGGAAACCCTCATTTTTTTCCTCAAATAAAATAAGACTAATTTCCGGAAAATGCAGGATATTATTCCTGTATGTTAATTCTTAATTCCTGCTTAATAAGATAATATTCAGGAAAAACTCCTAAAACCAAAGCAAGCAACAATAAGGATATTTACAAATCTAAATTTGGCGAAGAAAATTTGAGATATTTAATGAAACCGGGCCCTCATTCCCATATGACATCATAAACAACGTTACCTCCTGCACAAACCGTTTGAATCTGGGGTCAGCCGTGTTTTGTAACGTCGTTTCTGTTATTTGGACGGAAGATTTGACACATTCACCATTACAGTGCTCGACCTACAAGCTTCAGAAATAAATTTTCTATTTTCTGTTACTTTTGGCAAATTGTTTCAAAAGCAAGATTAAACTGAGAAAAGTTTCTTTTAGATTTCAACTAGTGGTGCCAGTGGCGTTGTCTGAACTGTAAGGGGAGGTAACCAAATGTGAGCAAAATGTGTAGCATGGGTCACCCGGCCAACTTCGGCTTTCATCGCTTTGCAATGGAAAGTCAAACTTGGGACTAAAATGTGCAAAATCTCTATGTAGATGCAGTCTGGGCAGACTAGGTACACTCCACGCTCCTCATAGTTCATACTCCTTCAGAATCCATCGCTGCCTGAAGGCTGCTCTGACCCCAGAGTAATGTAAACCTTAGTATATCGTCTTTTCATATTAATTCACGAGTACGTTGATTGGATCTTATTTTTTATATATCATCTCAGATTGAAATCCAACCGAAAACGTGGTATAAACAACCAGACAACGTCAGGCGGCTCAACGCGCATCGTTGTGACGCTACCGGTATATTGTGACGTCTGCCGCGTGCCACCTTGTAACGTTTTCAGCCCTGTGCTCCGTCTCTGCAAGTAAAGAATTTTCCTCTTGCCTCTAAGGTAAAATGTTTACGTTCTGCACTAAAGTCATTGTAGAGAAAAGATCTCAGAAAATGTACTCCAAACTGAATGTGATGCAGTTATCAAAGCGAACGGTTTTCTCCAGGTGGGATTTTACCACTAAATACATCGTTGTAGCAGCAGTATTATCCTTACAAAGGGAGGTAACCCACAGTGAGGACTATGGGCAATCGGAACATCCTCGGCTTTTTCCATTGCATGCTATAAAGAATCTCTGCTGTAAATAATGGCTATTTTTTTAATGCCCTTGAGCCCGTGGTTGCTTTACGTTATAGAAGATAAATATAATTTTCTCCTCGAATGTCCATTGTATCTGGAACTTTGTATTATTGGCGAAAATCTAACATGTTCAGATGTATCACTTTAATATCTAGTTCTAATGCATGTCTTGTTAGGAAGTTAAGTATCTTTATATATAAAGCTTTTCAATTGAAAAATAATGCGTTACTTCAGTTATCTGTCTAGACTGATGTATAACATCAAATAATGAATATACTCTATAAACAATTGCAATTGCAATAATATAATGCAGTACTAACTAACAAGATACTAGAAGTTGATTGATCACTTTGTCCCTATCTGAGATTATTGCGATGATGCATGGCAGCTGAATTATGTTCTGCATTTGCATTGTCTAGTTTTAAAGAAGGAATGATAATTTTGCATGTAAACTACATGTGAATCTCTCCTCTGCGTGTATATATATATATATATATATATATATATATATATATATATATATATATATATATATATATATATATATATATAATACTGATTCATAAGTTAAAGCTGTCTGCTATCAATGTAGCTAAGTTTTATATTGTTATATTGTGTGTGTAGTGAAGAGCCCATTGGCTTACTTCAACAACAAAAATATGTGTTATAGCTCTCCATCAGGAAGTCTTTATATTAAACAGATGTCATATTGCAAATGATGCCATCTAGATGATACACGTATGTAAAACATTTATATAGATCCTTCCATAGTAGCACCTGCCGGTATTACCCCATACATCAGTGGGTTTCAAAACGGCATCCATATTGTTCAGTTACAAGACAACAACCTTTTAGGAAAGTTAATACTGGTTAATCATACATGGGACCATGATATATTGAAAAGAATACACATTTTTTCCATGCTTTTCAATGAGCTACTCGAGTACAATTCACATGCAAAGTTTCACGAATATGACAATTATTGATCTGAATAGTGTGATCTGTCCTTAACTTGAACATATTGCGAAACGAAAAAGTAATGACCAATTGCGTTTCACCTTAAAATACCCTCCCCCCCAAAAAAAAAAAAGAAAAAAAAAAGAAAACATATTTTCCTTTATTAGAGAGACAGTATAAGATTGAAATATTACGATACTTTGGAAAATATGTTTATGTTTTAAAGGTTTGATATTGTATGTCTTATAACATGAATAATACATAGGTTCCCTAAATGCTTCCAGTCGGGTGATAGTACGTGATGATTCTCACTAGCTGGTGATTTGTTTTGTCAGCAATTTATTAGAATGTCTCCTATGCGGTAAGTGACTGGGATATCTCACATGCAACCGAGATGTCAATTTTTTGTTCCAAATGTACTCTATGCCAAGACCACCCTCTATCGGAAAATGTTTAGACTGATTGCTTTACCTTAAAGTGAGCTGACTTCAACATGTTGGACCTGGTCAGTATGTTCTCACACAAGCCTAACTGTTTTACTTAAAACTGTTTGGTCTCGTTGACTGAGATAAAACTGCAATGTGTCAATGTAATTACTACTGTAAACACGAGATATTATTTTCTCACATTTCTATATATGTATCATCGTGTTTTCCCACAATGGAACACCGGTGTAGGATAGCTCTATCCAACCTCACACGTGACCTTTATCGTGGATTATTTTGACCGTCTACCGCGAGCATAGTGCACAGATAGTAGCAAACACTTCCCGATTTCCATTACCACTTGAACATTCTTTTACAATAATCAAGATACACCTTAACTGCAACACATTTACGTAAAGGACGTAAAGCATTTGGGTGTACATAAAAACGTTAACTGTATATTCTCGACCGATTGGAACAGTGACAATTTTCTTTTTAATTCCTCTCTACCTCAGAAGAACAAAAATGGGGACTGTCCGCCTTTGTTTGTCCTATACCATTTAATAATACAATCTTGGAATGACAACTCATCATCTGACACGTTTAATGGAAACAAATTTACGACTATCTGAAGCCAATCTCCTTTGGTGTTATTTAAAAGGATCGTGGTGTGCAACATAGAATGGTTAGGCGCATTATGTGGGTACACCAACATAATTTACATCCACTGCATAAAAGTCTTTTTTTTCATACTTGTCGTAAAAAGATTATAAATAGATTATATTGGATAAAACTTGATCGACAATTGATATATATTCTGAATCCGATTAGCCAGCCCTAGTGTGTGCTGGTTCGTATTGGATGCTTACTTAACAGAGTTAAATACGGTATGAAGTAAACCTTTGCGGATATTCGGGACTTTTATATCACAGAGCTGCAGTTTAATGATATATTTTCACTACTATATTTGTAACAAGTTTTTGCAGGTTTTAGTGGAGAGTTTGTTTTTGGTTGTTTTTTTTTTTTTTTTTTTTTTTTTTTTTTTTTTTTTGTTTTTGGTAAAAAAAAAAAAATTTGCAAGAACGGGGGCCTGAAAACTCCTTTAAAGTCAACCAATGTAACATTCTTTATCCTCTCCAATAAAAATAAAGTTTAATTGAAACTAATTGCATAAACTAGGGTATTTCCTTTGCCGATTGTTTTAAAAATTACATCATGCTTTGAGGATTTTGGAAAATAATAAAATTGTTGGTAAGGATAGTAGTATTATCACTGGATCTAAAATAGTACATGTTTCATTGTGCTTGAAGTCACAATGCCCGCTGATCTCAAAAAGTTATGAGCTGTTCTATCTCAGCTAAATCAAACTTAATGTGAAGGCATGTTCAATTTGAAGGAACAAAACATGTACTATATTATTTTTAAGCTGGTTCTTTCTTTCGAAAAGCTTTGCTCCTGAGCAAAAGTTCCAAACATCGAACCAAACGGTAAGGTCAATAGTACACATACGCCATCTTAAGGAGCAAATATGTAAAAAAAAAAATATGTGGGTGAGTATAAAAATGCTTATATATATATATATATATATATATATATATATATATATATATATATATATATATATATATATATATGTATATATATATACGGGGAGTTGCACTTCATGGAGGAAAAGAAACTGAAAAAAGTGAAAATTAACCGTAGAATAAAAACTCTGCAACCTACAATATGGAACAAAACTACAATCCAGTAAGACGGTCAAAGGCAGAGGAAAGAAGATAAAAAGCCCAGAACACCAGATAATGTGATAGACGAGAGGTGACCGTCTAATCAAAATAAAAAGAGAATAACATTTTAGACCTGAGGGAGACGGCAGGGTGGGTTGGATGTCGTAAAACCTTGAATTGAACTCACTCATTACTCTTGTCTGTTGCTAGATGGTGTGAGCATACTATAGGATTTTTAGACTGGTTCTCTGTTTCAGAAGGGTTTGCTGATGAGCAACATTTCTAAACAGGGACTCAAAAGTCAATTGTACACATACGCCATTTTAGAGAAAGCATGTAAGTTAGTTCTAATCGGCAGAAGCCGCAATTTTACGACTAACATGTGCGGTTTACACTACATGGAGGAAAAACTAAAAAAGAAGTACAGTTAGCTATATAATATAGGTTTTTGAGCCTACATCAAAGAGTAAATACTACAACCAGATTAGATCGTCAAATACAGAGGATAGAAGATCAGAACAAATAGACCTTCAAGTGGACAGTAGTATACGAAGGTAAAAAAAAAATAAAAATATAAATCGCTATTCCAAAAAGAGCATGTATGGTCTCCTCTTATAAAGACAAACATATTTAAGGGGAACACTAAATGAAGAAAGAACTGAAAAAGTAGAGTTATACAGAATATAAGCTATCCAGTCTACTGCAAGGCAACAACAACTGTGCACCCGCACATTAACAAAATGGATACCAATATATATCGATACCAATATGCGACTCTTCTATTAGCAGTACATAGACAATACATTTCCGATATATAAGCAACAAACAAAATCTTGATTTCTGCTATACTTCGTTGTATTTAGTCTCCCCTCGAACTCGTTCATTGAATTTTAGAGTGGAAAGCAAGACAATAACATACAACAAGTCTCTAATAGCATACAACAAGTCTCTAATAGCATACAACAAGTCTCTGCGAGAAGCTTCTCATTTGATAAAATAAAAATCTCTTTTCACGCCTGGTTCTGATTAATTTTTCAGGCATTAGAATCACAAAAAGCATCGTTACGTGAGGCAAGATCGGAAAGATTATTATCGAACGGTGACATTGGGGATACGTCTTCATTTTATTTGAAAGGAAAATCCATTTCAATTAATTTGTTCATTAGTATTTTAGGGTGTTTATCACCTCTTGATATTCAACTCCAAGGCTGAATACGACAGTACACACAATTACATTCCCATACTGTTGCATTTTTAACCATTTTAGACACTGACACGACATCCATTGTTGCGAAGGTCAGGAAAATATTTTTCCTTCCGATATAAACATGGTTTCTTTCAAATTATATGATAAACATGGGGCCTTCAGGACATGATTTATAATTATCTCAGGTCTCATCCTCCAAACTTTATCAAACAAAATGATTAATATTAATTATCTTAGTAACCGATTCAAGTGGACGAAAATAATGAAAGATGTATTTAATTCAAAATAAATTCAATGAAGTTGTAAGGAAAATTTTTAACGACGAATGCCTTATTCAGGCTTTGTTACGAAACAGATGAAAACATGAAGAATACAAATAAAACAATATTTTCAAAAATATTGTAATTCTTTCCATCTCTGTTAATAATGGTTTGTTAATTTTTTAGAGATCGCAGTCATACAAACACCGTAGAGCAGATCGAAAATCAACATTACCATTAATGACAACTTTTTAAAAAATTAGCCTGCAAGCTCTTTCTAGGACATTCACCAAGTATTTATCTGATGGTTTGTCAGCCTCTGTTACTGTCATGCCTTTTTTCCCAATTTAACAGAGATTAATTTATGTTGCTTGTGTGTTTTGATAGTTTAATCGGTGGTTAAGAGAATGATTATCAATCATTTTGTCTAATGTATGGAGAAGGCATGAACCCGGAGAAGGGAGTCCTTATGGTACCGTCTATACTCGTTAATAAGTCGAGTCCAACTGCAAACAACATAGATGCTGATCTGCCATCGCATAATGATTACTCCTAACAAACTGCACAGACCCAGATCTGCCGGCGCATTATGCGACGGCCAAATTGGGTCTGTGCAGCTTGTAGTTGGAATCGACTTATAAGCGAGTACATGCGGTAAATATTGTGTCCATTAAGTTGACAGGTATCATATTTATTCTGGAGGGAAAGACAATTTTCCTAAAATCCGCGAAATTGGATGACAAATTAGTGCCTAGGAATGGTTTCAAGTGGAGTGAAGTGGAATGTAATTGTTTGACATGTACCAAAAATCGCATGTTTTATGGTAATAAGCCTTTCAGTCGAATAGTAAGAGCCTTTACGTTTCTAAACAATAACCATTAATAAACTGATCGAAATGGTTTCCCCATTCAACTAAAAAGAATCTTCCGCACTTGGCCATTCATTAATTACTTCGCCCATTTCCCTTCGCGTAATCCTGCTTTTGAGTCTCAGTTAATCAACTAGTGACTGAACATTGAACAAGAAATGCGATTTTATTCTTGCCAAAATGACGTTCCCGCGACACATTGCTATGTTTAATATTTTCTTGAGCTATTCCCTTATTGCTCAGACTGGAATGATACAATGTATACATTCATTTTTTGTTTAAATAGATAACCGAATTATCACCTTTAAGATAAAAACAAGCATTTCTTTATTTGTAAAAGAAAATGTCCAATCTACAATGTACAATGGATATATTGTCTTTGTATGGATGGAACATATCTGCATTATATTGAAATAGAAACAGAGTTTTCAAATATGTGTTAAAGGAAAGATGGATTGTTTCAAATAGTTTTCAGGTAAAATAATGAAATAGGAAGAGTATCGTATCCAAAACAAATCAGAAGCGTTTATAATGGACTGTCTAGTTTTATTCATTAATATATAGACAGAAAGAACTTTCATCCAGAATCTTTTTATCAATGTTTTAAGTCGATATGTTCTATGAAATTGATGAGGAAACAGAATAGATCATAATTTCCTTTTACGTTCCAAATCAATATTAAGTACTTCGATTATGTCATGTACCATAAAAAAGGAAACCTATTAGAATGGCACTGATATATCTACATTATGTTTAGAATGCTGCATTTTAAAGATTGGTTAGTGGACAACCATGCGGTGATTATCTGACAACTTGTACAAAACATCTGCCGAGCATATTTGCTTTTTGGGGACATTAATTACTTGCTATTGATGAATTATCGTCAGCCTGTGTCCCTATTATGAGTCACAATATGTAATGAATAAATAACCAAATTACACTCCGTGTAATTGAGGATGTGTCTAGAACTGATTCTTCAAAAAGTCCATCTTAGGACTTCTTCAAAGCAACCAAGTAAAAAAAGATGTCGGATTGCTACTGCAAATACGTATTGTTTACACTGGGTTTTATATTAATAAAACAGGATTAGAAACTTATGAATAACAATAATTTCAAACTTAAATCGTGACAAAGGATTAATTATTCCAGGAATATCATCAATGGGTAAATGTATCTTATAGTATACTGCCTTTTAGTACTTATACTAGTGTTAGTATACTACTATGAGCACAGTACCTTTGGTTGGAACTAGTGACTTGAAAAGCAACTGTTATGCTCGACTCGAACATAATTCATACGCAAATACATATCCAATTTCAAATTCTAAATATTGTGTGGCATGGAACGTGCCAAGGTAATACTGTCTACACTTCAAACTGAGAAAAGTTAATATCTTCTATATATATGCTGCATTAATTACTCTGGAATTATATAAATCTTAGATTACGTTACTGAAATACGGAATCCTACCGTCCAGAAGCACAGAAACGGTAAGCCATAAAATTTAGCTGATGGTAAATTTTTAGTCTCAGCGAAAATAACTGAGGATCAAGTACATTTCTTGTGTCTATTCCTGCAGAAAAGTGATATCTTCTAAGTTAAATTATGCTAGAGATCAAAGATATTTAAGAAAAGTATACGTTTTTCAGAATGATGTATGAGCAAAGACAATATGTTATTTTAAATATTAATATTGAAGATCTGCATACGTTGGGTACGGGAAACATAAAAAGAAAAACATCTTAAAATTATATTTTATTTCTTTCAAATTATTTCCTTTAGCACTGCAAACTTGGGTTCTGGTTTTATCACTATTCTGCCTTTCAACCAACGATCATAGAGGATGGTTTGGGAAAATGGAAACCTTAGACATGTCATTTGCTCTTTTGGTACAACGGGATGTCTCACATGATCCCATCCATCGACTGATTCATTTATTTATGTATTTATTAATTCAATCACCTGTTTATTCGGTAGACAGCTGACAATGAAACAAACATACAGATATTTTAGGAACAACATCTGGTAAGATGAATGAATCTCAGATATTATATGGAAACTTTGCCATGATATTTAACAACTTGCTAAACAATTATGCAGCAGAAACATGATGCCCATTGATAGCCTCAGTGCAACATTTAATGGCGAAGACATTTCATGTGATAACATTACTGCATTTCACATGCTAGTTATGTTGATGTACGATTTCAACTCAGTTATTTGGTATCTCAACATGTTTGTTCTTATTCTTGAATCTTTGGTTAAGAAATGGTCACCTCCTATTCATTTTGTTTGCTTCTTTGCAGAAAAAACGCATTTATCTATTGATAGATTTGCTGTATACACCATTAAGATTATAAGGAATATTTTGTTTTGTTTTTCTCTGATTCTGCGTTTTGGTATCCGAAAACGTTCAACGATATCTTGTACATAATCCAATAACCATGTTTCAATCAAATGACTTTTTCTCTCACACAAATAAATGGATCTGGGTACGCCTAATCAAAAGACACTTACATTGCAGTACACATTTAATAGATGTTATGCATTTTTTCACCAGTTAAAATCGCAGGTAGTGACATCTTCATCCATTATATCTCTCGAGTTGCATATGCATGTATTATGTGGAGAACTAAATCCTTTCGAATTTGGTATTGTTAAAGATTATTACATTTTCGCGAACATCCTGAACACCCAACTGCAGAAGATGTCACAGCACAACTTTTTGTGTGTTGGAATTGATAATTTGTATCTGTTACTAATCAATGATTTGCTTCCTATTGATTCCGAACAAGCCATGATCATTTACCATAATTTACTATAATGTCGTTTTTCTACCTTAAAGAACTCACACCCAGGAGAATCAATAACCCGTCTCCTAAATAATTGACGTTCTCGGCCGAAGGTTGTTTTGCCTTTCACTCTTATTCGTGCAATAAGAGAAAGGGATATTCACTGCATGCTTTCTAAAAGGTAAATCTATCAGCATGGCACCGGAATGACACTTTTGTCTATCGGACTCTAGCTAAATTGTCATGTTTGTGTGATTATTACTGAGCACCTGTAAAGGGTACAACTACAGAAGATCTCAGAGATTAAATACGTGAAAATTCATGTCTTAAAAATATGACATAATGCTGAACTCAAATGTGTACCAAAACACAAGTCATGTATTCTCGACAACCAAAAGGTGATAAATCTTACGATAGCTTTCTTGTCAGATTTCGGAAGTCGAGGTGACTCAGTGGTTAGCTTGTCAGACTCGCGACAAGAAGCGTTCGGTTTCGAGTCCTGCTTAGGCCAGGCCGGGTCGGGCACCGTAGTGTCTCTGGGCAAGACATTTTACTCCAATTGATTCTACACAGTATCACATTTCAAGTTCTGATGTACCGTTAAATGCTAAAGCAAACCAGCTCTTATCAGATTGCCGTGTGTGGGTGTGGGTATGGGCGTTTTGGTATTGGGGGCAAGTGTCATTAACATACGAGGGTATTTGAAAATTTCTGAATATTTTGTTATAACTTTTTTGTTTCCTTGAACCTGTCAATAAATTTAACGACCATCAATAACCCACCTCCACCCCACCCCACCCCATAAAAAAAACTTTATATAAAATGATCTGCAGCTGCACGTACAGCACGCCGGACACCTGCAGATATATGCGTGTGGCGTAACATAGGTAAATGACAGTGACATAAAAATGTCAGAGAAGAAGAAACAATTCTGCTACTGAGCAAAGAGAATACCATAAAATACGGTCACTCTACGGGTACTCTCTGACTGATATTTAGGCAGACTTGGATAAAGTTTACGGATGTGATTCTCTATCATGTCCTACAATTGTGAGGCGGTTACATCATTTTAATAAAGATGACCCCCGTTCTGGTACACCGTTGTCTACTATTGGTGAGCGGGAAGTAGCTGCTGTAAAAGGGAAATAGATGAAGATGCTCGATGCACAATGGAAGATATTTCTATTATCACGAACATTAATGTGTCAGCTGTTTTAAATATACTGAAGAACCATTCGAAGCTCCGAAAGGTTTGTGCAATATGGGTCCCGCATTTGTTCATGTCTGATACAAAATTAAAAAACAGACTCGGGTTGAAATCAACAAACAGCTGCTCGCCAAATATGAAAAGAGTGACCAGAGAAATTTGAATGAGAGTGTCACAAGTGATAAAAAATGGATTTATTTTTTAAAACCCAACTAGAGAGAAAATAATTAAGCGTGGATCGGTGAAAACGAGCAAGAGACCACAAATCGCTCGAGGTAGTCGGACTGTCTTATACGCATCATTTTTCGAAGCAAAATACCCAGTTGTCCAAGAACCTGTGCCTGACTCTGCTAGTGTCACTGGACATTTTGATACCTCCAAAGTGTTGCCAAAAGTTGTGGAACACTACCGAACCACCCGTTCGCGCACCGGTACCTGACGTATATATCTCCTCCATGACAACGCACCGGTGCATAAATCCGCTGTCGTGACAGACTTCCTGAAGGAGCACAGCATCCAAACTTTGCCAAATTCTCCATACAACCCTTATTTAACTCTAAGTGATTTATCTGGCTGAATCCCTTTATCAAAGATTCACTGAGGGACAGACGATTTTAGAAGTTCAGTTCTCCAGTTTATGAACAACATATCTAAAAGTGAATACAAAATGACATTTAATAATTCATTACTCAGACTGCGAAAGTGTGAAGAAGTGCATGGGGAGTACTTTGACGGAATGTACTGATCTACAGTTCACTAAAAAAGAACGTTTTGGTGTACAATGCAGTAATATCCAGAACTTTTTAAATACCCCTCGTATGTGAGAAATTTTCAATCATCGAGGAAGCAACTTACTGCAGATTTATTTATATTAATCATCATAATCTCCCGCATAGCATTTGCTCCATAGTTACGCAAAGCTTGCTGTATCGGAAGCAGAAAGTCAGATTTTGCTGAACATAAGAGAATTTTAGACGAATGATTTTTTGTTCACCCGAAATTATTAGTAGAGTAATAAAATGAGAATCTCCATTCAAATAATTTGAAATATACCTATTGACATTTTGCTAATATAGTATATAATATATAATATTGCTGCATTAATCGCATTATAATTAAAGTTAGAAAAAGTGACTTGATTCCAGTTGCATCAGCTTATTGTATGTTTTATTCAAAGAGAGGTTAATAGCATTTAAAGTCAGTTATGGGCAGCAATGTCTTTTTTATACCTATAGATGCAACACTAATATATAAGATACAATTCTTAAACTTTTCGATTTGCATGCGTGAGATGTATTGAACATTTTGTTTACATTTATCCGCTCCAACATAGCAAGATCTCTCCGGTAAAACATTGGATATTGCAATGTATAGAAGCAATATATTTAAAATAGATCGATATTTAAAGAATACAATCGTGTTGTGTGTGTGTGCGTGTGTAGATTAATAAACGTCCGCAAATTTCATTTTTAGATGGTCTATTAGGGATCGAATATGCATTTTATTTGTAAGACCAATATTAAATCAAACCTGACTGAATTCAAATGGCACGGCCCTAAATTTATTTTTGACACCAGCAAATATCGATATTTAAGATTAAGTTTTTAAAAAATGCAGCATTGTTAGATCTGTTGATTAAATTATTTCCTTTACTGCAACGACAAAGCATTTAGAACCACTTGAAATGTGATCCATTTACAATGTTAAAATGATGATATTAATTAAAAGAGGTTTTAAGAGCTCCGTCTAAAAAAATTCCTATTCGACTCACACTCGTCTCAGTTTACAAAATAACTAAAAAACATTGTTTCAGAAATGCCATCAAACCAATTATGTGTGGTTAAAAATAAAGACACTCTAATACAAACATAATTCTTAACACATAATTCATATTTTCCTTTTTAAAGAGTAAGTATTGCCCTAATAGTTTCTACTTCCATAATTCGCATTTTCGTAACTCTAGCAAGTAAATGAGCTAGGCTCCATTCACGCCATGTAAAACAATATATTGCAATACTTCTATCGACATATTATTTATATACTTGGCAGCGATGGACTTTGCCAAGATGACCTAAAAAATTAATTTGATTAATTCGGCGTATTTTAAAGCTTAAATAATTGATGTTGCACGCTGACCATACGGATGTAATCAAATCATACGCATTTCGTGATCGGACAGATAATCTCAAAAGTGTGGATTATTTCAAGATCAAAATTACATTGTAACTTCCGATGTCCTTCTAACTCCTGCATCTGTTTCTGTGTATTTGTTTTCCAAATATCTCAGGTAATTGGAGATATTTCACGCAGACTGATAAATTACAGATACTTACGATAAAACTGTTAGGTATCCTAATTTTTTTATTATTTTTTTTCTTGTATTTATTGGGTTTTTGTTGTTGTTTTTTTTTTTTTTTTTTTTTGGGGGGGGGGGGGGTAGGTTTAAACCTAGTTTCCTGCTGTTTCCTTTATATGTGGATTTCTTGCTTTAACTGCCGTCCAAAGGACAGATTATTTTGCTAAATGTGTTTTTATCTGATGTGACATACTTTCTTCAGTTAATTACTTTGTATTTCTGAAAGCAGGAATGTTCAATTTTAAGCTTGAAGAGAAATAACATATTGGTATTCTGACAGAACATAATTACGGATCAGTAGAGAAAACGCTGTTTAGTATCGAGTCATTAGGCAAATTACCGTTTGGCATAAACAGGAAATGGGGTAGCTATATTTTAACATTATACTTAATCAATATAGTTGAAAACACAATAATTACCTCGCCTTGTATTAATTGCAATTGATAGTCATCGATAAGACAGATTTATGTGTTTCTTACGAGCTGTAAATTATTTACTATTGCAATTAGGTAAACGTGGCTTGCATGGAAAATCGGAGCTATTATGTAATTACTCGTTCCATGTACTGGAAAGTCAGGGTAAAGATAACCATCTGCACGGTACCTGTCCAGAATGCTGGGTCACCTGCGCAGAATGCGCAGAGAAATTATTTTAGGGATAAAATGATTTACTGATAGAAAGACTGCGATATGCATGGTATAAAAGAGCTCCAAGAGACTCTAAATTACTGACAGGTAAGCTTGTATTTGACTTACGAGAGACTCTAAATCACTGACACAATTGAGGTAAGCTTGTATTTGACTGAAATTTGACATACAAGAGACTCTAAATCACCGACACAATTGAGGTAAGCTTGTACTTGATTGAAATTTCACTTACAAGAGACTCTAAATCACTGACAAAATTGAGGTAAGCTTGTATTTGACTGAAATTTCACTTATAAGAGCCTCCTGACAGGGCATGATCGATTTACTTCTAACATTTAAAAAAAAATACAAAGCTAACACATGAATGAACGTTCCCTATCTTGATGTTGCCGTTCCACCTGACCTTGTAGCCGTGTGGTGTCCCAGGATCCCTGTGATGCATTGCTGCTCCCAGGCGTATTTCGCATTCGTACGCTTTGCTATGAATTGGTTTTACTTTGCTGTAAATATACTTTAATTGTTACATTTAAATCGACAACAAATGTTTTCTCAAATAATTGTATCATCGTTTTCCAACTATTAGTCTTTTGGTTATACATATTTTAAATGACAATTCTGCCACCCTGTCAACACGTATAGACCTTGCTTAAAAGAAGTTGCAAAAATAAACAGATTCTCCACATGTCCTCACCAGTAACACCCCGTACAACAATGATTTCTATCCGGGCTCCAGTTGGTTTAGCTAAAATACTGCATACTTTTAGGAAAAGCTAAGAATTATGTGCTTCAAAACTATGGAATGGTATATAAATGAACTAATTTGTATTCTGAATAATGATTACTTTTCATGGTCACTACTGGAAAATGCATCCATTCTAAGGTTAAACTGATGCATACCGACAATAGTATTCTATTACTATGCATCCGTTCTAAGGGTAAACTGATGCATACCGACAATAGTATTCTATTACTATGCATCCGTTCTAAGGGTAAACTGATGCATACCGATAGTAGTATTATGTTATAATATCATGATCTTCTTATTTACTGACTCACCGTTTAATATCTGACTGTACAAATGCTGAGAAAAAGGGTCGCCAATATAAGCATTTCAAAAGATAAAGATGAGCTCATATTCTTTTTCTTTTTTTGCAAAGTTTTCCAGTAGAGTGTAATTTATTTATCGACGTATGATGAAATAACTGGTATGTATACCACTGAGAAAACATAAATTTTTTGGAAATGGAACGCATATGACGTTTTAGTTCTTTATTTTACGTGGCATCCGATACTTATTTCGAATGGACTCTTCATGCCCATATCCAAACTTAGGCGATAAATATGGTAATTTAATACAGCGTCAATATTCTGCCACGACTGAGTCTAGTTTCTTTGGTAATACGATAATTTCATATTTTGAGGTAATATAAAGATGTTTTCCTTAACACATATCCCAAAACTCCATATGTCTTTACTATGATTGACTATCTAGACATGCACAAGACATCCGTGCACGCTTTGACTATCTAGACATGCACAAGACATCCGTGCACGCTTTGACTATCTAGACATGCACAAGACATCCCTAATCGGCCTTTGACTGTCTAGACATGCACAAGACATCCCTAATCGGCCTTTGACTGTCTAGACACGCACAAGACATCCCTAATCGGCCTTTGACTATCTAGACATGCACAAGACATCCCTAATCGGCCTGAATAAATAGTGAGACTATTGGTTTTACTATGAAGTAAATATACTTTATTTATATGATAAAGTCAAAAAAGCTAAGCAAAAAGAAGCAAATATCTTTTTTTCTTAAACTTAATTACTTTTTTGGTTATGCCTCGAGTTTAGATTTAGAGAGGAAAACATACAATATAAATTAAGCACTAACTTTGACACAACATATTAAAATATTACCGAAGGTTATTTGAATTTTCTAAACATAGTTGCATTCGAATGAACTGACTGGAATTTGTTTAGTGCAAGTGACCTTTCCAGAACTGTCCGAATCACATCTGTGTGCTTTGTCATCCTATCACCAAGCCAATAAGCTGAAGTCAATAAATATTTTTTCTGTTTATGCTTTAATGCTGCATTCTATTGAATGCAAGTAACATTCTTCACTGGTCAGCACATGTTCAGGACAAATCTGAGAATAAATATGAATGATTTTCTTAGCGAATACAGTATAATACAATAACAGTTGATTGAATCATTTAGTGTGGTGATACCTTGTAATCTTTAAAATTATCTTCTTTTTATCATAGTATTTGTTTAGGTCCCGAGTTTATAACGCAGTTGTCTTTCTAACAACGATCTTATACAAAGATTAGGAAAATCCGTACACTTGTTTCCTCCTTTTTAGTTTTTGCAAAACGGGGATGATACACATCGACGAATCCATTTGTTCATTTATTCACTATTTTATTCATTTATTCAATCATTTATATAGTTACCCATCCATCCATTTATCCAAATCGTTAGGCAGTCAACAGACAGATAGACAAACGGACAGACGTTTCAGCCGGCTACTAAGCAAGAACATGTGGTGAGATGGAATAACGCTCCGATATTAAAACTTTCCCATGATATTCAAGAGCTCTCTGAACAAATTTTTATCAGATGCATGTCACGACCACGAGTACCGTTTGAAAGTCTAGGTTACAATATAATGATAAAACATTTGACTTGGTCTCAATCTCCGTATTTTAGTTATGTTCATTTACGTTTTAAGCTGGCACATTTGATATCTCAACATTTTGTCACTCTTGAATGTTAAGATAAAATATAATATGTCTACTGTTTGCTTCTTTACAGAAAAGCTTATATTTGTCTCTTCATAGATATGTTGCATGCAGTATATAATTATGATTCTAAGGGTTGGAGTTTTTTTTTTTAAATGTATCCGGTGATGTTTTTATACTAAAATTATATCGATTTCATTTACATAATCCAAAAAATGTTTAAACCAAATGAAACTTTCTCCCACGCAGTAACTAGATAATATTTTTAATTCATCTCTTCTTGTTAGGTAGTTTTGTATTCCTAATAGATTATACTTCCATAATGTGAGGTCATGATTTACCTGTCTCTAGGTGTTAGAAAATTAGTCAATACATTTGCTTTTTCGTATCTCTAGCAATAAAATGAGCGAGATTAGATACCCAGTCAGTAAAACCATATACTGCAGTCAAAACCTAACAGCCACCTCTGTAAGGCTGCCAACTTTATAAGACATCCACATTTTTCAAGAAACAGCATGATGCAATTAATACAGAAGTAACCCCAATATAACAGCAACCTTATATTATGGGCAGTTTGAGCCAGTCTGAAAGGTGGAGCTTTAACACAAGTTGCACTGAAATCCTATGCATATATTGTTTTATCCTTAACAGGGTATAGACTTATGAGATAAAAATATTGATATTTATGAAAAAAAAAAAAAAAAAAAAAAAAAAAACGAAAGATTTTTGATTACTTAAGCATATTTTAAGGTTTTAATAATGTATGTGCCACGCTAACCATGAATCTGGTTAAAATCGAGATTTCCGATATAAAGAAGATCGACGGACACTTCTAGGAGTTCATGTTCTCTTGACCTTTCTATTTACCAATCAAATTACAGCTTTCACATTTATGAAAGTGAATAACGTCATTATAACGTTTCTAAAAATAACTCTCTCTAGCACGAAACGCAACGCTTTTTCTGATAGGTTGCTAAACATAAGTGGCCATGGAATCCCCAAGATGACCACAACATGAACCATGCCTGTCAGATCTACCTATTAAAAGTAGATGTCAATTTTAATCAGACTGCGCTAACCACAAATATGGATCTTACCGCATCATATGGATTTTGTCATAGTTGCGGAAATACTGACAGTTAATCCAAAAGTGCGGATTATTTCATAATCGAAATTACATTGCCAAACTTAAGAGTTCTTTTTAGCTCCTGAAGCTTGTTGCTGTATATTTGCTTTATATTTCTGGTAAATAAATATATTCCATCCTGATAAACAAATAACGGAAAATTACAATAACAAATGGTAGGTGTCTTGATCTTTGTGTAATTTTATCTATTTCCTTATGAAATTTCTTAAGATGGGAATTTCTTGTCCGAGCTGCTGACAAATAATTCTGATTGTTTGCAAGAGTGTGGTCACCTTATGGACAATACTTTTTTCAGTCAATCACTTTGTATTTCTGTACCCAGAAATGTTCAATTTTAATCTTGAAGAGGCATAATGAAATGACATTCTGACCATTCCCTTTACCTCTTCATGACACTGGCAGAACGTGATGATATATCAGTAAAAAAAAAAAAAAAAAAAAGAAAGAAAGAAAAAAAACAGGTTTTATTATCGAGTCGTTTTGCATGTGCAGGGAACGAGGTGAATATAGTTCAACATTATACTTTATCAATTACTAACAAGACACAGTAAATCACCTTGCATTGTGCTTATTCCAATCGATACTCATCGATGTGACAAATTAATGTGTTTCTTACGGATATGTATTATTTATTGTAACAGTTAGTTGAAAGTGGCCTGTGTTGAAACAAAATACAGATTCCTCGCAAACCTTCGTCAATAACATCCCATACACGAATGGTTTTGACCCGTCAATAACATCCCATACACCAATGGTTTTGACCCGTTAATAACATCCAATTAAATGTAAAAGCGTGAGACTTTTTACCATACACAGAAAATACATTAAATCTATATCATTAAATAACAAATCAAGGAGAAACAAGACTACAATCTATTTGTTTCTATATCTGGCCACGTTTTCCTGTCTCCCCTCAGATTTGAATTTAGAGTGAAATTACAACGCACGTAATAGACTTTCTCAGCAAGTAAGATTTGACATCGTATTTCACGACAGTATCTATATAACTTTAGAGTAATTAGAATCGCAGCAAGCAGCGTTACACGAGAAAAATTGGGGATAAAACTATAGAAGAGTGGAATAAAAAGCAATTTCGCATCTCATATTTGACAGTGACGATCATTCTTCTTCTTATTTGAAAGGAAAGCCCATTTCAATGAAATTTGTTCCTGAGTATATTTGATGAGTGTATCACCTTTTACCATTTAATTGAAATAGAAGAGATTTCCATCTCAGATTGCTGCATTTGTGACCATTTTAGTCACTAGCTCTACATTCCTTTTTACGGGGGTAAAACGTTTTTCTTTATGGTTTTAATACGGTTTCTTTCAAATTATGTGATAAAACACCAGCCCTACAGGTCATGCTTGTTATAAAACACCAGCCCTACAGGTCATGCTTGTTATAACACACCAGTCCTACAGATCATGCTTGTTATAAAACACCAGCCCTACAGGACATGCTTGTTATAAAACACTAGCCCTACAGGTCATGCTTGTTATAAAACACCAGCCCTACACGACATGCTTGTTATAAAACACCAGCCCTACAGGTCATGCTTGTTATAACACACCAGTCCTACAGATCATGCTTGTTATAAAACACCAGCCCTACAGGACATGCTTGTTATAAAACTCTAGCCCTACAGGACATGCGTGTTATAAAACACCAGCCTTACAGGACATGCATGTTTTTGGTCTCATCCTTTTACTTTTATTAAACAAAATGGTCCATAATAATTCTCTTTATTACCAATTAAACAGAGGTTAAATTATAAGACTAATTTGGAATTATGTTCAATTAAATTGCGGAAGAAAACGGATGAAGGTCATATTTGGGTACATTTACCAAACAATGGATGTACAGCTAGAGTACAAGAAGAAACTTGTATCTAAATTTTATTCCTAATGTTGTTATTACTGATCTATTTTAATTTTAGAAATCTGAAGCAAATTGCATCGAGATATACCTGAACCATTTTGTATTTTGTCTAATCATCACTTTTTATTTTCTATACTTAAGGAAGCAATGATTCCAAGCGTAGCAAATACAATGCAGCATGCTATTGACAATAGTATTCAATGAGATTCTTGGTTCCCTATTAACCGGTCTTCGCTCTAGTATTATTAATCAGTATTAACAGTAATGCAAACTTTGAAAATGAGCAGGCATGTCCTTCTTGGACCCTCACTAAGTGTTAGCCTGTTGGTATTGTCTAAAAATCTACATATGGTATTCGTCACTGTCATGATTTCTTACCACAATTTGATCTAGCTTAATTTCGGGTTGCTTTTTTATAAATATTTTTCCCAGTTTAATCGATAGTTGATTGAATGATTATTGATAAATTCGTGTAATAAATCCAGCAGGATTAGACTTGGGACAAGCCATTCCTTATGGGCGTATTGTTTGTGTAATAAATCCAGCAGGATTAGACTTGGGGCAAGCCATTCTTTATGAGCGTATGGTTTGTCTAAGAAATTCAGCAAGATTGGATCTCGGACAAGCCATCCATTATAGACATATGGTTTGTCTAAGGAATCCAGCAGGATTGGACTTGGGATATGCCATCCCTTATAGGCAGGTAGTTTGTCCAATAAGTTGAAAGAAATCGTATCTATACCGCAAAGACAGAAAACAAATGTCTGACATATTTAAGTTTCTGAATAAAGAGACTTCAAACTGTACAAAATGGAATCTAACTGTCAGACAGACACAAACCAAATAAACCATATATTCTATGTGAACATGTATTTGAGTGTAATAACTGAAGGCCACACATACCTACAAGACGCCAAATAATAAATTTTGAGTGTAATAACTAAAGGCCACACATATCTACAAGACACCAAATAATACATTTGGAGTGTAATAATTAAACGCCACAAGTATCTACAAGACACCAAATAATAAATTGGCTGATATGGGCTTCCCATTGAAATACAATATTATTTCGCACTTGGGTGCTTCATTACTAATTCCTAATTTCCATTGCGCAATCCCAATTTTTCATTATAATTACTTAACTATTGCCTGAAAATCAGCAAAAATACCATTTTAACCTCGCCTAAACTTAATTCTTGAGACATTCTTATATATTTACTATTTTACTGAGCTATCCACTGAATATTCAAAAATCGAACTTGAACGATGTTAGTTGAATGAGAAATATTCAGTTTGTTTGAAAATATACTTGGCCATTATTATCTTTCAGACAGATACATTTTCGGCATAATGCAATTGGTGAATTAACAGTAAAATGGATGTGTTGTCTTTGAATCTACAGCAAAAATCTGCATCATATTAAAATACATATGAAATTTTCAGGTATATGTCACTGCAAGGATCGATTGATTCAACAATAATATCAAACGTTTTATATAGAAGACGTTTCTGTGATAAACTGTGTTTTATTTTTGCGTATTTATCGAGCGCAAATGCACACACACACACACACACACACACACACACACACTCATACGCACATTCACACGCAAACGATTCAATATAGATTCGGACTATACTATTGATTTGTGGACAGAGATATTGATTGTATTATTTGTGTATTAAAAGAAAATAAGTATCCATATTTGTTACGTTTGGGTTTTTTGTCATTCCAGTGAGT